>NMRA01000073.1:364081-396117 GCA_002633005.1 Phoronis australis | reverse complement strand
GCTATGCATCAGCAGAGATGGCCCATGCTATGCATCAGCAGAGATGGCCCATGCTATGCATCAGCAGAGATGGACCATGCTATGCATCAGCAGAGATGGCCCATGCTATGCATCAGCAGAGATGGGCCATGCTATGCATCAGCAGAGATGGGCCATGCTATGCATCCGCAGAGATGGCCCATGCTATGCATCAGCAGAGATGGACCATGCTATGCATCAGCAGAGCTGGGCCATGCTATGCATCAGCAGAGATGGCCCATGCTATGCATCAGTAGAGATGGGCCATGCTAGGCATCAGCAGAGATGTGCCATGCTGTGCATCAGCCGAGATGGGCCATGCTATGCATCGGCTGGCATGGGCCATGCTACATGTATGCATCAGCAGAGATGGGCCATGCTATGCATCAGCAGAAATGGGCCATGCTATGCATCAGCAGATATGGGCCACGCTATGCATCAGCAGAGATGGGCCATGCTATGCATCAGCAGAGATGGCCCATGCTATGCATCAGCAGAGATGGACCATGCTATGCATCAGCAGAGATGGCCCATGCTATGCATCAGCAGAGATGGTCCATGCTATGCATCAGCAGAGATGGGCCATGCTATGCATCCGCAGAGATGGACCATGCTATGCATCAGCAGAGATGGGCCATGCAATTGAATCAGCAGAGACGGGCCATGCTATGCATCAGCAGAGATGGGCCATGCTATGCATCAGCAGAGATGGGCCATGCTATGCATCAGCAGAGATGACCCATGCTATGCATCAGTAGAGATGGGCCATGCTAGGCATCAGCAGAGATGGGCCATGCCATGCATCAGCAGAGATGTGCCATGCTGTGCATCGGCCGACATGGGTCATGCTATGCATCGGCCCACATGGGCCATGCTACATGTATGCATCGGCAGAGATGGGCCATGCTATGCATCAGCAGAGATGGGCCATGCTATGCATCAGCAGAGATGGGCCATGCTATGCATCGGCCGACATGGGTCATGCTATGCATCAGCCGAGATGGGCCTTGCTATGCATCAGCCGAGTTCGCGAAATTCCCGATGGAATTTGACTTTAACATACAGTAACACGAGCTCTCCGAGGTACCCACCCCCAAGCAAACGGGGAAACGGAACGTTTTTTCCGACCTGTGAATTCTCGTTTGAAGAAAAATGAGCACCCGTATTGTTGGTGTATCGCAGTACGTCTATCGCGAACGGGCGATCACCCGCTCGTCCTCTACTCCGGAAGTGAGAACGACACTTCCGACAATAGCAATTATCTAAAACTGAGGAGCCAGTCAGAATGGCACATGGATAAGACTCGCGCTATCGTGTAAAGGAGAAGTCGGGGTTGGATAACGGTCAACGATGCCCATTCGTGATTTAAATCGATCGTCTTTAGCAGTGTCTGATCAACATCGCTCTGTAGAGTTAGAGCTTGCAACTGGTAATATACATGTAACTAGAAATCGATGTGATGCTGTTCCGATACCCACTGAAACCTGAGATTTTCCAGTTGTGACCAGTGCACTGAGTCTACACCTGTGAAGTGCAACCCCAGAGTCAGCGCATTCGGGAACTTCCGATACGTTATGGATTTGACCACTAACTTTTTAAGGACCTGCTTGTTTAGTACTGTGTAACTTAGAGACTTTTAAAAAAGAGATTTCACGTGTTTTAGCATGTTGGTATTAATTTTTAAGGTATAAAAATAGGTTATTAACATTCACATCTTCTTAAATAATGCACAATATTTTACTTTGAAAAATTTAAATATGAGTTCAGTAAAAACCCACTGCGAGCGCTGTTTTTCATGTCGTCACTGAGTCTGTACAGCACAAAGAGGTGTAGGTCAATGTCCGTGGGAGTACGTATTCCAGGCAACACTTCAACTTGCATGTGCATATTTACCACTTTTTGTTTTTCTGCCCTGTGATGTTGGTTCATCCTGGGGCCTAGCCAGCCAGCCAGCTGCATGAAGGCTATTGCTAAAATACAGCTAGGTACCAGTATCGTCGGGATACCTATCATCGTCAGGCTCCGAAGGTCGTCCGCCATCTTCTTTAGCGTGGAGCGCAGTCACGCGGGACTTAGCGTTCCAATCAGGAAGGATCGTCTGCTTGTTTGGTACTAAGCTCTCGGGAGAGACACGCATTGAAGAAATGGGACGAAAATCGATGCATTTACCGACTGTTTTTTAAAAGCACTCAAAAAATTTTAGATTTTGCTAATGTACTTTTCTCATTTTCAGAAGATGTTTTCGAAATAAAATTTCCCTCAGACGGGAATAAAAACAGCCCATGGATTGTTTACGCAATGTATATACTCGTCCCAGGTACTAGTCGAGATCTTCAAGGCCAAAGGAAAACCACCGAAGACAAATACAACACGCTGAGTGCTTAAGAGTAACTGCATGAGAAAGTCAGGCAGATGCGGAAACATGACATATCACGGATGTTTTTGGAATAAAGCTTAGATTTACTCTTAGGTGGAATGGTTAACACCTAAAATAATTTTATTTAAAATATCTAACTTCTTCACAGAAAACTGCCACCTCGAAATTTTGGCTAGTTCATGGCTTCGGAAACCATCAAATTTTAGCATTTTCGTTGCATCACTGTGCAAAAACGACAAAGTAACAGAAATTAAGAAGGACATACTGAATAAACACAACTTCTGTCTACATGAAAATGTAAAATTCATAGTTGAAACGTATTCGCAAATTAGCTACTTTTGTTACTTATTCAACCCACCTGAGTCAAGCTGTGTAATTGGTGGAAATGCCCTATATTCGATCGTTATTTCTTTTACCGCGCAAAAACACTCACCGGTTTACCGAGTCGGAAAAATGAACCTTCTGTTGAACAAGTCGTTCTCATTACGCAGTGCCAAGTAAATATTTTAGAGTGCGCCCAAGCGTGTAACTTTGAGAAATCTGGCTTACTATCCAATGCACGGAAACCTATATTGGCTATTGCTATTTCTATAGGAGTGTTTTCGCCAACCTCCACTCAACAGTTCTTGAAGCAACGTTTCAGCCAGTTGTATTTACAATTAACACAGGGACTTCCATTTTAGTGATGACGATTGCAAAGTAAAGGACTGAAACGTAGATTCGATGAAGCATTGCAGGTTCGGATGAGAATGGATCAGAAGATTCCAACCGTGATTATAGAACATCCCTAACACAATATGAATTCGAGAAGTACATAAGAATACTACATAGGCCTAGGAATGTCATTGGTTAAACTGGGCATCAGATGTAAAACCACTAGCAATTGCAGTGGTGCTATGAATTCAAAATACAGGCAGAATACGAAAATGTCAAATTATTTTACGTAAGGTTTCGGTGAACTTAAGTGTTTTATTATCTAATACTCATGAAAACTCTGACTTGCAACACATAGAAAAACACATCAGTGCAGTATTTATTACACAGGAAATTTATACAACGCAGCCTTTGGTCATGGTTGACATCGAGCTATGGATAGGACAATTTAGTTTCCCACTTGTAAATTGATTATAGTACATATGTGTGTTATACAAGTGTGGGTGTTAAAACAGGTTGTGAACGTCAAGTCTTGGGTATGGAGATCTTTGATCAAAATAAGTAAAAATGAAATCATAGTCTACATCACACTGCATTTTTGTCAACACCATACAAAAACAGGAGATACGGAAAGTGATCTGGCATTATGGTTCCAGGGATGTTAATACTATGTAATATATAAAATAAAAAACCTTTAGGTGGTGCAGCATACATTATATTCGTCTGAAACAAGACAATCGCTGTCACATTCTTGCCAAATTCCATACATCAAGATACTTGGTTGATACAGAACCGCTAGAGGACGCAACAGCACTCAGACATGTCCCAAAATTTATGCCGGGCATACTCTCCTCAATAATGTAACACATACATCAAATTGCACCCAGATTCACCAACAGAACTTTGTACATATTGCAGCGCAGATAAACAAACAAATTGCCACTCCGGGCGTCTCGGTGATTGCACCCATCAGAAAACCTGTCAGTCGTGATCATCTCAATAGGAACACATGAGCAAAATTTCAGAACTATCCTCCGAGCAATTCCAAGGACCGAGAGGCTGTTGCCAGAAATAATAATATTTAGTGACACAGAATATTTTAAGTCCAGCCGAAAATAGCAGTTTGTTCTCGTTTCCTCAACAAAAACAAATATACCATATTGCCCGAAAATACATCACGAAACTTGGTAGATATAGAGGCATACATAAAGAAAACCTAAATTGCCCTTAAGCGGTGCTGTAGTGGCGCGTACGCACAGGTAGGCGCAACCAACCACCTTTTGGCATTTGAACGTAATGCCTACGCACCATAAGTTACGCTCAGTGCTCAAGGTGATACGGTGGGCTTTGGGCGCCTACTTACCTTTAATTTTACTCCTACAGCACTGCCATTAAAGGGCACCATAGGAGATCATCCAATCAACAATCATTGTCAGTCGTGCTCATCTCAATGGCAACGTTTCTGTGCAGATTACATAGGTACGCCAGGAAGTATGAAAACGCGGCTGTCTTCATAACTGACACTAATTTGGGAAATTTGATGAAAATCAGTCAAGGAACTTGCTAGATAAAGAGACTAACATGAAGAAGTTAAGTTGCCACAAGGGGCACAGTGGTAGTCAAGTACATCCCAAAACTCTCTTTTGTCATCTCATTTGTAAAATTTCACATTCACCAAGGATTTGGAGATGCAACTCAGCAGATGCCAGACAAAAAGACCAGGATGACAGCATAATGGGCCTACACACGCATGCTTGCAAACAGTCATACGGAACAAGGCAAAATTAATCAGACACTATAAATCTTTGCACCACCTGATGGCTAGTCCTGTTAATGAACAAATGACTGGTAATAACTATTACCACAGCTTATTACATAGCTTATTACAGAATGACTTAGCCACCATACTAACTTTCCTGTTAAACTTCATTTTCAGTCACAAAGGAAGACCACTTTGACCACGAATTCTTCTTTTGCCCCAGCTGTCATGGCGAGGAATTCCGGGTTATTTTGTCAGGATACGTTTGGCTTGTACTGTATATTAATGTACATGTATACATTCAAATAACCTGGAAATGACAGTTAAAGGGACACTTGACTTGAGAAGAAATTTCACAGAAAATATCAAGGATTCAAACTCACTAGCAACATTACTTCATAGCAATAGACACACCATAAGGTGCACAACAAGAATACAGTAACAATGATGATTACGATCTACATGATTGGATACTGCTCAAGATATTCAAACACCAGTTCTATGATTGTGTCTTGTAGTTCTTGTTTGTTGAGAACACCTCATTGGATAGCTTTTTTGACCTTCGTTGAACGCATCAGTCAAAAACATCTTTACGCTTTCCGTCATTATTTCAGACCTTTATGCTGACTTCAGAGCCCACCCCATTGTGCTGTATGACTCTCCTGCTGTTTGGGTACTAGGTGCCTGCATTTTTACACCTGAAAATGTAAAATTCAATAAGATAGTATATGTTTCCTACTCCATTGGCAGGCTATCAGAACAACAATTGTCAAACACTCGTGAACACCACTCACACATCTAATTGTAAGCTGATCCCTGTTCACACAAATCAAACACAGCTTTTGCAACCATTAATCAGTTCAAAAACTCACGTGACTGAGAATCGTGTGCACGACTTAGGGAAGACTGTGTGAGAAGTGTTTAAAGGTAACAAAGCTGGATGCAACACCAGGAGCCATGCTTTTTGGATGGGTAGCCATGTTTTGTGAATTCACAAAATGAGCTTACAAAATCCAAATGCTGTGGTCATAAGTGAAAGAGTTGTGCTGTTTGAGTGGTATGATTGATACATTAATCCACGTCAAAAAAATCCAGCCTGAATTTGTGCGAATGTCCAAGCCACGGCTGAAAAGGCTGTTGAGTAGCATGTTCCACAACAGCTTCACTTTTTGTTGGGTTGTAATATACATTGTATGACATCACACAGCGCATTTCCATGTTGACTATTAAGTCAACTTGGAACAGTCAGTGACTAAAATGCACAACAAAGGTCATATGTCAAACTTATGGATTTGTGATGCCAAATTGAGTTCAACGAGCATGCTGTTAGATCATGAACTTCACCTTGTATACCAGTGACTTTGGCAACCCTCTTTCTCTTCACATCAGCGATTATATTCAAGTGCTGTTGGCTGTTTATCATGCCAGCAAATGCTAACTTGCTGCTTGAGTTCGTTTCGAGAGGCAAAAGTGATGTTACAGCCACCTTTTGGACACAGGAATATCTTCGTCTTTCGATTGCTGAAACTGGTGAAAGGTCTCAATGAGGATTCAACATGACATACCTCAACCAATAGTTCCACTGGTTTGCAATCAGAAGCAGGATTCCCCAAAATCACCCCATCTCCGATCCCATATGCTTTCAAACCAACCACTTTTCTAGTTGAAATAGGTAACTTAGTTTTAAGCATTAGAGAACAAGTCCTTTTTAAAATTCAAATTATGAAAGAATATTCCATTCCATCAAATGTTTAAATTTTGTTTTGGACCTCATACACAGCTGAAACTAGTTCTCAGATGGTATGACTAATCACAGTGAGATTTCTGAGAAAAAATATGAATTGTTACGTAGCTCACCTTCAAATGAGAAGTTAAGTTGACGTAGTCCTGGGATTGAGTGGTGAACATCCTTTGCATTCCTTGGGCTGCAAACGTACACCTTGGCTTACAACCTAGATACTGCCACATACGGTGCTTTGGACATATGATCTTTTGTTCTAACAGGCTGGCCAGTTCCTTTGTCTCTCACACTCCCATTCGTGCCAGATTGCCAATCAACTCCCATTCTTCCAAGTGGTCTATTGCGTTGACATTTTTCAGGTATTTTACAATATCTTTGTTGTAACATAGCGGCTCGCTGGCTATTGCCGATTTCCTTCAGAGCGTGACCTATTTTCGTGAACCTAATTCCGTTTCTTAGCTAATGTCAATAACGCAATATTTCGCTAAAAGAACGCCGGAAGCAATTCTGGTTATCTTGAATAAAATGTAATCTGATTTTTTATTACGATTTACTTCCAATTCGGATCATATTTTTCATATTTTCTGCTTTGCCGCCTTCTATTGGTGGCAGTATGAAACAGGTGAAAGTGGTGAAAGTGCCTCCGCTAAAGTGTAAATTCGAGAATTAAAGAAGGTGCTGTCCACGGAAATAACGATCACTTTTCAAAGACGAGAGCTGTAGCTATCACAGAACCCATGTGTGGGGTGTGCGTTTTTGCGCGCTTGTATTACATAGGCCTCTATATACAGTAGGTCTAAATTGGTAACTGTATTTGGCCCGTGGAGGCAAGGCATTCAAACGTTCCTTAAAAGTATCAAAATACGTCATTCTGAATTATTTTTGGCATTCTCAATTACAAAAAGGATAGTTGTATATAACTCAATCAGTTTTTTTTTTATTTTTTAAACGCCCGCAAAGTGGTTTAATACCCATAGAAACATAGGGCATTTTCAACAGTCGCGCACAAGGGGTTAGGCCATTTTTTCACCCAAATTAGTTATTCGTTATATATTTACAAACTGACGAATGACAAAACTAATTTTTATATTTTTGTAGCTAATTCAGCCCAAGTGATATATGTACCCCAACAAATTCAAAATTCGTGACTTGTCATGTTCCCCTAATATTGCAAATTGCCTGACGTTCTCATGCAGTGACTCTTAACAGTTTCGGTCCACCCATTGGCCATCAAAATATTGTCCACTTTTTATTGCAGAACACAGTGCAGAGCTCAATATTCCTGCTGAAATTTTTGATTCATGCAAGAAAATTAAAATATTTGAACTGATAGAGAGTGGTCAACAATAAAATAAAACATTGAATTTACTTCACTATGCTGCATTGGTACATACAACATATTATGACGTTATCAAAAATAAAAATAAGAGATCTAGCAGCGTTAGTGACGACACTTTTTTGTACCGTCATATACCACTCTGTACCATTTTGTTTATTTTGACATAGTCGTCCTTCCAAAATAGGGTCGTTTTCAGTCTCCGGCTCCTTTACAACGAGTCTCAATAGGTTAGCGAATGTTTCCAATTTTCACTGGCAATCTCTGCAGAATCACGTCACTCGTTGCGCAGATACTTGGGCAGTTTCAGTGCCACGTCTTAAAAATTTGGCAAATCAAACCTTTCAAACGTACTAGCGAATATTCCATGTTTTACTGTTCGCTTTTTACTTTGCATTGGGGATGTAGAAAGCTTGCGTAACTTGTCAGCCATTCTGTTTTGAGGCCTTTATTTCGCGAAAATCCGACACCACTGTCCCATTATTTTTACATTGTATTTTGTAACCTGTCATGTTCAGTATTCACCAAGCAGGGAACTCCTAACTATGTGAATTCGCTTGGCTTGCAACTGGCGTCGTTTGGTCAAAATCTGTGATGGTAAGATGACAGAGTACTTGATTCATCGTTGCTACGAAGAGGGGAAATGACACGAAACATAAGCAGGCTCCACGACTCTATAAGTACATTACGGGAATTTGATTGTTTTAGTGCTACGGTATCTCACTGACTCAACAAGTACCTTGAATTCACACCAGGAATTTCTTATTCTGATTTAAGTCCATTTCGCAGATTCTGCGAAAATGTTCTCGATGAATCTTCAGCACTTTTGAGCTGCATGTTGAATAGCGACTCGAAATAATGCACAAAATAACGTGAGCATTCCCCGGGTTTATTACGTTTTTTAAAATTTTGTTGCTTTTGAATAACTTCATATGCAAGTTAGCTAGTAATGATACTGGTAAGCCAACAACATAGAAATAGTTCTATATTACAAGTTTAAAATATTTTTAAGTTTGTGAAAGTTTACCTAATAAGTTGGCATCAAAAGGCTCACTCCATCTTCCCAAAATATTACTTTTGCTTGTTGCATTTTCCAAACTGCACTCCCATAGCTCTCAATTATTAACAGGGGTCATTTCAGAAAACGTATGTGGGCCAATTTACCAAGATTACCTCTTATCCTTGAGTCAATTTAAGAACAAATCCCAATGAGAATCGTTCTCACGACGTGACTTTAATTAGGCAATTCAGTAGAAAACAAGTTTAAAAGAAACAATATTTAATGAAGCATCTGACATTAAACGTTTACACAAAAACACTAAGAAGTATCATAACTGGGTCGACCACTCCCACGTGGTACTCAAACTAATATCACTGAGTCAGTGTCCAGTTCTTTTTTTACACAGTTTGAGCACAGTTCACTTGTGGTCAGTGCCTTCCTTTCAGCATCCCAGCGACTTTGAACACCATCAAATTGCGGTCCCCACTTCGTCCGTTGAATGTTACAAGTCTTCACTGTCGGCACAAACGTTCCATAGTGTTCAAACAGCTTATAGATACGTCTACACCTTGTCACGACAGACTCTCGACTGCCGCACCCAGGTCGAACATTTGAATACACCCGGCCAACACCACAGTTCCTTTATATATCACAGTCCCGGCAACAATCGCTGAACGCTGACGCCGGCGATGTAACAGACTATGTTCACAATTGTCTAATCTTTATAATCGTACTGGATCACTTGTATTGATTATAAATACTGTATTTGGTAGTTTACGTTTTAAGAATTTAGTACCAAATTTAGTAAAACCTTGAATCTCTGAATATATAGAATATAACTACTGGGATGATTTTGAAACACTGCTTATGTATTTTGTTGTCAAATTTAATTAAATAGCCTTACAAAAATTAAAAATATTGATCATTTTGATATCTCCATTTTTAAAGCTAAGAACATCCCAGGTGTGTTTAATTTTATCACTACGTCTTTGCCACAGTAACTTGAGAAGGAACAATCGACTTCAGCCAAAACATTTTTAGACGGACTTAGCAGGGCTATCAAAAAGTGAATAATTTTCGACACAGCCAGATATTTATTACAGTAACCCTTCCAAAGGGCGTCTGGTTTTGCCTTGACCAATGTCTCAATAGGAGTTGTTCGTCTTTTAAGTAATGCAAATAAGTTTGACCAGCCATGTCCTTTACCTAGACCTGAAGATCAAATCCAAGAAAAGTAAAATTAATTTTTGTCCATGTCTGGTTTTATTTTTAGTAACTTTTCTTCAGCTTTTGTTTCTTCAATATTCATGTGAAGGCCAGAGAAATTGTTTCAATGTTTTCAAAACAGTCAAAGTAGACTGCAACAAAACTTCAGGTCCATCGAATGCAATAGGCGTATCATCTGCGTACTCATAAATACAGAACTGAAATACATGCTGCCAACTATAATACTATTGATATTACTATCATGTCTGATCACATAATCCAAGATGTTTTGTTTTTGTAAAACATTCTGACCTAACTTTTAATGGAAACAAAATTATAAATGAAAGATATTATGTATAAAGTTACGTGCTAAAGAATCAAACGCTTTCGTGAAATCATTTAACAAGAACAAGCTGCATTTGCAAACTTTCTCAGAGATAAAGCCGGGTTCCTCTTAATTAATTTACCCGGCGCATTTGCTGGTGCTGAAGCTAACTTCCCTCTAAACGAAATGAAGCGTCACAGGGTCGTTTGGTTCTAAAATAGAACATATTTGTTCAATTTTAGAACATACACAGTACACAAATGAACATTATGGTGTTCTGAGAGTAGAACACCAAAATGTTTACTTTCGGAAATGGTAGTGTTCTAAAGACTGCTTATATGCATATAGGACACTAAACAATTTGGGAGACAGAGTTTTTGGAGGGTGCATTTTAAAATTGCAGATATTTTCTTTTTAAGGCTTTTTATGATGAACAACTGAGCCTCATTTCCACATATACTTAGCTTCATTTTCCCCGAGCACTGAAATGTGCCTCATGACGATGAAGAGGAAACCTACAACAAAATACAGTCTGTAATATCAGCAAGAGGAACAGCATGTCAAAGAACTGGGATAATCGTAAATATTGTGACACGACTCGCAGTTTCCGTGTAACCATATCAGTCTGTTGTCTCATAACCGGAATTTTGAACACAATACAGGGGCGGATCCAGAATTCTGAGTTAAGGGGGCCAGGACAGAGTATTAGCCACGATTTTGCACTCCCGAACTGCAAAATGGAATCTGGGAGAATTTTAGGGGGACCATGGCCCGCTTGGCCCCCCTCTAAGTCCGCCACTACAGTATGTTCTGGTAGGACTGGTCATCGCAGAACACTGCGCGTTCAACAACATTCAAGGTTCTTCAAAGCGCAATGCGTTTGTGTTTACCGACAAAACGTTTTCTCGCCCTCATTCGTCTGCCACGGCCGGTTCACAAGCATCCGAATTTTGTTTGAATACTATACCTCCATTTGGTGAGTGGGTTTTGCGTTTCTCGCTGCTTTTAGGGTTAAATTTTATCGGTAAGAATTGTAAATGATGGTTCTATTTGTCTTGATTTAGTGTTTATTTTTTCAAATTTCACTGTCACATTATAACATTGCATGTTGCCTAGTTGCTGCATGGCCATCGCCATTGGCATATTAGAAAGCGTTTCAGTCTATGTTAAATAATTGGTTAATATTTGAATACTTTTGGGTCCTGTTTATGCACAGAATTTGAAACTTGTGTGAGTGTTTTAAAGGCGAAGGCAACATTTTTCCATGTCATTTTGAGCTAAAATAAGGTTGGTTGGTTATCCTAGACACATTTTCCACTTAATTACAGCTTTTCGTATTTTTAAGAATTACTCGTCCGCTACTCCGGAAGTGACGCTTTAGGAGGCAAGCGTTTCCCGCCACTTGGTTTTGCGTTGACTTTACCGTGCGAATCTGTTCTATTCTACTTTTGTTTTGTGCTGTTTTTCAACAATTGTCGCCACCACTTTCCATCGGCGAGTATTCTGCGGCAAGATAGGTTAGTAGAGAACTCAACTACGTTGGATTTAGGGATTGTTTAGTGTGTTGTAAACTGAAAATGGCTGGAGTCGGTGACCCGTATCACAGTGACAGTAGTGTGAGTAACGGAGACCTTGTTCACAGCAGTGGTGACGAGGAATTTTTTCACGGACATTCAGTGGGTGGGTACATGTTTGAGCCCGAGTATAACGAGGCAGAGTACGCACAGGCACAGGCAGCTGTTGAGAGAAACGAGGCGGCTACAGAGGACAGACGTGGTGACACATCTTGGTGCAAATGCACTGTATGCGTTGTTATGCCTACCTCAATGGAATGCTTGTGCTGTTCAGAGTTCGACGAGGCCAAGCCACTACTGGACATGGTTAAGTGGACCTCCGGCATACCACGGACAGAGGAACAACTGTCCCACTTGCCAGAGTGTCCCGCGACACACTCCCACTGGATGGTGACCTGAGCACCCAAACTGCTTACATCGTGTCGTGTGACTCCCTCGCCACACACCTGGCACCTTCTAAATAGCTCCAACACTTTAGACAAGTCCACAATAAACTTATCAAAGTTTGGCTCACCGATCTGTTCACTGGACGACGAACTGTCCTCTTCACTGGGTGTCGAACTAAGCCTGTAATCACTCCCACTACTAAATATCGCTGCAGGGCTGCTTAGAGGCTCTGGGCTGGAGAAAACAGCATAGGGCGAATCACTACTGGTTCCAGGAATTGCACGCTCTGGGGTACGTTCGGAGGTACTGGTGACAGTAGATGAAGTGCCTCCACTGGCTCCAGTCACTGTACTGGCCACAGCTCGCGAGGCTTCTCGCTTCAAAAACGCAATTCTCGGGGGTGGCGACGGGGCACTGCCGGGAATCAACACAGACGGAATGGCATCCTTCTTCAGACGTTGTTTCGCAAGGACCTTCCTCAGTTCAGCGTACAAATCCCTTTCGTAATCGGACGGCAGAAAGAGCTTGCCAAACACACGGTAATTCTCCACTGCTTTGTACGTTGCGTGGACGGGTAACGCTGCGTTCTTCACACGAACGAGCCAAGTACGGCGAAGTGTGTCATTCATCGGAAGCGATGCAAAGGTACTCCCAAAGCGCGCGTGAGCCGATAATTAGTACATCCTGGTACGCAGCAACAGTGTGGCATGTTGACTCACTAGTAAATGAAAGCAAACGACGACGGAACTTAACACAACCGAGGTAGAACAACGACTGACTCGGCAGCTCTCACAGTCAGACTATATGAAAAGAAATTGGCGCGAAATGCTTGCCTCCTAAAACGTCACTTCCGGAGTAGCGGACGCGTAATTAATAAAATTACGAAAAGCTGTAATTAAGTGGAAAATGTGTCTAGGATAACCAACCAACCTTATTTTAGCTCAAAATGGCATTGAAAAAGGTTGCCTTCGCCTTTAATGTGTTCTCAGTTAGGGATACTGTTGTTGGTCACGTGATGCCGTGTCTTCAACACCGTGTGCTCGGTTTCCGAGCATAGCTCAGAAGGTCACCTGATACATTGTGCTTTGTACTGTTTTAAGAAAAGTATATTTGTCATTTTCTTGAGATAAAAATCAAGACCACGTATTCTTTTTCTTTTACCACAAATGCTTTCAGTCTTTCATTGAGTCACACATATGATAACTTCAACGTTCCAGTATAGTCACGCACTTCTCATACTCATTTACTGTTAGCGGGTAGTTAACCAATACGTCAATTGTTAGGATTCAGGGTTACTTTACAACCTAGTTAAAACCTCAGGAGTCAAATTAATCGAGGCGACATGCATACATAGGGTGCGGTATGAATCGATTATTTTGGTTGTTGCTTTGCACTGATCTTCGAATGCCTCAGTCCCTCCATTATTCAGTTAGACTAGAGTCAAATCGGTCATATCGTCTGTTGTCTAAGTCATACTTGTAAAGCTTGGTATAAGATCCCCGAGTATACAGTGTTTTATTTTTGCCACTCGGTGTGTGTTCTGGCCTGTGTTTGTAGCATTGCAAATGGTTGACATTTTTTAAAGTGCATGTAATCTTTTATGTTTTTTACATCTAATTGCTTTCCATCATTTGCGACTCATTTTATTACCCTAATTTCTCTGTGGCCTGTTTAGCTAGCTCATGGGCATACACTACATAAAGGTGGTCTAACTACAAAATGCATATTTATAGGGAGCACAGGCATGTACTCACGGATGTTGAAAGTTGTGGAAGCTCCTGGCCTATCAAGGCAATGTGGATATTGTTAATGCGGTTGCTATGCAGTTTTATTTGTTTAATTCTTTTGTTCTCAGATCATTCTTGAGTTCGTGGTGATGATGGACACTGTAAAGGCAGAAACTGTCCGTGAAGGACTTCCTCGTGACAGGTGAAACAACTGGGAAGTTAGAACCTGACCAGGTAAGTTGGTTTGTAGAGACTGGAAATGATAAGAGTGTGACAGTGGCGGATATAGAGGGGTGAGGTCAGCAGCTTTAAGAATCTCTCAGGAGTCATGGCAGTGGCAAATTTAATATTAGAAAGTTCAGAATGTTGGGGCTTGAATCCCCCTTAAGATACACGGCCAGAGGTAAACTCAGGCTTTCGTGTGTCTTAAAGCCCCTCAGGTGTGAGCACTAAAATATCAGTGCCAGCTCACGAAACGGTGTTGGGGGTTCATTAAACCACCCCCTTCGATGAAAACTAAGATCGCCCACTGTATTGTACTATATAATAGCTGTCAGAAATTTCATTTAAACTCAACAAATTCTCGAATACCAAATGACACTAAATTTGAAAGCTTAAACTCTATTCTTGACTTCAATTATGATCCCACAAGTAAAGTGTGAAATTAATTCAACTGAAAGTGAAAGCAGATTGGGTTGGATTTTGAAATATTTTTAAGAAAACTTACTTTAAAGAGATGATTGTTCTTTGTTTGTCCTTCAATCATCAGTAAGATAACATCTTCACAGCATATTTCGGCCTTTAACTTGAACTTCATTTAATTAATATTGAAATCACTAACGTGCTAATTTTAAACTTGGAGTCAGTTGCCCTCCCTCTGTCCTATATTTTTCAGTGGTGATAAAAGAGGACAATGACTTTCAGGATGACCCACTCCGGAAGCTGACAGTAACTCAGTACCTACAGAAGATTGTAAAATTTCACCAAGGTGGGAGGCACCCATCATTAAAATCGATATTGGTTGCGCAGAAAAGAAAGTATTACTAAGTGATTGCTAAGAGCTTCAAAGAATCACAAATATATTGATGTTGGGTGGTGTTCAGAGATGTCCTTTTAATTTAATCCTTGCTTCTAAACGGGAAGTGGGCCTTTATGTGAATGAGTGAACCTTTTTGTGGATGTTTTCTCAATGATGGACAGTGACTTTACAAAATGTCAAGTCTTGAGTGGTCATTTGCACAATGCTGGTCCATTGATTTTCTAGATAATTGTGAGCGCTTGTCGAAGGCAAGGTTTGTGCCTATATTCCTGGAACAAGGCACGTGCTTAAACCCAAATTAAAGCACATGTACCTATTTGCAATACCTTGGCCAAAAACCAAAGAAAAAATAAACTAAACATCCCTTTAAAATTGTTTCAGTACATCCCTGATGATGGAATCAGCAAACATCTAACGACGAAGGCAAACGATGCTCCAAAGGTAGTATTGCTTATGCAGATGTATTCGACAGATTGTGCTCAAGGGTTGAAAAGGGTGGTCTTCTTGTTGCTGTTTTTTCCTGTTGGCTATATACTACGTATTTGACTTGGCATATCCTATAGTGCTTTCCAACATCCAGGGACTATTCCAGGAGTTTATGATGGAGGCCACCTATGGAGAGAAGACTAGTGAGGGCTCTATAAGTTGTGTGAGGTACATGTATTTGTTGACTGTATATTTATGTGTCATGAAGTGATGATGATGCACACATCTCTGTATTTGATAGCTCGTTTAATGAGTATTTGAATAAGTGGGAAAGTGAGATCCACGGTGTATTCGTCTTTAATTAGTTCATGCTTGCAAGGATAGACAAAATAAAAAGGTTATTGTTACAATAAGCAGTCTTTTCATGTTAATTCCACATTGCAGTTGCTTGACACCCTAATGACTCTGATATGCTTGTTTATATTTGATTTATTGTGAAAAACATATTTGCTTATGAGCATGGGCAAAATTCACCACCATTAGAACACTTAATGTTCAGAAACCCTGGTAGAACACCGAAAGAGTGTTCTGTAAGTGTAACATACATCACATTTGTCACAGGGGTTTTACTGTTTACACTTTGTGGCACGTGTTCTAGTGTTCTAGTGTTCTAGTGTTCTAGTGTTCTATTTTGAACACTATTTTGTTCTGAAGTAGCACATCCAAGCTTAGAGTGTAGTAAGTAACATTGAGTAGAGATGTAGGACGCCAGTCTTTTAAGATAATGTTTACTCATGTCACCCGTTTTCGTATGCATGTAATGATTCCCTCCATTTGAGTGGGAGACAATTGTACAATACCAAATCCTGCTTTAAAGAAATGTACAACTGAAATAATCGTGAAAATAAAAGTTCAATGGTAAAACCGTCTGAGCCAGGACTTTTTTAAACATTACATTATCCCTTCCGAAGTTCGAAAGTTAGAGGATCTTTCATACTATTTGTTCAATTTTAGAAGGCTTTGGAAAATTGATATATTTTTATTAGAATTAACGTTGCTAAGGATGCATTCCATCGTTGTTTAGTAACCAGTGTTGAATTCTCAGCCAAATCACTTTGGTATTGAAAACATTACCGCACTCAAACAATTGTTGCCGAATCAAGGACAACTATAATCACAGGCAATGCGCACATGCGCAATTTTTGAATGTGACATATTAGTGCTGGACCCCCCAAAACATTTTCAAGCAGTCGCTTGAGTCGCTGAAAGTTTTGATACAATATTGCTTGTCGGAAACAGTAGGCCCGGAGTAAGGAAAGAACTTATTGGGGGGGCACAAATCAATTTGACTTCGCCAACCTAAACCCTTGCTATTGTCGCCCCCCCCCCACCCCCCGCGTCCGCCATAGGTGGGGGAAAAACCGGGGATCCAGCAATCAGGATTTGAGTAACCGTGAACCAACAAAGATTCACGGAGAGTAAGAATGGGTCTAGGTCCCGTGCGCGCTGANAGGTTCGAGGAAAACTTTTATTGGCCATTCTTTGAAGTAATTTTCTGGAAAGTTGAGGTACCGGGGTGCCTGGTATGAGTGCCTTTGTGGCCGTTTCAGAATCTCTAGATGAAACACAGCCGGTAGTCCAGTTTCTGGTTGCTGGGGGAAATGATACACTTGTGTTTCCCAAAAATATACACACTTCAAGACCTGAAGTTCAAATCTAGTTCCCGTGGGTAACTGAGATTCTATGCAGGCCTACTTCATGGTCACAACTTATTTTTAATATGAGTGTGTCATGCATGCTTACACCCGGAGGGGGGCTCGGGAAAAGTGGCCCAATATTTTAGGCTGGGTGCGCGCATGCCGCGTGTGTAGTATGCACGGGAAATGCAAGCAAACGATTCAGTTTTGAAGAACAAAAATTCAATAAGCAGTACTACTAGAAACTTAAAACGTCAAGGAAGTGCAAAGAGAACCTTTCCAATTTGATGACCAATAAATTAGATTTTATTTAAGTTCTCAAAGCTCCTTTCATAAGCATTTTCCGAAGACATGCTCACAGATGTTTGACGAGTAACGGGGGATTTTGGGAGATTGGGCATTCACAGTATTTTTGCTCATTTCCGAGGCACATATAACGGTTCACGAGTTGAACTTGAGCTCAAAAAGCTGCAATATTTGTTAATTATTGCGAGTATTTGAGTACACACGTTCGACACGGTCACCCCAGTGGTAGCCTCGACAGCAGTGCTTTTCACATGTGGGAAATCCTTAAGAACAACTCATAGTAACCATTTTCAAATAATGTACTATTCTTGTGATACTAAGGGAAACAGCAGTAACATTATTCTGTAACTAACCATCGGAAATAGTCCTTTTGTGTAATTAACAAATAGCGGTCTTCACGTTGTTCAAAATTCCACCCTTTCGATGGCGGTTAATTCTATTGTATTTTTCACGTTTTTGTTGTTTGGGTGGAATGTCCTGATACTTCTGGGCTGTGCACGAATGTTTTGTTTTTTTTGATGAAGTTGGAATCTCAATTTCCCTCGTGAATGCTTGGCAGTGTCGGCTTTACATGTATGGAGGCACAAAGGGACTTTTCTCCGGCGGGACTGCTCCACCGAGAGAGGGTCCCGTCAGAAATGGGAATCTTTATAATGAAAGGCTAAACATAATTAAGCTTGGAAAAGTGTGACAGCTTATTCCACCGCCGTGTGGTCCCAAGACGGTGCAGGAAGTGACCTTCCTCAATATGAAAGTCGGTTGCACGATTTCACAAAAAAGCAGGAAACTAAACGTAATCGAGTCCAACTGTGGGCCCTCTTTCTATGAGTGGACACTTAAGAATTTTTCAATAAAAACGTAAAAAGGGTGGCCACTTGAATATCATCAATGGCCACCTTCAAGGGTGGGGCCCTCAATATGAAAATATCTATATTTTGAAAAATCAAGAAATGTTCAGGCAATTGATGACATCTGTCAGATCATCAATTTTTCTCAAGTGGTATACACTTCGAGAAAAAAAGCGACAGTTGTCTCCATTATGCCTTCCCAGAGATGGGCCTCTGGAAAATGTGGTTTTGAAATCGCAAAATTTGACTTATTGAATTTAAAAAGACAGCAAATTAATACGCTCTGCAAAAAGCTTCGCTTTACATTTTTTTTCAATTTTCCTAAATATTTGTTTCGAAAGCGGAGACCCCAACAACAGTGTCCTGGCCAGGGTCCTCAAAAGGTAAACCATGCACTGATATAGAGTTGTTAAATGTTCTCTGGAATTTTGTCTCTTATCCGCATTTAACAGTCTTTCTTTTCTCGACTGCCCCGTCCCACGCGTATGTCGGTTGCCACGGTTTAACCCTGACGACTGAAAAAATTTGGGGGGCCCGTGCCCCCCCCCCCGCTTCCCACGGCCCTGAACAGACAGAATTGTGGTCTTTACAAGTGTCCGTGAAGTAAAAACAGCTCTTGTTTACTTAATCAATATTACTTGAGCACCGGTGTTTCTCAAATCGAACTATGTCAATAGACCTACATGTACGTGTAGCTCTACTTATACAGACAGGTTTCTCGTCTGGTGTAACTACGATCAAACTGTGAAGACAACACCAGGAAGTTTGTCACAATTTTTGATGACAACACTTGTCTTTTAGTTGTCCTCATTTGGCAAGGGTGGTTCGCAGATCTCACTACAATGGGTGTGAGCCTTGCAGTGTTTACGACGCAAACAGGTAAGCAACACATGAGGACGTTCCTTACGTAACAATCTGAGACCGTGAAAAGCTTCGCGAGATATTCACTACACATTGCTAGCGATCAAAGCATGCTATTAGCTTTAGTAGATGGACGAGAAACCAGAATCTGGCCATAGAAAAGTTGAGAGGCCAATATTGTGCAAGAAACTCGATGATACTTAGATTAACACGAATCTCAACCGAAGGCAAGGATGCTCAAACGATATATATGTTCGACAAACAGATACAACACAAAGGTCAAGTTTTCTTTCCCAGGAGATTTTTATGAACCCTAAAAGCAAATTGAATACCTTCACAAATTAGTGAGCTCCACGACAAACCGCCGGGAGACCGAAATCAAAACTTCTGAGGTCATGCAGCGGCCAATGGCAAAGTGTTTGAGTCCGTGTTGCTTAACTTCAACGGTGAGCAATTTCTTAGGCGATCAGTCGATTACTGACCCTCCAACCACTACGGGGTCCACCGTGTAATCCGCCTACTCGGCCAGCGATGTCTTCAGAATTCAGTATTTTTTTTCAATTTTGTTTACTTGTGACATTTCGAGCAGCGTTATATTCATGAACAGATTCTTATTTCCAACTAGTTCTAATTTCACTGAGTGAAGAACCTGAAAGAACGCTTACAAATAACTGTATCTAACTTAATAGGGGTATTTTTATGTCAAAATGACCGAGCAAAAAGGGTGATTAAGGCAACTTACTTAAGTATTTAGGTCTTTGTATGACTATCACTTGAACGCATTATGGTTTGTGTCCGAATTGTTAAATCGTGGTAAAGATGACAATAAAATGATGTATTATGTCGCTGATTTAAAAACACAATTTCACAATTGTATCTTTTGTGTTAACATTTTGTGTTTTGGAAAAGTCTGGGCATGTCAGTAGAGTTAACATTTGAACAAATCCACCTCAGCTTTAAAGCTCCAGAACGGTCAACATGGATCTTCTAAAGAGGCTAAATAAAGCTTTTGGAAGTATTATTAAATGGAGCATGATTGATAAGTTGACAAAAATGTAGGTCTACAGATACATGATATGGATTAAAATATGATTGATGGTGGTGGTGGTGGTGATTGGTTTTGATGAAAATGATGAATGCATAAATATATCTTATCCAGTGAAGCGTGGAATATGTTGCTAGCAGTTTATCCCGTTCAATACGCCATATTTGTGGTCATACACACACACGCACGCACGCACGCACACACACACACACACACACACACACACACACACACACACACACACACACACATATATATATTCCACGCCTCATTGAACAGCATATATCTATACACACAATAGAGATCATGGGGAAGATGCCCACTACTAAGTCTGATTGGATTTCTGTGTGTGTGACCAATGGTCCCGATGCCACAGTGGACAGAACGTCTGCACGGTGAGCAAAAGTTCCTGAGTTCGAATCCTGATCGGGGGCAAAAATCTTGTCAGACTTATATTCATTAGGTCACGTGATGTGACCAAAAAGATGGCTGATTGAACGGAATAAACTGCTTGCAACAGAAAATGATGAATGTACGTATTTTTAAGAACAAAATCCAACTTAACGATGTATACTGAGGGTTGGGAGCAAGTGCGTAGTGTTAAACATCAAATCGGTCTTGTGTCGGCCATTTAGCCAGAGCGTTGGATTCCTACGTGTAGTCATGAATACGCACCGTTGTGCAAAATAAACGGTAATTAATATTTTAAAATATTCACTGGTGTTTGCATTGTTTGCATCATGGATAGCAACAGAAGGGGGAAATATTGAAGATTTCGTCTTTCAGGGTGCTTATGGATATGACCATCTGAGTTTTGTCAAACACGATTACGATGTTTTTTACTTAGCCCTTGGTAAATTTCAGTTACTTGCTTTGCTCACCATAGGGCTACTTATATAATATGACAATTGTTGCTGAAGTCAGTAGACACGACTATTCTGTGTACTAATTATGTCTTAACCACGGGTGCCGTACAGTAGCTTTCGCCTACAACAATATAGATGACAGCAGTCCCATAATAATAGATCTTCGCCTTCTCAACTTCCGGTACGAATGTTTATGCTTGTGATAAACACAACTATGTTCAATAATTACGTTTTAACTATGTTGCAGTTGCATTTCTTCGTAATTTTATCAAAAACAAGTACCCCGCCATTCTTATTCATTACTTGTGTATTTGTTTCTTTTTTCAGTCGCCACCATGCGGAAAAGTTTCATGTTAGCCGTCATAGTGTGTTCCTTAACAGTGGCACTCATAGAGCATTTGCAAAGACCCACTGTGTGCCAACCTTTGCAAGTGCAAGATATAAAAAAATCGACGTTTATTAGGACCAAACATAAGGCAGTTATCACTAGCAATGGTTCAGCTACAGCTCAGGTTGATGGATCAACGGAAAGCAACATTTCTTTATCATGTGTCACGCCAAAGCTTGATGCTTTCGACCGAACAGTCATGCCGTTTCTCAAAAAAGTGGGAAAGGTAGACTGCCACCCATTTGAAAATCTCGTTTCGGAAGTAAACGAAACAGGGTTTTTGATTCTCTACTCCAAAAGATTGCAAAGACACATTGGTCGTAACACGAAATCAATTTGCTTTTACAATAGCTTTGTTAGAATTCATGACAACAAGCGCATTCACTGGAGAAGAAATTTAATAATACCAGACCAACCTGTTCAGGTGTTCTCAGATTTCATTCGTGTCACTTGTTACGCACATAAAAAGCTTGTTTATATCAACATTCATGCGACAATTTCAGACAAAAGGACTGTTATGAAAAAATTACAGAGCACTCAAAGTAATAATACGAGCTTAAACAATAACAACCATACTGCGGCGAATGAGGATAAAAATGAAAAGGGATTCAGTGTTCTTATGATAGCATTCGATGGAATGTCAAGGAGCAACACAATCCGACAATTGCCAAAGACATACGAGTACATCACGAATGAAATGGGCGCCATTACACTTAAAAGTTACAATGTAGTTGGAGACAACAGTTTTCCGAATATCATGCCTTTACTGTGTGGCATTAGCAGAACCGAGTTTCCAAAAAAGCCGGGACGAATCCCTACAACAATTCCGTTGATATGGAAAAAGTTTTCAGACAAAGGATACGTCACGCTATATACCGAAGACAAAAAATATGCAACTTTTAATTATCTCACTACTGGATTTGGCAAGGCACCTACCGATTACTATCAGCGGCCATTTTGGGAGGAAGTTGATGTCACAAATTTGAGAAGGAAAAATAATGGACTAAAACCTTTCAAAGAACACTGTTTTAATGGGATTACTATTCACCAACTGATGCTGGACTGGGTGAAGTCTTTTACGAAGAAGTTCAGCGAGTTTCCATATTTTAGCTTCAGCTTCTTAAATCACCTTAGCCATAATAGTATCAATGATATTCAGATATCTGACGACTATCTGTTACGTTTTTTTAAAACGTTACACAAGAATGGATACCTGAGGAATACAATCACTATGTTTTTAAGTGACCATGGGAACAGATATGGTGCAATAAGACAAACTCCCATTGGTCGAGCGGAACATGCGCTGCCTCTTATGTCAATATATTTTCCTGACAACTTCAAAAAACAACATCCGGATGCTGTTAAAGCAGTGCAGAAGAATTCGAACCGGCTTACGACACCTTATGATATCCATGCAACACTGCTAGACGTACTCAACAATAACTTCTCGTTTCGCCATTATAGAAAAGATGGAAGAGGGCTCAGTTTGTTCGGCACCATACCCAATGACAGGAATTGTAAAACGTGCGGTATTCCCGATGAATTCTGCAAGTGTGCCGAACTCTATCCAGTTCCCACGAAATCAAGTACAGCTCAAAAAGCGACCATTGTCGCGCTGAATTGGATACGTATGCAACTAGAGCCCCGTGCACGTTTATGTAAACGGTTAGTCCTAAACCGAATCTTTTCAGCGTCCCAGAATGTCAATGGGACAATGATTGTGGTGATTTTTGAAACACTTCCTGGACTAGCTTTGTTTGAAGCCAAAGTTCAACTCCCGTCCAACCTGCAATCGTCCAACTGGAAAGACAATTCAACTGTAATCGGGAACGTAGGCAGGATTAACAAATACGGCGACCAATCTTCTTGCGTACATGATAGTCATTTAAGACTCTATTGCTACTGCAAAAGATATAAAGGAAAGTTAAAGAAATAATAGGAAAATGAGCATTGCTAACAAATCTGTGGACGGGCATTTGTTTAAACAGGATTTCACATTCAAACTTAGCATTACAAAACTTACACTGTAACTCAATTTTACGTATATTACATGAAGAGATATGAGCCTTCGAACCCATTTTGATCGACATAACTTTTTAAGTACAGGTAACACTATAAGTTTTTTAAGCATTACGAAAAAAGTTGTGTGACTCCTCGTATTATGCGGACACGACTCGACCTTGTATGGCTTACTGTTTTGCCCATAAATAATCCAATGTTGCAGTTGCGAATGCCTCCTCCCCCTCCGAAGAACATCATCCTATACAGCCTGCATGTGAAAGTGCATGTATTTGTTATTCAGTGAATTAATTACCTAGATAATGCGGGGTGTGGCAAACCTTGCTTTCACACTGGCAATGCATCCTGAAGATGCGTACCATTTTGCATCTTTGTATCCATGACATGGATCGGCGTGGTGCTCTCGGGCAAAGGACCTATTGAGCTCTATGGTAAAGACGGCACGGTACCACGTATCCTCTGAAAGGGGTTACACCCCTGAACTCCATTAAATCCGGTACGTATTGCATACCCATAGCTGTAACTCCCCTAGCACAAACTCACACCACCTCATAGTTATGATAAGTTGCACGCCTTGCTACCATACTGCAGTACATAGACAGCTGCCCCTGCATATTCGCAATGCACAAGATTAATAGGGCTATCGTGAGCACCCTTCCAACATCTTGGATTTATTTTTTGAAATAAGTATATTCTCATGAAAAAGTCGTATTAATGATCAGTTTCTCGCTCCACGTGCTGAGAAAGCTTCAATTTTCCAAATGTCCACTATTAGAAGAATTTTTTGCAACATGGGTCACGTGTAAGTAATGCTACCATAGACATCTTAAAGCTATAGACCGGGCGCACGCGCTACTGTAGCTGACAACTTGACGCCATATTGGAGACTCGCTGGTACGCAATTGCCCATGGTACCCTACGTGCCTAGCCAGCACGCAGGTATCACGCAGTGGCACGCGCTTTAGCATTGGTTGATGTAACCTCAGCAGTCATTGGTTAGCTCTACAACATGGTGATAAAATGGCGGACTGTGAACGATTTTTAGCCTTCTCATGCAAGTGGCGTCGCTGCAACTATTTCTTTTCTACAATAGTGTTTAATAGTACATACATGCACAATAAACACATATGTGGCCGATTTAACCTGTGTTATTCATACTGTATTAATACAGGACAATACCGTAAACAACAGTCATCGACAGCAGAAACATGCACTCCGAAAAGACGCAACCACAATTTCTATGATTCACGTTTCCTGAACATGAATTTTAAGCACCGATTTGTCTGTACAACAGACCACATTTATACTTCAGTCCATCAGTCATGCCAATTTGTTTGCGTAAACTAAAAGCGCTGCCTGTTGAGAATTCGACTAGCCAATCAGAAACGCCGGTGTAAAAAATCTCCCGAAGAAAATTAAGTGATGAATGCGTGCTGGCTACCGACCACCTAGCTGCAAGCAGGGAACTAGCGAGTACTGGAGAGTGCTACTAATCACGTGACACTGCTAATGGCCATGTAAACAAACGGGGTAAATTGTCCTTTTCAAAGCGCGATGTCTAACAAATAAAGAGGCAAAAGAGTGTGCTTTTTTCCAGAACATACAAAAACATGTGATGTAGCACTTACATGCGTTTTTTACGTCGCTAGGCCTACCCTAAAATGCAACAAGTTGTTACATTTTATGTAATTGTTTCAATTTGTGTTGAATACACATGCGAGAAATTTACCATTTTATACATTTTGCGAAAGCGACGTCATATTTCATGAGATTGCAGGTACTTGTCACACGGAAGAAAACGGTTCACACGCTTAACGGCTTCTTTAGCGGGTTTTGTGCATAAAAATCTGTCAAATGTGCCAGCTCGAATTGATAAGCGTTCTTGCAAGCTATTGCTCTAAGGTCATAAACCAATTGTGTATCCGGCATTACGTACAGTAAACACGCTACCCGTGTTAAGCACAGCAGAAACAGTGACATTGTATTTGGCTAATATTTATCGCACGTCCACACCAAAATTGTTCACGTAGAACTCAATTTCGGAAGTCAGTTTGATAGAAAAATAACACTGTCTGTTTAGTCCACAATAGTTTTATTTATTTCAGTAAGTGTTTTATCCCCTTGAAGTAATCGCTATTGCGATATTGCCCTGTAGTCGGTGGGCCAGGTCTCATAGCGTTCATCCTTGTGAGTACTTTGGGGGTAACCTAGTTTTTTCTATGTGGCTAGATAATGTAGGCCTACCTATAAATCAAATTCCCAAAAAGTTCCCATGTCTACACTTGCACATTTTTTTTAAAAAGGTGTTTTTGTTGCACAAAATATGATGCACATTCCTCCCATTTGGTGGCGCTTTTCTATTGAATTGACCAATCAGAGAGCCAGATTGTATTGTTGTGCTTAGTTACTTCAATATGGCTGCTCCCATGGAGTGTGATGCCTGTATAATTCAAGGTTTATCAAACAGCATAAAATTGTCATGCCAGAGCCTAAAGAAGCTTAGGAAAGCTTCCTGACAAAGCTAATGGACTGTGGAACTCTGTAGATCAGTAGATCAAAAAGAAGAAGAGGTGTCACAAACGTTTGTGCAGAAAACAGCTACATGTCCTGGTATAGCCTACACTGTATACTGCTGAGTGCTGTAGACTAGAATACCAAGTGTAAGACCAAAAAATTGAAAGGACATAGAACGGCATAGCAACGTTTCAAGACACCAGCAGTAGTACTAAAGCTGAAGTTGCTGAAAGTGATACAGATGTTATCCAAGATTCCCAAGAAAATCAATTATACTTCCAAAATCTGAAACACCCAATTAACCTGAACAAGATAGGAACATTCTGAAACATGAGTGCATCATTTGTTAGCAGGAAAAGTATATTATGGACCATATTTCAAGAAAGAGAAAGAAGTATAGCTTTAAAAAACAGGTACTTGTTTTTGAAAGGTACAGCTTGGTGTTTTCCATGTGTGTTTCAGTATTATCACCAGTGGCTGTCATGCCCTGCCGTAGTCCTGGGATAGGGAGAACCTCTTCTCAATTTTTTGTAAACATTAATTACTTAGGTAGCTACAATGATAATTAAATTAAAATGCCTAAGTGGCCATCGTCGCCGTCGTAATTTGAGGACGATGGAAGCCACTGTCCATTTCGTCAAACGTCGATTACCTTACAGTAAGTGTAAATCGATTGACTATGGTTTGAGCATCTGACCTAAAAAAAAATCAAATTTAAATCACTGCACTGGTACATCAGCTGATATATTAACAGTTGCATCAACTAATCTAATTATTAGACGATCAAGATTTTTAGGCGACAGATCAGTTCCTGATAAGTCCGTTTGAAAAAGTTGCATGCCAACTCACTCATAGTTGAATGTTAAATTAGTGTTAACAGTTCGGGTTTTTTTTTCAGCTGGACTTGTAAAGCAAGCAACAGCTCAGTCCAGAGCCCTGAATATGCAAATGAAATTCAAAGATAAAGACATTATGTCTTAGAAGCCAAGTACCACAGATCATCATACTATAAAAAATAGAAAGACAACGATTGTGAAGAGTGACGAATCCACAGTTTTCAGAGATGTTTTTCTACAGTTTTATTTGGAATTCATTGAATCAAAGCTTCTAACACATGGATATGTCATTTGCCTTTCAAAACTAAAGCAAGACTTTGAAGCTGTTCTTCAGAAAGCTTGTGTGCATGAAGTTATTTGGACAGGCAATCTTAAGAAACGATTGTTGAAGCTACTCACTGTTGTAGTTTGTGCCCGACTAAGAGATATAAAAGTGAATTGAGGCTAAGCGTTCAATAATTCACTTGCTGACTCTAATTAACACAGCCCATTATAACATATTTTGAATCAAACGTTTGCCCAAATCCTGCCCGCCTCCAAACAAGGACTTAGTGTTTGACCCTTCATTGCCTGCTGGCCAATCACCAGTGTGCAATGCTGTACCCTCTCTAATCGACCATAGTTGGCTTCTTGGCAGTGGAGCTTTGCAGTTAAAATGTATGGCAATGCCCGCATCTCCATTGACAGTACTAAACGATGAACGCTGCAAGTGCAAAAAGAACATGTGTGCTGGGAAACTGAGTTTGTGCTGCAATGCTGGGTCAAACTGTACAGAAATGTGCAGCTGTGACAACTGTAGTAACATCAGCAACACTGACTGCATAACATTGGATAGTTCCTTGACAAGTCAACCCTAAATGGACCTCCAACCCCGTTATTTCGTTTTTTGGATTCAAAGTTAATTTTATTGGTTGATTAAGTCATAGAAAGTACATACTTTGATCATTGTCATTTATTTGTCTCATACTGCTTGATAAACGCTGTCAAAATAATCTTTTATTTTCATAAAGTCTGTGTGCATATTCACAGAGATCATTCAACTATATTGTTTTTGTACCCTAACGTATTTCTGGTGTATTATGCGAGCAAGCTGTATTTTACACCATTAGTCAATGTTTTAGTCATTGAGGCACAAATTTTGCCCAGTCTCAAGTGTTTTGTGTTATTTTTGTTGCCAGACAATGGCAGAATAACTTCCTAGTAACATTCATTCTTAGTTTGCATTTTTGCAACTGTCTCTTTACATTTTTTAAATTTCACTGTTTACAATTAATCTACAATAGTAAAACATGTAATGTGAGTGTAATATTGTTCAATACAATGGCACTGATGGGACCATATTACTTGTTTTACAAAAAAGTCACACAAACTGTTGTTTTTACAAATATAAGTTAACTAAGCTCTTTGGTGATTATTAGGTAACTTCAAACTCAAATTTCTCAAAAATGTGCAACTTTATATGTGGGAACTTTTGAAAACACTCTAATAAATGAATTAAAAAACACCAAAATAAAATTGCCCCCCTAAAGTACTCTCAAAAAACATTTTCTAGAGGCCCTACAAATTCTGGCCCACCGACTATAGCTCCACACAAAAGGAGCTAGATCAAAGTTCCTGATACCCGGCGAGGGGTTCTGTCTACCACCTTAGTTGTAAAAATCTATTGACGAATAACATCTCCCCACTGTACGAGCCAAGTTTCTCAGAAAGTACACCACGAACACGCACATGGGGAAACAACAAAATACGGCACAGAATAAAATATGCCATAGGGGCCCACATCTCTAAGAATTTCTTGTGATTACGCTATTCATTTCCCTACACCACGATAATCAATGATTTCTGTTTTGGCAAATTCTAAATTTTTAGATGCTTAGCATTATTTTATATATGTGTAGTTTATTAAAACCAATTATTAAATGACATATTTCAGATCCATCAGATTGCTCAAAAATGTATCATTTGAAGTTACGTAATATGAGTGTACATTAATGCAAAACCAATGCAAATTGAAAAGATCCTCGGACTCATTCTTACAGAAAGAGCAGTCATCATTTCGTAATATTCCAGTCTTGTAAGTGACAATTCTTTAGGACCGTATTAATTTGGTTTCCTAAAATTGTTGGGACAATGGGTACACTTCAAGGTCATTCGGTATATTTTTATAATGTGTTTTGATGCTTAGAACGTGCATCCTTACTCCACAACATTTCTGTTGTTACTTCGTGAAAATTTGAGGCCTTAAATCCACGGTTCAGATTTGCGTATCACAGGCAACGCAAAAATTTTTCTTGTTGTGATCTAAACCCATGTGATGCGGTTACCTGATGAAAATAGTTTTCCTGATCAAACTGACAGCGAAATTATTGAGCAATTCATCAAGTTACCACATTATTTGCTTTGGGCGATCTCTTGACTAAGATGTGGTGGTTGAAGTGGTGGTGGTGGTGGTGGTTAGCCAAATTCGTGACGTGTCATCCCAGAGGATATTTCTATAGAGGAGGTATGCGTGCCTTCTTGAATTTCTGGAACATAACTTTGCGGAATATGAATTTTTACACAAAATTACTCTCTAAATGGATCAATTGTTGGCCAAGCCCACTCTATTTGGGCGGCAACCCTCGTTCCAAAATACTTGAGTATCCTCCCGGCCTTGGCAGATATTACTTGTTCGTTATTTTGGTCATTTACTTTGTGATATGACATTGGTTTAGTAAAATGTGGCAATGGTACATTTCTCCTATGCGCATTCGACGTATAATGTAACATTTACGACGTAAAATGTATCAGTTGTAACATTTTACAAAATTGTTACATTTTACAGCATGTCAGTGGTCTTCTCCTGGTTTTAACTTCGTGGTGTCGTTGAAAACAAGTCGTCCCGTGCCCTTAGAGTGTGTGTGCCGATGTACACAGCGAGTTAATGTTAGTAGGGGTTGAGTGTCATTAGAATCTCTTGTAAGGGGAGTTCAAATATTACGTCATCATTCGAGGAGTGGGAGGAGGTTTAGAGAAGATGACGATTTATGACCGGGGGAGAGCAGTTAGGCTGTGGAGAATACGGCTCCACTAATGTGGGGATGGTCGTGGTAGTGTGGTTGGGTTACCCGGTTCTTGGTTGAACGGTAGATAGTTGGCAAGCAAAGTAGCTACAGCAACTCGATGGAGAGCAGAATAAAAACTAACACAGTCGTTGAGTTTCTACTGACTCACAGATTTTATTGACTCTATACAGCTACAATACGTAGTGAATAGAAATATGTGTGGGTTGTGAGTGCAGAACAACAACAATATTGAGAGCTCCGGTGATTTCATCCAACTCATCAACATGAATGGAGTTTGGACAGCTGCCTAGCATAATATAGGGTTTCACTATGAGTGGGTACTAGTCAGTGACATAGTAAAAAACAACATGATGTCCCGGAATTGTTATGTAACATAAACTGTTTTTTGGAATATTTGTACGTCATAGGAAATGATGAAACTTGCACTTGTAACTTCATTAGAATTCATGCCACTCCGCCGGCCGAAAAGGTAAAAATATTCAAATTTTAACAAGCACTGTTATGTTGCACTCTCTCAAAATCTCACATATCAAATTAAGATAAACCATAAGTATGTGTATCCAAACAAGTCATATGGTTATGCATGAAATACGTAGTCACTCCTTGATATACAATTAATCTGAATAATCATCTTGGTCTTTGGTGACTAATCAGTTGATTTTTACCATAGCGAATTGAGCTGCTTGACGCTTTTAATTAGGTCGGTCAACAGTTCCTTGATTGATTCCAAAATCCGTGTTATCGTTGTTCATTAAGTTACTGTTTACTTCGAGCGGGTTTGGCTATTGACAATCCCTTCCTTGTCTTGATGATTGTTAAACGTACGAAGTCGTCAGCTCCAATGATCAATTCTTTCACATTGCCCATAGGCCAGTCGACACGTTTTTCAGTGTCGGAATGAATGAGCACGACGTCTCCCTTGGTAAATACGTTTTTCGGAATTCTGCCCCATTTTGCAGACTGAGCGTGTCGCTCTCGGAGGGATGCTAAATATTTGTTTTTCCATCGTGTCCAAAGGTCTGTATACAGTTAATTCAAATATTTCACTCGTCTGGTCTTGGAATCGTGTCGTAGAGTAAAATCTGGTTCTATAATTTCGTCTTTAAAGTTTTGTAAACTGGCGGGGTAGTGTTGAAATCATACGTCCGTGGGTCAGATGCGATGGGGTAAGTGTAGTGTATCTCGGCTCAGGAGGCCGTCTATTGCCACTCGGAGTTGAAGCGTAAGTTGGTCTTGGGCGATTTCCAGTATAAAAAGCACTTACATCAGTGGTTGTACAAATCTCCAGTTTGGTTGGCCTTGATCTCCTTGTCAAGGGCATTCATCAGTTGTTCGACGGACCATTTTCCTCCGACATGGTTACGATTTAATTGAATTAGCACATCCTTCGGTATCTTTTGGCGTATGATGGTCACAAGCACATGATCTTGGGCGGCGACTTGTCCTAGGGTCTCTAAACCACGTATGCACGTATTAACACTATCGTGGAATCGACGTAAGTTGGCAGCATCGGATGACGGGGCAGGGATGTTCAGCAATGCTGTAGTGTAATGAGTTACTAGATCTTCAGTGTTACCATACCTGCCATTCAGTTGTTTCAAGGCGGCTTCATAGGAATCGTTTGATAGTGGTAGACCTTCTATGACTTTGGTGGTGTCACCACTAGAATTGCATAGGCGGATTTAGGGGGGGCCCAGGGGTCCGCCCCCCCCTTGGCTGCCGCAAAAAAATAAAACAGTAAGAGCGTAGGGAAATAAATGTTGAGTTTACTAATTAACCCCGGTAATTAAAAGTATACGGATGAAAAAAGATTTAAATGTGTGCAGTTTTAGTGTTGGGGGGGGGGGCTCAAATCCAATTTCAAGTGTCAAATTCGGAACACGGCGCATTCGTAACGGAACTATGGCTAAGTATAGGCTCTCCCGCGATATCCCAAGCGACCGGCAGTGGCGCTGAGCACTACGACTCAGTTTCCGTCGTCTGCTCCATTGTGCAATGAAGAAAATTTACTTCATTTTTTAA
>NMRA01000073.1:334149-354844 GCA_002633005.1 Phoronis australis | reverse complement strand
TCTCTCCCTCTCTCTCTCTCTCTCTCTCTCTCTCCTTCGAATTAGATTCAGATTCCTGTAATTGGTGGTCCATCAGATATCTGGGTTGAACAGAACACGACAGTTGAGTGTGATTATGCCAGACTTTAGATATCAACTATAAAGGTTCATCACATGGTGATTTGTTAATGTAGGTGATGTAGAACATTTGTTCAGACTGCGTATGACACACTTTTGGACCACATCCTCTCCTTTGGTAAAATAAAAGTCGCCAACTATGTAACTCGACGTGAACTGAGTTTGCTCGCTTTTTTGCTTCTTTGTTTTTTGTCTGCACGATGCAAGCTACATTTCTTCTCCTATGGACGTGAACCAATTTACACTACTGACTTCTTAATAGCTCGAGGCATATTGTTGTGGACCTGCGACAATCATTTTTAGAGTTTTCGCTTCAAGGAGCTCTAGCCACTTTGTCATTTGCAGTACTCTTCAGAAATTTGGTATAACGAGAGATTTAAATCAAGCGCTAAGTCACCTTTGTCATCCGTTTCGCGATATAACGTAACCTTGAGTCGAGTGAGAATATTCTGTGAGAGTCTTCTGTTTTTAGCAGTTGAGTCTTCGTGGTATTGTTCCAGCGTCCTTTGTAGGATCTCTCTTGGTATGTGAATAGATCTCGTGAAGAAATATCAGATTTATATCATCCGTTTCTTACTTCGACTTTTGGGACGCGATATAATCAAAATTTACGGATGACTAAGGTCTGACGCTCGTGGGTTTCTCAGATTTCTCTTCCTTTGTCGTTAGGGTTCAGTAGCAAAATGGGTTTCAGACTTTCCTACCATTTCCTCGACCGATAGGCATGGAATTTACACACAGCATATCTTAACAATATTTCGAGGCTTGTGAGTGAACTTAGGCAAAAGATGCCGCTGTAATAGGCACTGCTGTAAATTTTTGATTTGCAGAGCTTTTGCGCTGTCAGGGTCATTTGAGGGATTCCTTAAACAGCATACAAACAGATCTTGTCAAGCGCTAATGGACATTTATTATCCACCTCTCACCTCTTATCATTCTTGGGTTATTCCGAGTTTTCTGGTGACCGTAGCTTATTGACTGACAGTTCCTGGCTTTCTTTTTGATTGATCCTCGTGACTGGAGTGTTTGTAAGTTTTGCCAATACCGTTTTATGAAGATGAAGAAGGTAGTGACGACGACAAAGATGATCTTGTCGTTTTCAGTGTCATCTGTGGATTAGGTGGTGTCATCGTTGTCATAGGCGTCTTGTCGTGTCATGAGTGACAGTGGCTTTGCCGTTTTTGGCATGGTGGGTTTGGCCGTGGGTTCGTGCCAGGTACGTGGTCACTATTTTCAGTGCATCAGTGCCATCGTCAGCGGTGTCATAGTTTTCGTCAATGCTATGGTTGATGCTTCTGGTTACAGCATTGTGGGAGTTTCGACAGTGTTGGTGACCTCCTCCGCATTGTCATCAGTGTCGTGGGCGTCGTCGTTTATGGTGTCGTTTCCTTTGCCTTCACAAACCCCTTTTAGTAAATTTTACATAGTGTCGTTTCGAGAGCGCTTTATTTTTGAACGTCGACCCTCTACGTCGTCGCGCCCAAGACATAAATATCAATGACGCTTGCGAAAAACTTCATGCTTTGGACTGTGATTAAGTGCAGAACCCATCAGTTTCAAAACCTAAAAAGAGGCTCACCTTTGAAATGGCGACTGCTTAAATAAAGTGTATTCCCAGTGAAATCAAAAAGACTTTGTTGCTACGCTAGCTGTACAAATTGAGCTCCATTGTACAAAAATTCGTCTAGACAACACCTTTATCAACAACAGCTGGTAGAAAATACCTGGCATAAAAATTATCTAACTTAACCTGCATAGCATTAAAAAATGCCTCGTCAAAATATACACGTTCTAAGTGAAAGTCATTTCTTGCTAAGGCGTAGAAGTCGCACCATGTTTCACCAGTAATACCAAGTTGACCGATATATTGTTCGTAGTACTTGTGACTTGTTCTTAGTTCTAAACCATTTTCTCCTGCTTTAAAATAATCTACCTCCGTCACGCTGTCTTTTTTCGTACACTTTATTTCAAGCAGTCCCCATTTGGGATTAGAGTCGGGGTCGTAGACGCGCCTGTCTGAACTGCATCCTAAATGAGGGACTGATGGGTTTATTATGAAACCGACTTCATGTATGTCACGGCCAAAACTGATGCATATTTAGCAGCAGCAACAGCTTCATTGTCAATGCCAAACTACATCGCCTCTGTGACAACAGTCTTTTTCTTTAACAGGTCCACAGCAAGAGCTTCAAAGCGGCCTCTCCTTGACGTTATGGCCTTGAAATTGGAAGCCGATATCCGATGCCTTCTCAACTGACACCACTCTTGGCATTTATTTTGTGCTCTGGTGACTTTTTCATACTGTTGTGATTCCATTAAAGATGTTTCTTTCGATCGGTAGATTACTTGTTGATCACCAGGAAGTGAATGCGGATCAAAATGTAATGTTAACGCAGGCAAATTGAAGGCAGGAGGGTTCTCTGGTCCAAATAAAACACAAATTTGATCAGGCTTCTCCTGATAAGATAGCATAGGCCCCTTTGGTACTTGACCAAATTTACTATCTACCAAGGTCACGTCCTCCATTAGACTCCACAGGTGCACCCATTGTGGTGGTGCAGATTGTAAATTAAATGCAGGCAATAGTTGCTTAACTTTGTGCTGAACATCACTGAGTGGCACTGGCATTGGGTTCCACACGTTTGCTCGGACTCCATCTTCATAACGGCCTTTCTTGGGGAGTGGATCTACAGCAGAAGGGATAACTGGTTTTATAACCGTCACATCCGTCACAGGGCGGGTAGCAAAACCATGTGTTCGTGGGGGGACGTGCCAATGTTGAGGGGTAGATGTGGATGAAACTGTTTCAGGCACCTTGTTGATCTGGAGTTGTTGAAAGTGGCTCAGTTGGTACAGGAGTGCCACTTTATGTTGACAGAATCCTTTTCCAGCTTTGCAAGTACAAGTGTGTGATGCTATCTCCCACTCATTGGTGAAACCAATCTGAAAAGCGAAAATTAAAAATTATGTTACAATAGTTTGTGGGTAAGGGGGATAAGGTGAATAATTTGTCACGATGTTACAGGTTAAGTTGCTACGGCCAATAGACTTTTTATAGCCTAGGAGCTCTGAAAATCTTACTAGTAATCCGGCATTTACCACAAATTGTACAAACACGTCATAAATACAGCATCAGCAAGACCCTGAAAAACTTTTCTTCAACACTCCAGTAAATTACGCAAACTAGTTTTAGAAGTAAAGCAGCAGTATACTAACAACATAAAAGATAACACGTGTAATAATTACTAGAAGAGAATGAGGTGTTCCAGACTTCTTCTGACTTTGAAAACATTTTGCTCGAACACTGTGATGAGACAGAGCAAGATCATTTTGTACTGAAACAAGAAATCAATCGTTATTGAAAATGGTACACTTTAGGAACCTTTCACATCATCATTTTCACAAGTACAGAAAGAGTAAAACTTGTTGCGGGCAAAGGCTCAGCCTTAGTTCCTTATCGACTACTTGAGTACCTGGTATTGGTAAACCTAATTGTGGCCCGTTGATAGGCCTGCCTCAATAACTCTCAGACCAAGGTGATAATGTTAACTCTTGGCCTGACCTTGTAACTGAAAATTAGAGGGTCAATCTAGTAGAAATCTAAATTCTGACTCATAAATCGTTTGCCTTAGAGAGGCTTAGGCACTGTCACGCTGACACTAACTTGCTGAGAGCCCGAGTCTCTCCCAAGACCAGTCAACAGAATCGGTAGGCCCAAGAGACGAATCTCATAGAAATGGCGAGTAAACATTGGGTCAATCAAGAAAATAATTACGGTTTCAAATAATATTTAACTATTTTTAAATTTTAAAAGACGATACAAAAATAATTAAATGGGCTCAACTACTCTTGCTTAATTTAGTACTAGTCGTCACACGAACAGGCAACATATACATCGAAATTACGCTTACCTCCGATATCACGGACATACGAACCATAAAAGAAACGATAACCTCTTTGAAGGGAGCTCTTGTGCGTATTGGTATGTTTTTTGGAGATCGATTCAACATCAGACAGCTTGATTTTTGGTAACGTTGATAAGTCTTTTGACCACACCACCTTGCAGGACGATGCCATGTTTGTCAATGCGCCTCGATTTCGATCAATACGACAGCAGCGCCCCTCGTTCGTGAAAGAGGTGAATAGGGGTTCGATTTTTATTTTTTATTTCCCTGTGATGTTTAGTCTTTTAATTAACATTATTGCACTGGATTGTGTTAGATTGAGAATTATGGTAAAACTTGCAGCGGTTGTCATGCGATTGGTTTGTAAAACATACTTCGTTTTAGAGGATGACTGATGAGCGCACGTTGCTGTTGATGAACAATAGTTTGTAGATTACACTGTACTGTGTTCATTTAGAATTATCTGTGCACCTACTGAGTGGATTTACGATCCGGTAAAAAGCGATTAGTGGCTATGAATAAATGTGCTTTTGCTGTATGATATCGTAAACTAATGTTTTTACTTGTGTCGGAGATGAACTGGTTGGTTTTTTATTACACTGTAGTACAGAAGTTTCCGCGTTTCTCATTTCCTTTTGAATACTGGTGAACGTGTGTTTAGAACGTTATGCCTGTACGATGTGTCACGTGATGAATCCTCAGAATTTTTTACTGACGCTCATTCATGATGTGGACAGGTAGCTAGCCTAAACCATTTCTTAAATTTTGTCACTTGAAACATTTGCTGTATGGCTGCACGATCAGCAAGTTTTTCGCATGTACGAAAGACCATATAAGACTGAGGCTTTAACAACTCTGAAATTCAGCTTGTTGCTCATAAATACTGCCATGCTTATAATGGAAGCCAGGGTTAGAATAGAAGCCAGCAGTTCATATACCCTAAATAAACTTTTAATTATGGTTGTACCCTATTGTTCGTGGTTTGTATTTCCTGATATTCCTTTCCTATTTTATCCATGTTTGTTTTGCTCTGTATCTTTATACTGCAGCAGTATTGTTGCTAGATAGTGCATAGCATTTACTTAACATATTTTTGTTATAAGTTATGGACACAATTTTGAAATCTGGGGAAGACTCAAAGAATTGATTTTCTGATGTTGTATGCATAATCGTTACTGGCTTAATATATAAGGCATTTTATTGAAGTTGCTGGTATTTTATTTTTACTGCATGGATGTTACATGGGCGGCGCACCATAGGGAACTGGGGGCAATAGCTCCCCACTTTTTTAGTGCTGCGCTGCCAATGTGTTAGCTACAATAATCATGACGAAGTAGTAGCGCTATATCACCGTGTGGTTGCGTTGTTGCAGTATAGTGACAGATCATGTTTAAAATTTCGGCGTTTTAACAGTATAATAGCCTGCACGGTAGGCACTTAAGCAGCGCCTGCAAGTGTCTCATTTGCGGTATTCGTTTGCTTAATTTTCGAGCGTCGGTTTGTTTTGCATTGCAACTTTTACAGCTCACGGATTTTGCTAGTGGTAAGAGATATGTTAATATATTGAATATTTTGAAGCAGTAAACATGGTCCATTTGTGTTAATAGTAAAATTACCTATGACCAGAATTATCTCAATGTCTCTTATCAAGCGGCATGCGGAACGAGTATTTTTAAATAATATTGCAGCGAAATCTAAAGGTTTTTATGACGGAGGTGTTGAAAGTATTTTTAAATAACACTACTTTCTCAGGACTAAATTGCTAAAATGTTGTATCACTGACTAATCATACCACTAGACTTTGAAGGAAAAGAAACAATGGTGTTTTCCAAACTGGCAATACGTGGGCTTAATCGCGCTTGTTATTACAAGTGTCACAACAGTATGAATGAGCCATTATTGAGGGCTCTATATCAATCGAAAATTGTTGTGTTTACATCAGAGATTCAAAAGACTTTGTCGGATTTTAATGCTAGCGTACGAAATTATAGGCAAGTTCTAAGATTTTTAATCCGTTCAAAATTAGTGCCACTTGCAAACTCAAACTTAAACAAAGTGTCCGTGTTTCCCAGGAACTGTAACTTGTAAGCAATGGTTTAAAAATTGGAAAATTGCGGTAGTCAAAATTAAGTTTTAACAGGATTGGACAATTCAGAGTCTGCGGCTTAAGTGAAAATGTTAGATTGTCAAAATACTTGTGTAATTTGATATGCTGGCTTTAGTTTGAACGTAGTTCCCTGCTCGGAGCAAAGGTCATCATTAGCTATGCATAGCAGGCCTCACTGGCTAATGCACCGTGCAGTTTCAATTAGATTGATTCATTTGATAAGGACTTAATGAGCCCCCGAGAGACTTTTCCGAAATGCGGCGTAAAACATGCATTCAAGAGATAAATTGACAACAGTAAGCGTGTTGGGAACGGCTGAACACACTGTGTTCGAACCAATTACGTCATTGGTTAATTTCAACACCTTCGTCTGCCCTCATGTGTCAGGTAAATTAACTGAACTTGCCGTTATCGAGTGGAACTACTCGATCTAAATTGATACAAAATAGGTTGTTTTTGGGTGGTCGCTTTAAAGGGGTTACCGAACGTTGGGAACTTACAAAACAAGTTTTCAGTATCCCAAATGTTAATGTTTGCAAAATCAACGCTCCTGCAAACGAACCTGGAAACAAGCGTCATTGTTGTTATCACCAACCATCTACTGGATCTTCACACTTGACGCATCCTTCTTCTCGGCTTTCCCGCAATTTGCAGGATCCGCTTATGCCTCATAAACCCTATTTGTCAACACATTGCGATACGACAATACATGCAGGTGTTCAATGCACGTACTGTCGCACCGATTCATTTATTGTAGCCCAGGCACATATTGACACACTCGGCGTGTGGTGTCGCTGAACCGAAATTGTCGAGTACCATGTGCTATATAGATTCATTGAATCATCGGCAGGGATTTAGCGACGTAAGAGTCATAACAATTGGTCAGTTACCATCAATTAACCTTTGGCAACAGATATGGGGTGCTAATCAGCCTCCCACAGCAATCATGAAGACCACTCAGTCTCAGCGTAATGAAAATGTTTTCAAATTGTTCATTAATCAAACTTGACTTATGGGTTTTGAAGAAACTGACAGTTCGTTACATTTGGAGAGCATGCGCTACAAATTTGCTCGTCTCGACGCGTCCTTGTATTGGCCAAGGCATAGTCTAAAGGAATCAATGATGAGTAGTCAGTTCTCTGCAAACGCTTCCCATCTCGGTAAAGGACAAGCTTAGACTTGTTTGCGTGCTGACTATGGAAGAGATTGTGGAAAAGTGCAACCATTTTTTGTGGCTGTTCAATTAGGTATTGACACAATTGCCAAGCATGATTGTGTAAAGCTGCACGTTGTACCACCTTTTTAATGCGTTTTTGAAGATTTAAGAAGTAGGCCAAAAGACTTGCAGAATTCAAAAGTAAGTGTCTTGTGGACACCCCCTAAACAAAAGCATTAAAACACAAACTTATTTATATCTGGTACACAAACGGAGACTCGGACAAACGAGAAAGTTACTGGTATATTGTTGAGTTACTTCCATTCTCAACTTTAACAACAGTGCTGTTGCGGTGGAAACAACACGGCTGTCGTACTCGTGTACATAGAACCACACCTACGGTCACAGCTCACCAGTCCGGGAAACCCAGTTCATCCACTCAAAAACTCAGCTAATCGACCGCCTATCACACTAAACGGACGTGGTCACCCTGACAGCTCCCCTGTCTATCAGAGAGAAACTGTGGTTGAAAGCAAGAATTTCCTCTCTAGTAAATAGATACAGTGGTTCCAGATTTTAGTAGAGACCTGGATTTGTTGTCCAGGAGTCCGGGCAGAAGACGATACAATTTTCGTATGAAAATCGGTCAGTCATCAATTCCCTGTGGAAGGAGCCAGAATTTGTAACATCGGATTAAAATTAAGGCAATTTTGTCATAATTCTTAGCGTCGGACTAAACTTTCGGCAACTTTGTCAGAATTTGCAAGGTTTTACTAAAAGTACGGCAAGTGTGATAGAATTTGCAAAGTCGGGCTAAAATTACGCCAAGTTTGCTGAGGTTTAGATTGATAATTTATGTATCATTAAACTTATATTGACACGTCAGCCATATATATTGACAATTGTTCAGCGACAATAAGCATGGAACCGGAACCATTGTACTCTCATGCACGTAAACCTATGCAAACAATCTATGATATCAAATGTTGGCTGCACACTAATCTGTATTACATTATTTAATTTACCTAATTACTACTCTGACGTACAATATTATGAATTTATGTGTCAATTAAACGCTATTGATGACATTTTTGTTTCTATTATCCCAGTTTGAAGAAAGCCAATTAAACATGTACGTTTTCTATTTGCAAACAAAAGTCCATTAACATTACAAGAATAAACTAATGCGACCGTTGAAATCATTAACTGATTAAACTGTAATGAAATTGGATATATATGAAACTACATGTATTTGTCAAACGCAAACTGCATGCTCTGCATGTACGTCGCGGTAAGCTTTTTTCGAAATGCGACAGATTATATGACGTTATATTTCATTTAAATGAAGATAAAGTAAACTAGCTTTTTCAAAAAGGGCGATGGGGTCCATATTATGAGAATTTCAATATTAATTACGACTCGTATTGCATTCTCTAAAAAGTATGTGATTAATTGTAGATTGTCCCTGGTACTTTCGTGACAGCATTGCAGACGTCTTTCGAACAGAATGTTATCGGACCTGCTGCTATGGTTTCTTGTTCTAACAATTTTACCATACAGCTGCCAAAATGGTAAGTGAAATTCCATTTACATTACCCATGCTACAAATTTTTGTGTATTTTATTCATGAAGTATGAAAATCACCCTTTAGTATCGGGAAAAATGAATTCATATTGTTGCCATTGATATGTTGTTGGCTATAATAATACACGTACATGATGTGGTCAGAGGATGCACGGATGTCATCAATGTCTAAGACAGTGTGATTGCTGTGACGGCGAACTTGACAGGGAGCACTGTTGATTAATGTGGACACAAACGACGACTGATAAGATAAGCCGGAACCGTTCTGCCGCTTTTTGCGGGGAGTCTTGCGAATTAACGATTATCAATTTAGAATCCAATTGTGCTAGACCACATCAGGTGAGTGAGCGCTGGCCATTAAGTGTATTATGCTCTATTAATTATGTTGTACTTATAAATTTATAGGACGGGAGTTTTTAATTTCAAGTCATTTGTTCCTAAAAACTACTAACGATTTATTTCCATGCAATGTTTTCTGTAGTATTTCAAAGAGTGCCACGGTGCGAAGAGAAATGACACGGAAATGCACATGAAGGTGAAAATACAATGTACCATGGTGTTGCGAAAAGCAATGCAAATTGTAAATTTCTTAGGAATTCAACTTCCAGAATGTAAACTCACGCGTAAAGGCCAAGAATATAAAGGGAAAGTATCTGTGACACACCGCGGCGTTAAGTGTCAAACTTGGTCTTCACAGTCACCCAACAGTCACGTATTCACGGATGCGTCAGCTTTTCCTGAACCTGCGATTGGTGATGTGTCAAATTTTTGCCGGAATCCAGATGGAAAACCTTCAGGACCATGGTGTTTCAAGAGTGCTAATGCCGGTTACGAGTACTGCAACATACCGTATTGTTATTCCGGTGAGTTTAAAAAATAAGGCCTAAGGCTAGTAAACCCTTAGTTATTTGTCTTTCACTCAGTTTTTGATTTCTTCTTCTTCAGAAATCTATAGACTGGCACTTTGCCCCCTGGTGGAGGGGCCGCGGTGAAAACATCGATTCCGGCTTTGTTTCTGTCTTTTATAACGATATTCTTTTATTTTCATGGGTCCTTTTAATCATGACATCCATTGCCGCTCTTTTAAAGTGGAATTTGCAAACTGATTCCTTATCTCTGTGACCGTCAAATTAGATAGAAACACAAAGTACAGCGACGATATGAATATGAAGTACGTTGAAAATTCTCAAATGTTGTTAAGAACGAGTTTTATGTCGAAAATGATCCGCCGTAAGTCACTCAACTTGTCCAGTATGGTATCGTGACGTGGTGTTGGGGAATAATAACAATGTTGAAAAACGTGGAAAACAATTTTGCCCAATTATTGCAAATTAAAATCGAACCCCCGTGGTAGTTGCAAGGCCTGAATGAAGCAAAATAAAATTTCAGAAACAAACAAATTGTGCCTCTCGAAATCTTCAAAGTCAGTTTCCAGTTAGAAGAGTTAAACTGATTAGACAAAACTACGCTTATATACCGTAGATCTGTCAAGAAAGATTATCGTGCAAAAGATTATTTGCGTCTGCCGGTGTATCAGAGGTTCGTCATAGTTCGATTGAGAGCAGGTATTCTACCATTGGAGGTTGAGGTGAGGCGGTACTCTGGAACTCCTGGTGTTTGTGAAAATGAAATTGAAGATGAAGTACATTTCATCTTTGATTGTGAAAAAATGTACTCATATTCGACCATTGTTATACGAAGTTCCGCCCTACCTCAAATATTCTAGCAAAATTCATTTAAGACGCTTTTCAGTTCAGAGCTAATTATTTGCTTATTGACTAGTCAAAAGTTGTCAGATTTACAATGAGTGCGTGAATTAAATGTTGGGTTTATTGGTCAGTTGTCATAAGGTGACTGAGTAAGCTCATAGATGTTGGTGTGTGTGTGTGGTTAATATTCTGTATTTGAGATCATGCATGTTCTGGTACCCTTATGTCACTTATAATAAATAAACAATAATATTAATAAATACAGTACCAGTTCCAAACCAAAACAGGAAAAAAGTCATTTGATGAAAGAAGACGGCAGAACATGCAAAAATGTCAACGTTTTCCAAACACATGCCTTGCTGTCGACGCTATCTTGTAGCTGAGTTATACTACCGTAAGTTGATGTCGTGATTCGCAAAAAGATGCCTACAGTTAACCTAGTATGTACTTGAATGCCATTGGTCGACTTAGAAGCGAAACCGACCCTCGAGATCTTCCCGGAAATGGAAACAGCCGTCGAAGTCTCCATTTTGAAGGTGGTCTTTTTTCTCGACAATTTTCTTTGAATTTGGGTTGCTAATTATAGTGCAGAAAACGTGAATAGAACAAAAGGTGATTTTTTATAATCCATGTATGTTTTTAATTTTTGCGAAGGTCGTATATTCCTCATTTCGTTAACTTTTTGACAACTTTTTTTGCAAAAACGACACGTGTGGATAGTAGTGGTTTGTGACTGGTAATGCATGGCGGTATTTCGCGAACAACTGTGTGGTCTCTCTTTTTTGCCATAAACCTGCTTTACTGAACGCAACCTTCGATTTGAAGCTGAAACGAGGAGACAAAAGCTCGTTTCGCAGACGCAAAACACTAGTGTATAACAAAAGATTATTCGAAAAATGCTAACATGTAATGCAGGCCAAGCACCGTGTCATACTAGTTTTACTAGAGACAGACCAGATTTATTTTTTTCGTACAGGTACACCTGATAACCAAGGGAGACGATTTGTATTGTCATTCATGAAGAATTCTCGAAGGTATGGCAAGAATGTCGAGCCTGAGATACTCGTAACCACCTCTGAGGATACTGACGTGACAGTAGTGGTCACGCTACCATTAAAAAACTTTCAGGTGGACAGCTTTGTCATACGAAAAGATCAAGTCCACAAGGTAACATTTGCGCCGTCTACCCGAATGGACGCCTCTGATGTATCGTCTAAAGGTATTTTATATCTTCCTTTAGAATTACACCCGATTGGTAGAGTGGCGGCTCTAATCAGTCACCTATGGAATACTTTGGTGGGGAAATTCATGTGTCTATGAACACTAGCAACGCCAATTGAATCTATTACGCTGAAATAAGGACATGGCAGAACCGCTTCCCCGCAAAATGTCAAACATGTACCAGTGTCAAAACGACAACTACTTCTTGCGAAGCCTAGATATAATGCTTTCTGTATTTTTCTCGGCTTAACCCTTTGTTATTGTGCATTATATTTTCCGTAATAAAACATTAAACTCGTGTTTGACAGTGGATATTTCCCCCTCTATTTGCAGGTATATTGGTAGAATCCAGCCACGAGGTTTCAGTGTATGGAGTTAATAAACAAACGTACTCAGTGGACACTTTTGTTGCTTTACCTGTCGACGTGTTGGGAAATGAAAACATGGCCATTTCTTCAAAACACATCAAACCCGAAAGTGGAAAAAAGTACGGAGAGCTGGCAGTTGTAGTGACTGAGGACGACACGGATATAGAAATTTGGCGTACGCAAACATCTCCCGGACCTCTCCGTTTTTCTGGTGATGACTATCATAGTAACTCCAAAATTAAACAGACACTTGACGCCTTTGAGTCGTTAGCAGTGAGCTCGGATTATGACCTGACAGGTGCAATGATCAAGGCATCACGTCCAGTCGCAGTCTTCAGCGGAGCGGAGCGAGCCTTCCTAGACTTTTCGAATAACAATAATCCAACTACAGACCACCTGGTGGAACAGATCCCACCGCTGAAAACATGGGGGCGAAGTTTTATCGTAGCAAAACTTGCTGACCGCTCAACTTTCTTGTTTACAGTCACCGGTAAGATCATTTTACATTGAATTTATCAATTAGTGTTCGTCATTGTTTTTACTTAATATTACTTTTTTGATTCCATGTTATTATTCACCAGCCTATACGTGGCTCCAATCTCGTGAGTTTTCCAAGACATGGATTTCACGTTTCATGAAAAATTTTTGACATCAAATTAAGCATTTTGCTAATTAATAAGTACAACCCGCATAAAATTATCATAGTTTTTCGTGAGTTCCATAAGTTATTGTTTTTTCTCTATGTATCCCATAATTTAGTTGTGGTAGTAGTCAGTAGTTGGTACCAATGCTATGTTTTGCAAGTTATCAATGATGAGCTGCAACCAAGCTAGAAGTTCAAGGTAAGTAAAATATCCGAAAATGGTGTACAAAAATGGCTCCAATGGATCGGTGTGCTGCATCTTCAATAGCTTTACATGTGTGGACACAAAAACCGTCACAAATATAATTATTATGCAGTAGCAACAATACATTTCTTAAATTTCGTGTAAGACTTGGGCTTTGAATTTAAAAGATGCAATGAGGTTGAAAAATGTAATGCACGTCCTGCTAAAGGTGAAATCATCTCTGCTGCATTCACCTGAGGTTTAATAATAAAAGAACCTTCAAGCCTTTAGACGGTGCTTTGAATCATATCATAGCTTCACACTTACGAAAATTAGGCTTTACATATTCCTTACAGCGTCAACTCAAATGAAACATCTTTGGTTGCTTCACAGACATCGATTTTACGACTTAAACTCATCTTGGGGTTACTGTAGGGTGGGATTATGAGACTTATTACTGTTGGATGGCATGATGAAAGTTACTACTGCTGGATGGGATGATGAGACTTATTACTGCTGAATGGGATGATGAGAGACATTAATGTTGGATGGGATGATTAGAGATATTACTGTTGGATGGGATGATGAAAGTTATTACTACTGGATGGGATAATGAGAGTTATTACTGCTGGATGGGATGATGAGAGTTATTACTGCTGGATGGGATGATGAGAGTTATTACTGCTGGATGAGATGATGAGAGTCATTACTGCTAGATGTGATAATGAGAGTTGTTGCTGTTGCATGGGATGATGAGACCTATTACTGGATGGGATGATGAGAGTTATTACTGTTGGATGGGATGATGAGAGTTGTTACTGCTGGATGGAATGATTAGGATTGTTATTGTTGGATGGGATGATGAGAGTTATTACCGCTGAATGAGATGAAGAGAGTTACTACTGCTGGATGGGATTATGAGAGCTATTACTGTTGGATGGGATGCTGATGGATATGATTATAAGAGTTATTACTGTTGGATGGGATGAGGAGTTACTACTGCTGTATGGGATGATGAGAGTTGTTACTTCTAGGATGGGATGATGAGAGTTAATACTGCTGGATGGGATGATGAGAGCTATGAGTAATGAATGAGATGATGAGAGTTATTGCTGCTGGATGAGATGATGAGAGTTATTACTGCTGGATGGGATGATGAGTTATTACTGCTGGATGAGATGATGAGAGTTATTACTGCTGGATGGAATGACGAGAGTTATTATTGTTGGTTAGGATTATAAGAGTTATTACTGTTGGATGGGATGATGAGAGTTATTACTCGTGGATGGGATGATGAGTTATTACTGTTGGATGGGATGATGAGAGTTATTACTGCTGGATTGGATGATGAGAGCTATGAGTAATGCATGAGATGATGAGAGTTATTACTGCTGGATTGGATGATGAGAGCTATGAGTAATGAATGAGATGATGAGAGTTATTACTTCTGGATTGGATGATGAGAGCTATGAGTAATGAATGAGATGATGAGAGTTATTACTGTTGGATGGGTTGATGAGACATGTTACTGTTGGATGGGATGATGAGAGTTATTACTGTTGGGTGAGATAATGACAGTTATTACTGTTGGATGAGATGATGAGAGTTATTACTGCTGAATGGGATGATGAGAGTTATTACTGCAGGATGGGATGATTACAGTTATTTCTGTTAGATGGGATGATCAGTTTTTACCGCAGTATGAGTTGATGAGAGTAATTACTGCTGGATGGGATGATGAGAGTTATTACTGCTGGATAGGTGATGAGAGTTATTACTGTTGGATGGTTTGATGAGATTTATTACTGCTGGATGGGATGATGAGAGTTATTACTGTTGGATGTTATGATGAGAGTCATTACTGCTGGATGGAATGATGAGAGTTATTACTCTTGGATGGGATGATGAGAGTTAACATTGCTGAATGAGGTGAGAGTTATTACTGTTGCATGGGATGATGAGAATTATTAGTGTTGGATGGGATGATGAGAGTTATTACTCTTGGATGGGATGATGAGAGTTATTACTGCTGGATGGGATGATGAGAGGTATTACAGTTGGATTGGATGATTAGATATTATTGCTGTATGGGATGATGAGAGTTATTACTGTTGCATGGGATGACGAGAGTTATTACTGCTGAATGAGATGATGAGAGTCATTACTGTGGGATGGGATGATGAGAGTTATTACTGTTGGATGGGATGATGATCATTTTTACTGTTGAATGGGATAATCAGACTTATCACTGTTGGATGGATGATGAGAGTTATTACTGTTGAATGGGATGATGAGAGTCATTACTGTTGGATGGGATGATGAGAGTTATTACTGTTGGATGGGATGATGAGCATTATTACTGTCGAATGGGATAATGAGAGTTATTACTGTTGGATGGATGATGAGAGTTATTACTACTAGATGGAATGATAAGAGTTATTACTGCTGAATGGGATGATGATCATTTTTACTGTTGAATGGGATAATGAGAGTTATCACTGTTGAATGGATGGTGAGAGTTATTACTAGTAGATGGAATGATAAGAGTTATTACTGCTGGATGGGATGAGAGAGTTATTACTGCTGAATGGGATGATGAGAGTTATTGCTGCTGAATGGGATGATGAGATTTATTACTGTTGGATGGGATGATGGGAGTTTTTACTGTTCGATGGGATGATGAGAGTTATTACTGTTGGATGGGATGATGAGAGTTATTACTCTTGGATGGGATGATGAGAGTTATTACTCTTCGATGGGATGATGAGAGTTATTACTGTTGGATGGGATGATGAGAGTTATTACTGCTTGATGGGATGATGAGAGTTATCACTGTTGCATGGAATGATGAGTTATTACTGCTGAATGAGATGATGAGAGTTATTACTGTTGGATGGGATGATGAGTGGTATAATTACTGTTGGATGGGATGATGAGAGTTATTACTGCTTGATGGGATGATGAGAGTTATCACTGTTGCATGGAATGATGAGTTATTACTGCTGAATGAGATGATGAGAGTTATTACTGTTGGATGGGATGATGAGTGGTATAATTACTGTTGGATGGGATGATGAGAGTTATTACTGCTTGATGGGATGATGAGAGTTATCACTGTTGCATGGAATGATGAGTTATTACTGCTGAATGAGATGATGAGAGTTATTACTGTTGGATGGGATGATGAGTGGTATAATTACTGTTGGATGGGATGATGAGAGTTATTACTGTTGGATGGGATGATTAGAGTTATTACTGCTGGATGGGATGATGAGAGTTATTACTGCTAAATGAGATGTTGAGATTTATTACTTTAGGGCTCTAAAACAGAACTCGTTGCGATTGTTTGATATTATTACAAAAAGACATTTCTCGCTGTTCCCTGCCAGATATTCGCTGAAAACAAGGCTGTTGACTTGACTGGATAAAGCTGTATTTTGACCCCGTTTAGCTGGCAAGTGGTATGCTAAGGGATTTGAAAGCCCATCTAATTTCGAATTAAAGTCAAATAACCCGGTGACTTTATTCCCTGCAGTGCGTGCATGCGCTTTTTTGAATCTACAATTTTAGGGTTGCCAATAAACTGTGAAGTGTTTTTTTTTTAATAGCTGATGGTTTTGATGTTTTTGATGGTAAAGGAAATGTAATTCCATCACGGTAAAATGTGTTTTGAGACTCATTTTACTAGAATAAAAGGCCTCGTTCTATTTTTGTTTTATAGTAGGCTAACCAGAACAAAATGCAGCGTCTAAATACTCTTGAAATACTCTGCCATTAAATGGTTTGTGAATTGAGCGTGGGTTTGGCTCCGCCAGCAAAGCGTTGGGCTGCAACCTTGGGGGCTGATTTTAAAAAATCGCTTTTTTTTCTCGCAGATAATGTCCATTTAATTATGTTCCGTAGTTGCGACGGCTGTCTACCGGCTTACTACTGTACCTTACTGACCAATGAGTGTTTTAAATTTGCTTTGAAGGTTCCTCCTATAAAACCTTTGAATCTTTGTTAAACCTGGATATCGTTTGCACATCCTTAAAGTGACAATAGGTAGTCTCAACATTATTGTGCAAAACAGTACAGTTTCTACTAAATTGGAAGAAAAATGGTGCCAAGTTTGTTCAGCATGTTTGAACTTGTGACCAAATATTAGTTTATTCTTCAGTTGTTAGAGTGATCTACGAACCAAAGGACTAATCTTGTTCCGTGAGTCTGGAGTCTATCTGACTTGGTTGTAGCGCCACCACGCGGAATAGTCTCTATCCGCAATTGCAGTGTAAAAACATAAAAATCTGAATCAACGACATAAAGGACCACACATATTGAACTTTTGTAATGGTTTATGTGTTTCCTCTATCAACTTTCTGCGTGATCAGTATGTTTAACCACATGGGCGGATCCAGGATTTTGAGTTAGGGGAGGGCCAGAGCACAGTATTAACCAGGATTTTGCCAGTCAGACATTTGCACCCCCGAACTGACAAAGGGAATCTTGGAGAATTTTAGAGGGGGCCATGGCCCCCTTGGCCCCCCTCTAAATCCGCCACTGAACCAGCAGTTGCGAGCTTAGAAGACAAATTCCACTAAACTTGTTTAAGGCGGGGACAAATGCGATTTTTAAGAAGTTGAAAAACGACGATACAGCCCTTTGAAACTTAAAACACTTTTTTGTTACAGCCGATGTATAACAAATGTGAGTACGAAACCTTTTTGATAAGTACCCCATTACTCATAACGTTTTATTTGTAGCTTCTGAAGACAACACGACAGTTACCGTCTACACTGACGGCGTGAGCAATTCCACAGAAGACATATTGCTGGGCAAAGGCCAGTCAGAAGAAAGAGAATCTTCTGTCCACAGCTTATTTCTTGTTGGTGACAAACCATTTTTTGTGGCACAGTACTGTAAGTCGTCGGAAAAGCAAAAATATAGTGACCCTTTTATGTCAGGGATTCCGCCTCTAGAGGCATCGGCATCATTTTATTCCTTCATGACTGTGACACCAGTCTACGATCGAGAATTTACAAACTATATCAACATTGTCGTTCCACTAGGTTCTCAGACAGATCTTTTGTTAGACAATGACTCCATTTCAACGACATGGCGCCCTGTCCATTTTCCCGGGTACGTTGTTGCAGCCGTTGGAATAACACCTGGTATGCACACGATTTACCACAAGTGTCCCACAGTTACCTTTTCCGTCCATGTCTACGGGCACGCCACCTACGAATCGTACGGTCATCCTGCTGGGTACCGCTTGAGAGCCATAACTTTACCGTGCGCTAATTCGCCGGTAAGTCACGGGGACGGGAAAGACAATGACTGCGATGGCCAGATAGACGAAGAACTGTTCAACTGTAAGTCACTCGTAACTTTCATTACACGTTCGTATCACCTGAATTCATTTTTAAGTTATTATTTGACCTTAACTGGTTTCCGGGCAACCTGAAGGCCGGAACTGTCTTGAGCCAGGCGAATTCTTTACCCGGAAACCTCTAAGTAGAACTACTAGTTAAAGCCTCAGTAAAGAAACGAAGAAACAAGCTTTTGAGATATTCTTTACTCTGGTGAGAAGTGGTTCCTGGGTTTTGAAGGTACTTGCATCTTGTTTTTTCGTGGAGACTTTGTTTAGTGCAGTGTCAAGCCGTGACACTTAAGCCCAACTATTACAAGAGAATTTCAAACAGTAACCAATTAACAGCTGTTTCGAAGCAGTGAAATCATCACCAGTTTGAGTAAGTAACAGTTTCATAGCCTCTTTGTCTATATCTAAATTGTACATGTTTTGGAAGGTGGGCTTATTTTCATTTCTAGTCACTTTAAGACTGGTCGACCTGCTGTTTGTGAAAGATTGACAAGCTACCAACCACAGCTCAGGGCCTAACATCCGAAATCGAACTTCGAGTTATTTGGAACATTTTCGGAGCTATAGTCGGATATAACGTGCCGGTATTTTGAGAACAAGTTTGGTGCCCGTTATTCAGTGGCAAAATGAGGGCACGTTATATCCGACCATTACCATTTCAGTTATCAGTTAGAACGAACGTAATGTAGGTGTTAATTATTCCGTGCTCTTGTACCTTGTTGTGTACGTGAATGGATGTCTAGTTAACCCGAGTTCTTACTTGATGGTCCCAGTAATGTGTTTAAGTCGTAAATTCCAGTCTGAACTCGAAATGGCCTTGCGTTTCAACTCGAGTTTACGGTTGCGCTAACATGGTCTAAAGATTCATCTGCCAAATCAAAGTAAAATTCGAGCACACAATTACGGACACTTGTCTTGAAAGTATTTAGCAGGCATAGCGGTATTTCTTCAAGAAAACACAGAACATACAAGGAAACAAATGAAAAACCCAGAAATCTGTGTTGTATTGAATAGACATTCCGTGTGCATGGATTACTTTTCGTCGAGATAGCGACAATATCCAATTATCCTCATAACGATTACACACGAGTCCACGGTTTTGTTCACCATCTAGGATATTTGATTTGGTGGAGTGAACAAACTAAATCACACGCACTTGCACTGTAAGTGGGCGGGAGAGTAAGTCCTGTTGAAGGGAAAATCTGCCATGTTTTGTTATTATTTTGACTGTATTACGACTTTTTGTTATCCTATATGTATGTTTTCAAAACAATCGCGCTCCGCCTGTCCCGGTAATGTATATGCCACCAACATTAACATGTGTTGAGTGCGACCATATGTTCATTGAACACAGACAGATATTGTGGCCCTCAAGTGCTATGAAAGGTGATCTGCGTACCGGTGTTTTGCCATATAAAGGCGTATGTATACCCAGAGAACCCCAGGGAATTGAAAGACAAACCAGGTTGTACATGTAGTAAGTTAGATGGTGGAAACATTCAGGACATGATTGATGGTGATGATAACCACGCCTGATGACAGCCTCGTTTGCAGGAACTTTGATTTTGCGCTTGTAAATGCAATATGTCTTATATCTACCATGAAGTGAGATAGTACTCAGATGTTTATTCACTGAAAGTTGCCATGTTTACTTTAACTCCACAGCTAACCATTAGGTGGTCGCAAAATGAGAGCTGCCCCAATAAACCCGTCTTTCGTCCCTTTCTTTTATGAAACGTGTCTTAAACCATTCATTAGGAAATACTTGATGTGATTTCTGGGCTTCCAAAGAACTGGCACTTCAATATTGCTATCGACCACCAATCTCTACAAATTGACTTGTCGCGAATTTTCATTTAATTCGCCGAGGATGGTCTCAACCACTAAGGAACTGTCGGTTTTTGAAAGATCAGAGTCATTTGTGATCTCAGTAAGAAACCCAGTGGAGAACAATTTCAGTACGGAATGTACATGTAGTCTAGATCAAACTTAAGTTTCTTAGACAGAACGCAGATTGATAACCGCCTTAATATCCGTCGCTGAAAACCATTCTCTGAAGACCTTTACTGTTATTCCTCTTTTTGAATGCTAAACTCTGCCAGGATTGGTAATTTTGTTTATTTCATTTCTTGTAAGGCATTGACGATGATGGAGATGGTTTTATTGATGAAGATACATCTCTGGATGTGGTTGAAGATACAACACTTGCTGTAGTTGAAGCACAATCATCCGCTGAAGTAATGACGACATGCTCTACTCAAGTTTCACCAGGTAAGCATTCGCCGGTTGAGCATCCGCCGGGTGAGCATTCGCCGGGTGAGCATTGGCGGGTGAGCATTGGC
>NMRA01000073.1:296480-331808 GCA_002633005.1 Phoronis australis | reverse complement strand
ACCAGAACCAAGCCAACATGAGCAATTTTGAGGATAATGCCTCTGCACAATCACCTGTTCTGGGTCAACTCACTTAACGTACGCACACTATATGCATTAACGCGCTAAGATAAAGCGTGCAGAATATTATTATTTACTTTCTACAAAATTGTGGTGCATTGCTATCAAAATTCGTTGTTAAATTACGATCATTTTTCATAAAATTGTGTTGAAATCCCAGGGCGAAATCTTGCCGACAAATGCGTAGCTGCCGGTCTCGCAATCGTCGATAGGGCTTGAATTCTTGAATAAGAGTACAGCTTCGACTCAACAAATTACCTGAAATCCTCCTCAAGTTTTCCAAATAGCATCTCTAAGATTTTTAAGTTCTTGTGGAGTCTGGATTAACTGCAGATTAAGTCTGCGCTAGATTGTAGCCCTGGAGGAAAACACATGTTGTTGTCACGTGACGTTTCTTTTGAAGTTTGTATGCGTGTGTGTGTGAGTAAGCGTGCGTGTGCTTGTCATCAGAGTTCCTTTGCCAGAGTAAATGCGATATAATGATCTAGGTGTGCATTGTATCCGAAGAAATTAACTCAAGCAGTCAAGCAGAGCGTGTTTTAATATTTAGCTTAGCACTTGCTGGCCTCGTCTGTTAAAAAACGTTCGATAATTTTTTCGGTAAGACCGATATGTCACTTATTGAGTCGCCGGGTGAGCGGATGCGTGACCGTAGTGTAACAGCTATTTTCCGGAAGATTTGGGGTGTACAACCTGTAAGGGTGCGAATGTATTCACTATCGGTGGGACATTTTGACCTTAAAAACACCAATTATGATTAGTTGAATAATTTCTCTTAAAAATAATGCAAAGTTTTTTACGGTAATAGAAACTTTCGGAAATTAGTGCCAATATTTATTTGCCGACGCTGTGTTACCCGTTTCATGAATAGATAGTTCCCGACTAAATATGTCTTCGATGACAGCCGGTACATTATGCAGCACGCGCTTCTTGGCCGCGTGCTAACACTGGTCGAGTTTTTTTATTGGTCTTCGATTCACGGTTTTCACGTGTACAAAGAAGTTTGGATTCCTGTTGAGGCCGGAGAAGATCTGTACCGGAAAGAAACAATGCAATCCCGCTGACAAGTACGCTGCGTCTCTTTTCAAAATCCAGACCCGCGTAGTGGGGCACAGCCCTCGCAAGAGCAGCAAAACTTCTGCGTTCTTTTTGAATCGCGGCGTAATTTTGAAGTGTACACGGACATAACGGTGAGGTTCGTGGTCTACAAATTCAGGACTGTCGTATCTTTCAATTGATAAATTGGAGACTGTACGTAAGGGCATTTTTCGCATGTAGTTTATGGGCTGGGCACTTACTTTAGCAAAGTCTGAAAACGCGTTGGGGCCCTTGATGGGGCATGGACGCTTGTTAGGGCGAATAGCGGCTGAATTACATGCAGCAGCGTAGTTTAATGCACACAAGTCACACGTCGTGCAAACCAATTGGCTATTCCATTTACTCTAATCAATCCCAATAGCCTTTGCGCACCCTAATTTCCGGACATGCGCAATCGTTAAATCGATTCGGTTGCAACTCCACTATTGGAAGCGTGGTGGCGCAGTGGAACGGAAGAGCACGCACGTTCTCATCAATAGGTTGTCAGTTATAGTCCTTGCACTTACGAATTTTCCATGTTTACACACATTCTCGTTGTTTTTGATTATACTTCAGAAATCAAGGAAGATGCTTGTTTTCAGAAGCACAAACAAAATTTTCCTCTCCCGACCCCCCTAGCGATTTTGGACGAGATAAAATGTTGGGACCGGTTATGATGTCTTAGATCCGCCGCTGCCCCTGCAGAGGATCTAAATTTTCCATACTGGAACATGTCAACAGGTACACAGAGTCAACCAGCGGAGAGGATTTACATTTTCGATATTGGAAGATGTGAACGGGTACACAGAGTCAATCAGAGGAGGAGAATAAGCGCCCCGTCCACATTAATTTTTTGCTTTAGGGTCTAAAATGGTGATTCTCCGTGGATTGCAGGTTTGTCGCACGGGGAAATCCGGCAATGGTGACCAAGGACCGAGGATGAACAGATTCAAAAACATCAACTTCCTAAATTTCAACGCCCAGACTCGATGGAAAACATTCCAAATGAAAACAAGAATGTTGACATTTTCCGAACGCTTCCGAGACAGTCTCGTGGATATTCGAACAATTCCGACCTACTTAATTGGAACTAGTAGACCTGTGGTACCTTGCATACTACACTTGCCGGTGTTCTTTACGAATGCCACTAACTAAAAGCTCAGCGGTTTGAAACCTTGGGCCTAGACTTGGTCCTGTGATGAAATGATCCAGATTCATTAAATCTGAATTTTGGCTACGGGCTTGCATTCTGATAGGCGATATGTATTTAGCAGGATGCAGGTTTTTTGTATTTTTGTTCTTAAAATTTGCGATTTTTCAATCCAGTTTGTTGCACGTACCTTATGAAAAACAAATGAGCAGATATTCGGCGACTTTTGATCCGTCGCAGAGTCACTAATCACTTAATATCATACCGTCAGGCGGTATTTTGAACCAGGACAGTCTGTGTGAATGTACTCATATAAAATCCACCGGTGCGCGTTTTAAGTGAATAGAGAGTTTTAAAGACGAAAATTTACCTCAAACGTTTCTATAACTGGGATTGAACGCTACGAAAGCAACTTTGTTTTTGTGTAATATGAAACAATTTTTCGTACTTGCCTTCATTGTGTGAGCGGGCATGGACACATTTGAAGGAAAGCACTGGACATCTGTTTATATCTCTGAGTGGAGTGAGACTGTGGGTAAGTAAACCGAAAGTGCTGGAGGTTTATTAAAACAGCATTTCACCAACTGCTGAAAACGAAAAAGGAAATTCGGTTGCTTTAGCTCAGGAAGTCTGTCTCATTAGATTTCTTACCTTGCACGACAGGACTTGATAAGAACATCGAAACCCTCAACGACTCGATAAACGCTTCATATTGGGGAGCGCTGGACAACCTTAAGATTGGGAAGTTGAGAATCGCGCATGTACTCGTTGCCTGTGACTTGAGTTACCGGCTTATTCGCCTACGATTCAGGATTGAATTACTGTTGTAGTGTTTATAAACCGTGGAGCAAACTTGATTTAAAATTCAATATCGGCAACTTGAAGCTCCATTTGGCCTTTTAGTGGGATGAAACACAAGAATCTAAATAGTTCTTAACTCTCATAAAATCGATCTCAAGTTTTTCTTGAATGTGACAACACCCTAATATTGCGTTCCGGCCTGGCTCAGGAATCCGTTTGACAAGTGGACGTCAAAGGCAACCAGTCTTTGCACATTTTCCCTGGTTATTATGCGTTTGTTCTTGAAGTTGATGCCAGTACATGTACATGTACATCAGTGATTCGTAATCAAAACTCTTCTTTTATGAGACCGATTTTCTAGCTAAAGCGGCCAAATTTCTTTTTTCGTTTTCAGCAGCAGATGCTCTTGTTTAGTCATCAAATAATAATGAATCTAGTAACTAAGCGAACGCCTTACATTTTGCGTTCGATACTGATTGCATCAGCATAAAAATGACGCATGTCATGGGAAGTAGTCGTGATAAAACCAACGAAGCAGAAAATTATTAGGAAGTCAGGTAAACAAAGCAAGTGCAGGGGTACCAGAACTTAAAAACCAATGAACAATGAACGGCTGTGGATAAAACCGGTTCTCAAAATACGAAATATCTGTAAGTGATTATTCCGTCTGAGCTCTAGGAACATGCGACAAGGACGGCTGACTGTGGCCCAAGATGTCAATGATTGCTTTAGTTCAGGATGGCTAGAAGTGTCATCTCCTTGATGCAGTGCCAGTGAGCTCGCAGGTAGCAAAATCTTAGGTTTGAAAGGTATCAGTTTTATCTAGTCTTTTCAAAGCCGTGAATTGCTGGAGGGATGTTGCTGCTTTAAAGTAAGCGTTCTTGAACAACTCAGCAATTGCAATTTGAGGGGTGGTGACAAGTTTTCCTGGATTGTTCATTAACCATTTCTTCGGTTCCTGGTTATAGTATGTACGATCCAACAATAAACTCCACTGGCATGCTGCTTTAGGGTATATTAAAAATTTGTCTCTTACCTTCAAAACCTGTGCTCGTGCCGTTGCATCATCCTAAGTATGTCAGTATGTCTCCATGTTCCTGAAGGATGTCTACAATCGACGACTTGCATTGTGAGATATCTGTAACGGCTTCACTTAGCAGCCTATTTATGGTATTTATCGGGAAGGCAGTCGTTTCATTTTCGGTTAAATTGCAGTGTTCTGGAAAGTGTCTAATCAATTAGATTCCTCGGGTTCTGATTATGCATGCGTCACTCCGGCAGTGACGTTCGCGGCCCGAGTCATTCTCACCAAGTATGGTTGTACAGCGATTTATTGTGGACGTCTGTTGATTGTTAATGTGTTGTATATAATACATACTATTTCCAAATATTGTGGAACTTATTTGCTTTTGACGATTATTTTCGGACAATCCTAGATTGAATTAGAACTCGGCTGAGTGACATTCTGCCATTGGTTGATCTGCAGTGGATTGGATATGGCTGGAGTCAACAACCACAAAAAACACGAATCACGCGCATGGTGAAGTTGTGTTATTACTGGTTTTCTTCATCAAAATTTTTTATTTTTTCTTTCGTCTCTGTATATTTATACTGCTTTAATGCGCACACGTCTGCCACGCCACTTGTCTTAGACAGATCGAAAGTAGCTCGAGATTTTGATAATGTTCAACTTATTTCGTACGTTTCCATTGCCAGTTTTAGAGATGTCTACCCAGGCACGTTCTTCATCGTTCCTCGTGTTATTATTGTTCTGTTCATTCTATTCTTTATTATTAACAAAGGTAACCTCATCAGCGTAGAACATGGCTTTCCATGAGGGTCCTGAACACATTCATACCACACTCCCTCCCTTTCACGCATCTAAGTTACGACTGAGCCCACGGAGGCAAGATTTCTTTCTAGTCTGTGGGCCAACATAAGATTCGAACACGCGCCTCGAATGTGAAAGCCTTTACCCAAGCCGTCTCTTCTCAGGAATAGCGCCCCTGGTACCCGCCTTCCATTGTTCACAGAATGAAGACATGAGGTGCACCACGATTTTAGTTTGTACACTCGGTGGATGGAAACTAAAGAAGTCATGGATTCTTAATACAATCACAAAGCACAATCGATTTACGTATAGGAAAACGGCACATTCGTGACATTACTCCGAACTCACAAAGACTTGGTTAATGTAACGCACAACCGTCATTCACACCATGTGATCTACACCAATGATCCGACACAATTGACTCTGGCATACAAAACGCTTTCAAACAGAACTTGACTTGAAGAGAAATGATGCCGTAAGAGAAGAAAATGGAAACGGTTGTAAAGACTTAGGCAGAGAATGCTATCAGAGCCAGAGTACTACAGTAATAAGCTTAGTATGTGTGTACCAAATAACTTACCCGTCCTGTCAACAGGTGTGAGAATGGACTCGTTACTTTGAACTGTTCACTTGTCATTTCAGATTTCACAAGATATAAAATAACCGTAGTTTGAGCTATTTAGTGTATATCACTTACCTCGCTCACATATCCAGTTGAAGGCAAGAAGGCAGTTCCCATCGGCCCATTTCCGGTTGTCTTTTTGATATAGGAGACAGTTTTCATTTCCCTGGTTGTTGTCAGGTTGACCTAAAAAACATTGCATTGCTTCTTTCAAATTAATCACGTGAATTCATTGTTGTGGATGTTTACACTGGCCTGTGGGAAACGTACGAAACCTAACACTGTCTTCCTTAATGTGATTACGTGGTACCGTAGATCTCAGACATTCGCAAAGTACTTGTGACACGAAATCTACTCTAATACAAAAGAAACAGTGAATATTATCGCATTAAATATTACAACGTCACATATCAATCTCTTCATTTTTGCTGTAACTAGTAATTTAAAGTACCGACCACACTTGCCGAAAGTGCGAGGTTCACTGGACCGGTTGTGCCCCTCGTGGGTACGAGACTTGAACAAATTGTGTATGTAGTATATAGTAGGACATTACAGTGCATATTTCTTCAATGGAAGTCAATGCAGAACCAAGATGCTGGTCCTTTGCCGGGACGTTTACGTCACTTTACATTGTTCTGATAGTAAATATACGCCAGTTGATCAGTAACTGAAACCAAGATAACCAAGAATATTTATTTTTACTAAACTCAAAAACGATTTCTTCCCATGAAACCCAGCGTTCTGGCGTTGCAAAAATAGATCTCTAGTAGAGTTCCTAACTCTTAAATTGAATCATTTTGCATGGAATTTAGAATTACAAAACATGCGCGCATCCAATCTAAAAAATGGGGACCTGAATTTTTGAGAACGAGTACCTTTTACCAAGATTCACGGGATACGTTCAGAGCTATGAATTGTGTGTTCGTCGAATTTTGGTGGTTCCTGTCTTTTTAGTGGACTTTTGTCTTGTTTTCTACTTTTTTCGAAGTTTTTGTTTCTCTGAGGCGAACGTTTTTGCCCACTTCGCCAAATGGAGCCCCCCCCCCTCCCTTGGACGCGTGCAACATGCACTCTGAAAAGATTAACGTACCATAGGCGGATTTCGTGGGCCCCAGGGTGCCTATTCATTCATGCGGCAAGGTAGGGGGAAAAACGCCACCAGTATGCAGTTTTAGGGGCGTACGCGGAAATTTTTCTACGAAAATTGATTGTGGTTGAAAGGCCTTCATTACGGCGTCCTAGAGTAACCGCTGCAGCTGTAACCGCTGCAGCTGCAAGTTTCCCGAAACTGTAGTCACGTTTGCAGCAATCTGCTTTAGTTCAACAAATAAACGCCAATTTCACAACGCCACATACAGACGGGTGCCTTAGGCGATATATACTCGCTTACCAGGATTCCAGTTAGAGTAGACGAGTGGCGCGTTGATGGGCGTCCAGGTGAAGTTACCCTCGGTGACCTCATTCGTGCCCCCAATCCACACCCCACTTGCGCTCACGTCTGCAATAGGTTTATTGTGTTTATAACAAGTGTAGAAAATGTACACGACTGCTCTCAGTAGAAAGGCGAAACTAACGTGTATCGAAACTCCAAAGCAATTCTACAGATGCGGTGACGACATCATCAGTATGAGTTATATTCTAGTGATGCTGAACCTGTGAGAATTGGTCACTAGTTTGCTCATGGTCATTGATTTGCGCATGCTATACAAATTTGCGCGTAAAGAGTTGTTCTGGCTACTTTCGTTCCCAAAATTCCACATGATCAAGTTTTTTTACTAATCTTAGTTTCACGAAGAACCCCACAGAATTTCCGCAGGTGTGTAAATTTTTGCCCAAAACTTAACAATCTTTTGCTCGTTTTATTAGCTACAAACGGTGTCTTGGATTTTTTAAGGTCTTTAAACCCGAAGAATGCGCTGTCAACAATGAAGACCTTGAAATTCCACAATTGTAACACACGTAATTTCTTAACTGTGAAAGTTTGAGCATCGTTTTTTGCGCTCATATTTCACGTTTCTGTGTTCTCCAAGGGGGGACACGTGGGTTAATTGTTTTCAAAAATGTTTGAAGAAACGTTACCCACGGTAACTAAACCGCGGCCTCGAACAATAACACATGTAAACAATGCACTGAAAGCCTAACTATGACAACACTGAAGCTATAAACTGTTTAATCCAAAAATGAACAGTTAGTCTTATTGCCTGTGTATTGTCTGGAAACTCGATATTCATTAGCGGGGTGCAAGCCATACACCTGGTGATTTTCGAGTTCCCCATTCATACCGCTAAGAACAACAGCCGCCCAAATTGGTGTGCTATTCCATAGACTCTGGAGATATATACATGTACTGGCAAATCTCTAGAACTATTGCTATATTGCACATCCATTGTGTGTTACTTGTCTTCCACAGTGTCGAAATAGGGTGCGAAAAGTCAACTTCACTTATCATTTGAAGTGCCCGTGTTTGACTGTTACTTGATGTCGTGTTTTCATGTGTTGCTAAAACATTGTTAAAACTATTCAGATTGTCATGTTCGTGCAATACATACTTTGCGTGCAATTCAGGAACCATTGGTTTTTAGGTTGGTTGCACATTTGATAACAAGCTGCGTTTTCATAATGCAGGAATCACATAAATCAATACTTATTAGAGCTATGACATAATTTATTTTTGATACGGTTATTGTATATTTTTGTAACTGGTGTTGTCCCAACTCTCCTCATTTCATACAAAATGTTACCACTGATTTTCCTGGAAATCGGTGTGCATATTGTGTGTATGATTTTCACCTTTCAGTTATGCCGTGCACAAATTCAACGCCAAAATGTCATTGAATGTAAATGTATGCCAGACGTTGATGGATTTAAATCAATATCCCAAGATCATTTTAATCCCATATATTGCATCGCTTGGAATAGGAAAGCAGGATGAAAGAGATGATCGATTTATTTCATGTTTTTGTTTTCCTCAACTGAATTTACTTACTGAGAAAGTCTGTTAGCGCATTCGTATTCTGAACGTTTGTACGCAATTCTTCGACCTTACCGTTTCCAGCAGTCAGGATAATGCCGCCAAGGTAGTTGTCAATCGTCTGTGATGTCACGTGCGCAAGATGTCCGCCTTCGTTTTGACAAACTGTTTGGGCTTGCTGCCAAGTCAAAGTCTTGCCAACGAACAATTTGTAGCAGGAACTTTTAAACTTGTAGTAACCTCCGACACAAACTATGAAATAAGATTTGCAGGTGTTCGGACAATAAGCAGAACGTTTTCCAGAGAATTGAGGCGTAATTTAATTCTTCGTGACATGTATCAAACAGTTGGAGTCAAGCACTCAGAAGGAATTCCAACACCATCAATATGGCTGTATGAATGTCAGTCATACAATTTTTTACATGTTTCTAGCCATGCCAGATACTAGGTACATGCTCTACTAAAGGTGACAAGTAAATGGATTGTTCCCATGTTACAACCGAGTTGTTAAATTCCACTCAATCAGAACACAGAGAAAAGTTTTCACAACGACCGTCCTCCACTCAGCATGGATCACAATCAGTCGTTGTTAACGAAAACACGATGAGCTTGGGACGCTTAAACGGTAGATCAGCTACTTACTGGAACGAGCAATCGAAAGTGCTCAAGGAACATAACAGCGCGTGTGGTTGGTGTCCCACACGGTTCTATACAACGTGCGTGGGGACATTTTGGCAGAATGAACAAACCGAAATTGAACTGGTATTTGATGCTAATTATCAAATATGCGGAACATGTTTGGGTGATAGCACCTTGAACCTGACAGCACCTTGCACCTGACTACCCGTGGCTACGCTGTCTAGTCACATGAATATCTTTGCTGTTTACCCAACGTCAGTTGTTTTATATGGACATTTACCAACCAGCGCACCTAATCCCCGAATTTAAAATGCAAGTACGTAGTGGTAACGTGCAAACTGACTGGATCTCAGTGGGTTTCAATAGGTCAGTAATATGTGAATGGTCACAAACACTTAGACCCGTGGATATACCTTGTTACTCTCGGTGTGTTTTGTGATTGCCGGGAACATTTACCCTGAAATATCATCGAGAAAGGAATCTGTTGAACAATGCAGTACACGTGTACAGGAGCTACACCATGTTTGGTTTGCGCTTGAACGACTCAAAGAGGTAACTATTGGGGCAGTGGTCTAACTGCGTTTAGCTGAACTATCCTTACTTACTTCGATTGTCGATTGTCGTGATGGCCAGTGTTTCTGTTGTGCTTGGAATTTCCGTCGTTGTGGTTGGAGTCTCTGTCGTTGGGATGGGAGTTTCCGTCGTTGTGGTTGGAGTATTCGTCGTTGCTGTGGGAGTTTCCGTCGTTGCAGACGCCGCTTGTGTTGTTTGTTTTCCAGTAGTCGTGGTTTCTGTTTCAGTCGTCGCGGTTGACACATGCATCGTTGTGGTTGTCGCTTGTGTTGTTGTTATGATTGGTGCTTCTGTCGTCGTTGATGTTGTAGATGGTGGGTCTGTTTTTGTCGTTATAGTTGTGAGTGGTGTTTCTGTTGTTGTTGTTGTAGTTGGAACACATGTTGTAGTTGTTGTATCTGGCCAAAAACAAAGAGAATTCTTGAGTTCAGTTTTGTATTAGGCATGGGCGAATTCAGAGACATCATGTACAAAACAACATGGTCTACATAAGTGGTTGGTGATGTAATCTTCGTCGGTCGTCTACGTTCTGGTGGGCTTTTAAAGGAGAATGCCACCCGATTTAATTAGTCTTTTTACCGTCTTAATCGGTCTATATCCACATCGCCTCTTAAACGGTCGACCTCACCTTGCCGAGAGGTGTCGCGTTAACCTGTGAGGAAGGTGAGAAAAGACGCAGCGACGTCGTGGACATGCGGGGATTTCTCAGTGTAAGAAAACGCGGTGGCTAAATGTCTGATTTTTGAGAAACGACAGAGTAGTCAGTGAACTTACCCTCGGCTTGTACTGAATTTAAAAGAACGGAAACGCTCACACGTGTACCCGCATGCTTGTCAATCCACCAATCCAAAATCAATGTGGCAATCACTTTCAATTCGAAATTTGAAAATGCCAGCACCTTATCCATACTATGCTAGAAAATACAGCAAAGTAGCAAATAACAAACCCATTTTCTGCTGTTTTGTTTCTTGGTCGATCTGAAGGCATTCACACCGCACTACATGTGGGGATCTCTCTAAATGCTATATAGTTTGGACTAGGTATGAGGCATTAACTTCTAGACTTCCTTGTTACCCTATGGTGTAGAGACTACGCGCTTTCGGCCGATGAATAACATAAAGCCTCCTCTAATCGTCATCTACGCAGTCACCACTCGGGCCGGATACGACTCGATGATTATGTGAAGCGCTTTACATCAGAAGCAAATTCAACATTAATATTAACTTAGTTATAATTGTGATTAGTAGAACTAGTAGCTGTTGGTGTTAAGCTTTGTATCAGCCGCCAGGCGTCTCTGGTGTGTAACCTCTCCCCACTGGCTGGAGGAGGATTTCCAGAGCGTCCATGTTGGTGGATTGTTCACGTTTATTGTGCTGGCAAATATAATCACTTGTTAGGGACATTTGCGTTGTCTTTGAGCGAACTAACAGTAGCTACATCAATTTTGCTGTCCATCCACTAAATCCTATCTTAAGCTATCGGATAGGCTAGGGCTGGACCTTTTCCTTGGAGGGGGCCTCGATCGAACCCTCCCCCCCCCCGAAACCCCCCTGGCTACGGGCCTGCATGGCGAGTTGCAAATACACTATTCGGAAACTACATACAGTCATTAAGTGTGTTTGAGCGTCCATAGTGAGAAGTTACTAAGGAATTTTGATTTTTGGTCAATACCGTGTGAGTGCAACAAAATAACAACGTGTCGAGTTCTATGTTGCTCTTCCTTTTGTCGGAGACTTTCAACTGATATGTTCCAATGTCGTCCATCCATGTGCCGATCCCCATACTTTGATGGGCCCGGGGTCAATATCGACCTTGTTACCACACACTGAATTACATCATCGCGCAATGTCACTTTCCAACCTGTGATTGGTGAGAAGCTAGTGGTTACGTCGACTAGTTCTCCCCTGTTCTGGCACAAGAAATATCGGAAATGGCTAAGCGATAAAAGCCTAAATGTGTAGGCGTGGATTTTTGAGGCTACATACATAAGCATATTCTAAAAAGTCCAACGTGCGTGGAATAGTCCTGCTGACCAGTGCCAATAATTCCATACATTCTGGTTAGTGTCTGTGCAATTTCGCCTCCATTGTTCACACTATTCACGTGCGTGGAATTTCATTTATATAAGACTGTTTGTTGAATATTGATTCTGTTTCATTAATTGCACTATCAATAAGTCATAAATCTTACAAGAGCACGTATTTGCAACTAATTGCTATTTCGGTGTCTTGCTTTGTTTATCTCCCAAGGCAATTCAAACAAACGAGGGTCACAAGCCAAATCGATAAGAATCGTCCCAAGGTTTTAAAGGAAAATCAATAAGTACATGTGTTCAAATATCGTTTAACTACACTACATGCTGAATCTTATTTGGATATTTTTATTTCAAGGCATGACGTTGTCTACCCATGTGTGAACATTCTCAGGGCAACAAACGCAGCTAGATCACATTACTTCAATGTATAAAAAATACAAATTAAAGCGAAATCAGGGCAGTTGCTGATAACATTAGAACCAGATTTGTTAGCATTTTCAAAAATTCAAAATATATTTTCTTTATTTTTATTTTTATTTGTTCCATAGCCTATGTAAGTCTTTAAAATAAATTATCGCGGTGACCTAATTGTTGTACCTTATTTACCATCTTGCATGTAAATGCATTTAAAAAGATGTGTTGTTCATCTTGTCCTACTGATCAATATTGTTGAATATCAGAAATCCGAAAATGTGCAACATTTACCTGGCATTGTCGTCCGCGCTTCCGTTGTCGATGGTGGTGCTGTTGTCGTCGTAGTGGTGGGAGATTCCGTGGTTGTAGTGGTGGGAGATTCCGTAGTCGTTGTTGTCACGACAGTAGGTGGCGCTGTCTCACCCACGGCTACAATGGTGTCTTCGTCTACTAAACCGTCTCCGTCGTCATCAAGAGCTTTAAAACAAACATGGCATCACCTTAAAAACATGATTAAAATGTTTTTGAGACAGATCTTGTCACAAACAGAATAGAAAAATATGCTTTAAATCATGTTTGTGGTTTTATTCCTGAGGCTTGTGACATTTATCTAGATAAATAATCTCAACATAAATGTGACACGTATTAAGTGCCTATCGTTTCGACAAGCAAGCCAATCATACAATGCAATTTCCTACCTCCGCGTGTGAGAGTTCCAGTCGGATCTCAGCTACAGCACTAATATCGTTTTTCAAATGCATCCTGGGACGGTTGATGACTCGTAAACATCACTGAAAACTTAGATGGTCTGCGTTTTACAGACACCAGACTTTAGGAAGTACATGTAATGTGATCACGTGCGTTACGAAGCCTTACGTTATCTCATGGTCTCAGGATTTTCTTGGGTCTATGGCTCATAGGTCTGCCGTTTGTTTTAATTAGTGACGTTTACTTCCGCGTGATCGAAAGGCGTGTACCTCGAGAATTTCGCCTAAAAGAATTGCTTAAAGTTTTTGTATTTATTCGATGCACTTCGAGGCTCATTCAATATGAATCATTGAACCAACCCTTTATACAAACAAAGTATTTGTATTCATTCGATGTACTTTGAGACTCACTCAATATTAGTCAGTAGTCAGTGAACCAGCCCTTTATACAAGAGCTTTTTATACAAACAGGGTTTACAAGTATCATGTACGCAGTGTAGGATTTAGTGCCATACATGTCAAACTCGAATGGCATATTAGGTATGTCGAAAATGCGATCACTTGAACAAATGTCTATGTAGGAAGATACGGTGAATATAAATAAGTTCAGGGAAATCAAGTCTTCAAAAGAACGTATTCAATAGAAGATTCTAAATAACGTAGAAAATATATCTGAAACTAAATAAGGCGATCCAGATCCTCCCAAGGATACTATTGTTTCATGAAATGAAGAATATAAATCGGTAAATAAAACAACAAGAATGGATCAACTGAAATTTGAAATTTTCGGAGGTAACAACTTCCTTTATCAACAAAAACAGAAATAAAGAAAAATCAAACACAAAATGACAATTGACATATAAGATACGGTGTAATGAAAATGATACATTTTTGCGTAAAAAATTCAATGACATATTTTAAGAAGTTTTTATGTTCAATCCATGAGGTTCTATTGTATTCAATTTGTCTATCCAATATTGTTCTCTTTTTTCTCACAGACTTAAAAGAGAACAATATTGGATAGACAAACTGAATACAATAGAACCTCATGGATTGAACCTAAAAACTTCTTAAAATATGTCATTGAATTTTTTACGCAAAAATGTATCATTTTCATTACACCGTATCTTATATGTCAATTGTCATTTTGTGTTTGATTTTTCTTTATTTCTGTTTTTGTTGATAAAGGAAGTTGTTACCTCCGAAAATTTCAAATTTCAGTTGATCCATTCTTGTTGTTTTATTTACCGATTTATAGAAGATTCGAAATTTACTGTTGGCATGTCACTTCGCCATTTTTCACCTAGCGGTGAAATCCTGAACTAAGGCATTCACTTGGCTCTTTGGCTGGCATTCGGGTCACTGCAAATTTTTACATTACGTCATCAGGTCAAAATCTGTGAGCGTAAGATAACAGACGACTTGATTCATCGTTGTTACAAAGGGGTAACAAGAAGCGAAATATATCCAATTGAGTCCACTTATGTTTCTATAAGTACTTAAAGGAATTCGATTTAAATTGTTAGTAACAGCACAATAATAAGTAATTCCCCCACACCTGTGAAATATCTAATGTTTGATGTGCATATCTCAGAATCTGTGAAATAATGCGATGGATTTTCAGCCCTGTTTGACCTGATGTATTGAGTATTTTAACATTTGTCTTTATGATAGCTGTTACGTCATACTCGCATCAAAAGCCTAATGCAGTAAACCCGCATGTTCAGTTATGGTAAGCTCAAGTGACAAGCACAACTTTCCGCCACATTGTTTATAATTCACAAGTTTTCTGTGAGTTCCCTTGAAGTTCACGAGTCGACGAAGGGTCTCGTAATGCATTTAAAAAAGACAACAGCGCCGCAAATTGAGAAAGTTTTGCCATAGATGAAATCTCTACTTATGGATATTTATTGTATTTAGGGCTACAGTTGCGTAATGGCGGATTTAAAATGTCGTAAGGGGAACCCAAGCACAATTTTAGAAGGAAAATGTTTCGCCGTAAGCCCTAAAACTGCGTGACGACGCCCTATTTATTTTGTTTGTGCTCGTAGTGGGGGCGACCGCGGTATTATGTTTAAGGAAAGTAGTGTACTAATTCTGAAATAGCAAGAGACAAAGGCAGTTTTGGAGGAAATCACCAAGTTCGCTATCCTTTTAAGCAACTAGCAATTCTTTGTTTTACTTGTCCATAGAAGTACATGAACAATAGGATGCCACCTTACAGTTAATCAATTCTTCATCCGTCCGCCCATCGCAGTCATTGTCTATCCCGTCCCCGTGACTGGCCGATGACTTAACACAGACTTCATTAATTGGGGTTAGACGATATCCAGCCGGATAACCATGAGACTCGTAGGTGGCGTGCCCGTAGACGTGGACGGCAAAGGTGACAATGGGAGATTTGTGGTAAATCGTGTGCGTTCCCGGCGATATTTGCAATGAAGCAACGACAACACCATGAGCACCTACAGTTTTCCAATTCGCTGTAAGGGGATTGTTGTCCATCAAAAGATCGTTCTGCTGGCCAGATGCAACGGCGATGTTAATGTAGTTGGTAAACTGCGCGTCCATAGCAGGCGTCACTGTTGTAAAAGTATAGATGGACGAGTACACTTGCACGGACGGGATTACTAACATGAATGGGTCGCTGTAGCCGTCATATCGTTCCGAAGATTTACAGAACTGTGCCACAAAGATTGGCTTGTCCCCGATGACGTAAGCGGTATCTGAAGAAGACTCTCGTTGTACAGAACTCCCCTTGTTCAACTGTATGTTCTCTTTGGTCCCACTGTTGCCGTTGGCGTATATGCTGACTGACGTGCCGTTCTCAGAGGCTGAAAGTGCATTCAGTTACACCTGTTACTAGTTACATGTTTCTCCCTTTAAAATCCACCGCTAAAAGAATTCTCGCATTCCAACATGCATAAAACTGTGCCCCTCTAGGTGAGTGTCTTCGACCCACACCTTTTGCGGCACAATCAGTTATAAGACGCAATTTTACTGCTTGCTTAAAATGACACCATGAATTGATATCAAACAATTGCATCGTGCGTTTTCGTATTGAGGCTACCATGAGACTATTACCGAAACGACGCATTTTCAAAATCATCTTTACTCCAGTTTTTCAATTATTAAGCGTACGCAAGTGCACGTGCATGTCCATGTTCTAACCTAAGTGCTTCTATACACTTGTGTGTCTTCTGTCCATTCTTTGATGCACTAAACCAGTTTTGGTTATGCAGGGCTTCAGAAAAATGTACAAAATTTGTGAAACTTTTGAACATCGATATTTCAGAATTGCTGTTGAGATTCAAATGACTTTCATATACACTGAACTACGCTATATGCACTGGCCTTGAACATGATGTCATGATTTTTAAAACGGCCCAGTTTTAAAGGAGGAGCTATCAAAAACAGAACTTGAGTTTTAACAAAACACAATTGTGACTTAGAATAATACACCAGCGTTCTCATATTTAATGTTGGATGATTATCTTTAGCAAAATTTGGTCATGTTATTGATGCAGTTGTTTTGCTGTGAATGTACATTTCTTTCGCTAAACTTTATTTGAACGACATGGTAACGTGACGCAAACAATGGCACATTAGCATCGAGTCAAAAATTAATTTCTACGGGCAATCTGCTTTCAGAAAATACATACTTTTACCGATTTAAACTGCATCTTATTTTATTAAACTATCAAATAAACAAAACTCCAACTATCTCCAGTAAAATAAGTCGTAGAATTTTGCTTACCATGATGGGGCGTCATTCCGAAAGCCACGGAGAATATTCAAAACATATACGACTAAATAGTAAGTTCCAAAATTGACCCCTTCAATTTTAATTGAGTTACTCTTTAGTGTGACATTTAACAGTGCCACAATGTCTCTCAATTGCAAGTGAATATAGCAACAAATGACGTCATAGCTTGCATAGCCGGCTCTTGATTTCGTGTAACAAGAGAGGAACTGGGGCCCGTTCCAAGAAACTGACTTAAGTTCATTTTTGACTTAAGTCTAAGATTTCTCTTTACTTCCCATCTTTGAAACTTCCACATGTGGTAAATTCATCAAAATTAAGACAAAGCTTACCTCAAACACTTAAACCAAGCTTAAGATCTATTTCTTGAAATTATTTTGAGAAAACTTGAACTTTTATTATAAAATTTAGTAAAATTTAAGAATTCTCTTAGCTAAGTCAGTTTTTAGTGGAAAGGGCCCCTGCTGTCTTTATATTAAATTCGAAGTGCATCGACGTCTATTGCTGTGTGAGCAGTTGGTCTTCGGATTTTGTTCAAGTGTTCCGCATAAGGCCACATGCACTTAAATTCGTATGTACAACTTCACGCGAGCAGCAGAAATTGTTCACGTTTCATTCGCTGTGTGGCGTGGCTGTGCGATGTCGCAATGGTACACTGAGTAAAATCTACAGAAACCCCAAAAATATGATTTTGAATGGCATTTTTGTACATTTGAGGCACCAGTGATCGATCACTGCAAGCAGCCCCAAATGGAGACTCGGGTCAGTTCCCTGAATCTCCAGCGTAGTCCAATTTTTGTTTACTCACAAGTGATCTAATTTTTTTATTGCATCTGCATTAATGATCTTCTCGTTTACTTAATATTATTTTCTAATGAAAATGAATAGAGGCCCAGTATTCAAATTTAGGAAGGTACATGAAAAGGACCCTATTGATTGCTATTAGTATTGGAAATTCAGCCTTGGTGTATAAATGTTAAAGTCAAATGAAGCAAACATTGTATCAAATCTGTGAAAAAATAAGAAACTTGTCTGAGACGGTACTTGAAACTGTTTTGTGCAACCAGTCACAGGAACTGAGCCGTAAGAATTTGTCATACGAAAGTGAATTGATCAAATATCATACATTCACGTGTTACCGTCTACAAACCAATGGGTCCTTTCGCGATATCAGTTTCTTGTAAACTGCGCAATTCTTTACGTCAACATGTTATTGCGTTAATGAATAAATACACACTTTTTCACTTAAGCGTTTCTGTTTGTCTTGAAATGACATTGGTCATCTTCAAATAGAATCTGCTAGTGTTCATCGGTGTAACCATGGAGTGACCAGCGGTTGACTGAGCTGAAATTAAGGCCGCACGCGTACCCTTACCTGTTACCGTAAAAATAAACGAAGACCGGTCTGCAAGTTTCCCCAATACAAAGCTCTTCCCCCAGGTGTTGAGTGGCGGGATGTGCTCCACCAAGTGATCACCGGAATTCCCACTGAAGTATCCCCTCTGCGCCCCAGCAAATACCGCCACCGGTCGTGTGGCTAGCACCATTGAACCAGTCATGTCGTAATCGGATACAATCTCCATTGTTTGAAAGGCTTGTAAAGTGACCTTGATGTGTTCATTATTTAGGTGGTGTTTGCCATTAAAATACATAGATCCGTGACCCGCTTGCGTGTGCCAAATATCTATATATGTGTCGTCCTCTGTTGCCACCACGGCAAGTTCTCCAAAATAGTTATTGTACCCGGGATAGATCCCTTTGGTTGCAATTGCCATGTTGCCGTTGTCTAGAACATCTACTGGCAGGGCCACGAATGAATCCGTGGTCTTTTGCTGTTTGTTTGCCGCGTAGACAGCCACTTCATGACTAGCCTCCACTAAAATCCCTGGAATTAGGAATATTTGTCTGAGATTTTTTTCTCGTTTTGTTAAAAGATGTGAGTTCTGCAGTCAGCCGTCCCAGCAGATATACACGAAACAAGAACAAAAACAAGCACAGGCGATATAATGGTACAAAAACATTTTGAAGACACCATACGTTACGGACTCTAGCAGGGATTTCTGTCTTCTTTACCTTTAGCTTAATTTTCGAAGCCATCCGTAGACTGATGTGTAGCCGAAAGTCAAACGACAAAAGCCAGCCTTTGGAAACAGACCCCATAACCCACTAAGTATGGAACAAGTTGAGACCGAGGAAGTCTTCTGTAGACGTCTAGATATTTACTTACACTTCCGACGAAAAACTGCGCTACGTTTTCAAAGGGTTTTCAATAATCACTTACACAGAGGTGAGTTTCGTTAGCGGTGATGAATTATTAGATTTTACCAGAGATGCACTGTACCTCTGCTTATGCGACTAATTCGGTGGTCCACACTTCGTTTTGCAAATTTTACAACGACAAATAGATTGAGCCTTTTAAAAGCGGATTAATGTCATTTTTCTTTTAAACGAGTTTCTATTTTTATTTTTATATTGGCTTTCTCGAATTTAAGTATCTTCGATGTTAGCGTTTGGATTTTTACGCAAAAAGTTATATGGTCTTATTCTCACGTCAAGTATGACGTCGTTGTGGAATTTGATGTCGCGCACTTTCGTTTAACGACGTGATAACAAAAACTCAACGCACATTCAACAGTTTTGAAACTACGTAATCTGTCATTGGAAATCAGGAATAAATATAGATTACATTGTATTACATGGCGAAGTCGTTATCCCCCGTTATCTAGAGCCCGAGTGGATTTTGGAGAATTATCGCTACAAAATCCACGACACTGAGAACATGTAATAATCTACATGTATTTATACCACATACTGAACGAGAAACATTGCAATGAATCGATCTACCTTTCTCGACTCGCCTCGGCTTTGTAACTACTTTCTATGTCAGAGGTCCGGGGTCGGCGGTCGTGACTGTTTAAGAAAAGCCGAGCTATTTTGTCAAAGAATGCTTATACTCAAAACCAGTTGAAAATTTAAACAAAATAGAAACAAAGTGAATCTATAAATTAAGGTTTAGCAACTATTATAGCTTACTACACATTTTATCACGCTAAGCTTCGACTGGGAAAATATCGTCTGCTAAAGTAGGTTACCACTAGTAACTGACTATAATGCTCAAGTCAAAGGATCCCGAAGTCACGATACCCGCATTCAAATTGGAGATCGGTGATTTACAAGTGAGAGCACACGAGAGAAAAATTTCACAAAATTATAATATCGTTTTTATGGAAATTATGCGTCTTATTTTTCATAGCGTATAAATTTCTGTGCAACATGCGATTATTGCGCGTGCTCATTCAAGTATTCTATTTTCACGTTCGATGACGTCAGCCGCTGAGTGGTGTAGAGGTAAAGTCGGCGACTCGAAACTTTGAGCCCGGGTTCGAATCCGGCCTCGGTTTCCCGCCAAAATGTTATCTCACTAGTGGGATAACTTTATGGGTTATTACACGGTTGTATCTGCCATTCGAGGCTAATATTGTGATATAACATTCATTCTTTGGTAAATTAGTCAATGTCGTAAAACAGTGTTTTGCGACATTTTGGCAAACCGTACCGAATCCCTTAAAAACAACTATATACATGTACGCACACAACATTGTCAGTCAGTTCATACGTGTACGAATTAAGTAGGTGAGTTGACTGAGGACCACGCACACGAACATCTACTTCAGTAAAAAATGAGCTGATGGCAAAGTCGTGTTTAAGGCTGTGTAGGACCAACAAAAATTCCGAATATCGCTTCTCAGCACCAAAAATGGCTGATCGCAATCAACGGATACTTTCTGGTAGTATGTTCCATGTACGTGTACTTTTTTCAAAATGCTGTGAAGGACTCTTTCGAAAGAGTGATCCACTTTTGCAGGAGGGCTGTGAAAAATACGACTTTTTCCTATTATTATGTAGACACTCAAACTTTGGATAAAACAAAATCGAAATGATAGTTTAGAACCTTTTTACTGCGCTTTTGAGATTTCGTTTCGAAAATTTGTTTCAAAGGAAATTGAGTTCACGTTATAAAAGCCCTTGTTTTGCAATAAGCTCAACTTCCTGTTTTGCTAAATTCTACTTAAAAGACATGGTCACCTGACTTGAGCCAAGAAATTTGTATGAAGTCAAAAATTAATTTTACAGGCTGTCTACTTTCAGCAAATACACACTTTTACTAAGTTAAATTTTACACTAGTAAATCTTTAGCTGAATGTGCAGACATATCTATCAGGTCTTAAGTAACTTTATACAGTAACGTAGGTTTTAATGGATTGTTATTCAAGGACATTGAAGTTACGAGTACATAATGGTTGAGACTGTTTAATTGTTCCTAAAATATTTACCATTGTTTGTTACGCCGAATCGTGAAATTCGGATATTCGTAGGGAAGGTCACTTTGTGGACTTGGTTCTTTCGTACAACAAAATTATCCAGTTCGTTGTTTAGCAGAGGTATGCTGACAACTACCGTGACGTCAGTATCTTCAGACGTAGTCACGAATACCTCTGGTGCGGCATTTGACCCAGAAAAGGGTGGATTGTATGAGAAAGCAAAGACAAATCGCTTCCCTTTGTTGTCCGGTGCTCCTGAAATAGAAGATGGAAAACTTTGGTTTTAGAGCTACATTTCGCATATTTTTACCATGATAAGACTTGTCTTTTGTTACTAACACGAACAGCCAAAACCAGCAGCAGGTCAAGAAACGCGCTCTCCATGCTGAGTGGCAAGGGTGATCTAGGTGTTAGGCGAGTTACACAATAGCAAGAAAGGACCATCCATCAAGAACCATAGCATCCAATCTGCGACTCACATAGTGAAGGTAACAGGACTAGGGTTCATTGAAATCACAAAAACAGGGTTAAGTATCCTTTTACGTTACATCAACTTCTCGAACTACCCTTACACTTGAACAGCTAACTGAATGTGAGTTCAAAACGCAACTACGGCGAAAAGCCGAAGGGGACAAACGGGTCGTTTAATAATTAAACGTATGGTTGACGGGAGTGTCCCGTCTTCACCCACCCTCCCCCCCCTCACCCGCCTTTACAATGAGAGAAATATCGCTAAAGCTTTGAGGCCTAGTCTGAACTTGAAATCTTGAATTTTTACTCGAAATCTCATTAACGTTCATGAGTAGAGTTGTGTTCTTGCTACAATCACCAATCTTCTAGCGGGCCGGGCAATTTTGTTTTCATTGTAGAGTTATCCTGTCTAGTTAACTGTGGTTTCTAAGGAGTAAATAAAAAAACACCTATTGGCAAAGATTTAGTGCTTCTTACCATGCGAGTTAATTTCAGCCGCCGAATCAACATGGCCGCCAACGAATTTCCATAGGCTCTATTGTTGCCACTATCAATCCACACTCAGGATTAGAAAGCTAGTAGAGAAAAGTGTTTTGACACGAACACATTGTATATAGCGACATTCACTTTTCTTCTTATGATGACCTAAGCACTTACACTTTCTGAGATCACCAATTTTTAGGACTGCTTTCACCCAGACAAAAACAACCGTGCTTGTACACGTAGCCAAAATCTGCAGTATGCTATAGACATTATTATATTTAGTGACACGCAATATCTGAAGTAAAAATGTTATTACCAGAATAACAATGCGGTATGTCGCAATATTCGTAACCGGACCCCGTGCTTTTGAAGCACCATGGTCCCGAGCTTTTGCCATCCGGGTTCCGACAGTAGTTGGAAGCATCACCGACGGATGAGTCGGGAAAAGCCGAAGGATTTGTGAATGAGTGAGCATTAGGTGATTGCGATGTCCAACTTTGGCACGTGGTACCGCGATGGGTCACTGCCTTCTGTCCATTGTATTCTTGACCCTTCTGCGTCTGCTTGCAATCTAGAGCGAAACCAGAATGTCATCAAAGTATTCAGATCTGAATTTGGTTACTTTGTACTTAGAATTGTAAAAATTCAGTGCATTAGGCTAGTCCTGAAATAGCACACCACTAACTTCTATTCTTTCATATGCAAATGTGCTAGCCGTTATGTCCTATCCTAATTGTAATACAGACAAACATTAATTACTGCATTTTGAATACTAACTCCCAGAAATTTTCAAAAAGTGCAAATATCACAGTTGGGTGGGTGCTAGCTAGTTTTAACCAACTCAGGAGTGTCCGACATTTTGAAAAGTAGGCCAGTCATAGAATGTCTATCTAGCTCCACGAAAGAGGAGAGTTTGGTCAGCATTCAACTTTGACAATTCGATCCAGACAACTGATATCGTCACAGTTAGTAACACACTGCAGTCTGCAATACACCAAATTATATACACGGTTGACAAAATGACCGCCAACTCACAAATAACTCCAATTTACCGCATGTGCATTCTGCAAACTTTGTTTGTAACCTGAGAAGCATTTACACAAAAACATTTTACAATCTACAGTTAGGCTTAATGAGCTGATTCTTTATAAAGTTTGTTTTTAAGATTTAGGTACTAAATGTGGAATTTTATCACATTTTAGATTATTTATCGTAATCTATTTTGCCCGGGGTACGCCACGAGCTATGTTGCAGAGTAAAACAAGAGGAGGATTGCGAATATTGTCATTTATTATGACGTAAATAGATAAAACTAACTAAGACTCTGCAAGATGGGCATGGACAAAACGCCCACCGGCGTGTACAATGAATAGCCCTGAAATAGGGAACAAAACAAAAGAACCGCCTGGTTGAACTGAATACAGGAAATATGGGCAACCAATCAGGAGTCGCGTACAGAAATGTATGAATACAAAAGTAGACCCTTGACGCTATAAATAGAGATGAGTAATGCAAAATATACCCTAAGGACTGGTATCAAAATAAAGAGACAAGTGTCAAAATAATGACGATAAATGCATTTAACAAGTTAAATTTAATTTAACGTAAAATTTGGTGTTTTTCAGAAAGGCTTTAGTTAAATTTTCATAAGAAATTTCACACACTCAATTATTTTTCTGTGAAATATATTAATCTGAGGCATCAAAAATAACATGTGCTAGAAGAATATGTAATTCTGATGGAATTATTGACTTATTCAGTACACAAAGCGTGAATCACATTGGGCAGGAAGTGGCTTTGCTCTCTGCTATTGGAGATATTATCAGTTGTTCCCATGCAAACATTTAGTCTGCTACTCACATGAGTGGAGAATTTGGCAGCTGATTTCACCTGAATTTGATGAAAAATAAATACATTTGTGTAACAAAAAGTTAATAATTAAATTTTAGCATTTAGTACTCAAAATTGGTGTAATATGCACGCTTTTTATGAACATAAGTAACTCATTTGAGTGGAAATTAATGCCGGCAAACCTGCAGTCACTTGTTTCTAGCCAAGCTTGGCGGATTTCGCACTGAGATGAGCTTTCTGTGATTTATTGTATACGTAATGTCAGGAAACAGGTTTCAAGTTTTTGACACTGTGTGTGCACCAAACAGTGTGATCCATATGTTAAATTGAAAAAGTGTGGATAGAGCAGGGAGGGGTCATGTGTTGGTAGACTCAGCACTGAATGCTCAGTCAGAGCATTCAACATCCCACTTCCAAATATTCATGTGAAGAATCTCTCGCTTACACCGGTCACCACTCAGATTCCCTTAACCCCAGACAACATTTAGGATCCCTATTCAGCAAGCCTTTTGATATAGATCTGAGCTAATGAAGTGGAAAAGTAATAGCTGGCACTAACTGTCTCAGCAACAGTTGTTGTTAGTACACCCAATTTGGTTTTCTCTGACATTTGCAGAGTTACAGCCTGCAACTCTCTTGAGTAGTTTAACTTGGTACATCATAAATATTTCAAATTGACTAAAAAGGTTAACTTGTGTTTATCTTCACAAAGGGCCACTTCCCAAAGGAACGATATGTTTCAAGTTGGTTTTCGTTATTTAAGTTTCAATGTTTCTGCCGACTTGTTTTTTTTCTTACCGGCAACGGCTTGATAACTTTTTATCTAAGTTTTAAACTTGAAGTACCGAAACAGTGGTAGATTTTGACCGCCAGCGAAAATTAATTAGTTATAAGTTCATTGTGAGCACATCCCTGAACTTTCCACATTACAGGTAGGCCTACACTAAACATTTCACGTGTCATTAAAGTTTAATCTTTATTAGAACTCAAATCATAAAATATATACAAAAGTGCAAATATGGTGATAACCAGAACTGAAGATTTGGAATCTTTGGACAATTTCGGTGGCAATGACTAAAAAACTGTTTTAGCTCTTAGTGAGTAATAAAAATGAAAAGTGGGCACAAGTTAAGTACAACTGTTTCCTGGTATAAACTGTGATTAAACGAGATTGAAAGAATATTAAAAAGTGAACCCATGTGATATTGTTTAACTCTGATTAGCGCTTGTATATCCACCGAGTATATCAAAACGCGCGGTAGTTTATCTTCAATCGTACCCAATCGTTGTAGTTTTTATATCATTAGTTCGATTTTTAAAAATCGAAAACCGTACTTGGTTGTTTTATCCAGCTTAATACCGCCGCGATATTCGTTTTTAACGAAAATTAGTGATTAATGCATTTTGAAAATTCGCCATTATGTACAATCAGAGATGTTTAATACATTTTATGGTCGGGTAATTACTTGAGTCTTGCTCTCATCGGGCAATGCGGTCAACTGTACCTGACTCCGGTGCCGCGCTCTCTTTGATCCTGGTAAAAGTCGCTCAGAAGGACGAGCGGTGAAAATTCCTGCATACCTTTAGAAAGGCTTGACTTCCTTGTAAGCGTATTATTTACGGTGTTTGACAGATCAAGTAATGCCAATCCAGAACCAGTGACTTCAGGATTTCAAGAAGTAAGTTCCGGTTCTTCAGAAATTCCAGGAGTCCCGAATGTCACCAATATAGAGCACAGATTCCGTGCCAAGAGGTACATGTAGTAAGAGCAATTCAATGCTTGTACACAAACGCCAACTCGTCAGAATATATGGATACAGATTCTTCAGACATCCCAACTGATCACATAACTATAGATGTATACACTGTGACATGCAATGCACAGGCAGTATCTTCCGATTCTGAACCTTCAATTACAGTGGAATACACTCACGAGAGTTCACTTCTGGACTGAATCAGAGTATAAGTCTTCAGAATTTGCAGTGACACAAGGGTTTGTCAGAAGATATACTTGATGATGATTTGAAAGCTGGTCTGAAGCTGTATGAGGATCTTATTGCTAGCATGACGTCTATGTGCAGCGATGTGTGCTTGTCGGAGTGTCTTGTAGGGATCCATGAAAAACGTCTTTGCAAAGTCGAACCAGCAGTCTCTGTCTACAGTATATGAAAATGCATGACCTCCTTCGACTTTTTCTTAAAGCAGAAATAACGTCAAATTGGGAACTTCACCTAATAGTAGTTTCTAATATGCTGCCGTAGTTTGCAGCTGCTGGTAACATCTCATATGCAAAATCTGCATACATATATTTGCAGAAGATGCACCAACTCAAAGACACCCATCCAGACGTCTACAGCACCTTTATTAACGGCCACCATGCCGTAACACCAAGTGATAGATTCTGGGCAGGCTTGTCATATGAACAAACGCTCATAAAAACCATTACATTATCACGACGTTTAACTAGCGGTTGCGGGATTGGAGATACGCAGCATGCACTGTACATGTAGCTACTTTCCATGCAGGCATGCATGCTCAAGTATAAATGTCGCCATGCAGAGTATGACAAACTTGAGTTGCGAAACAAGTGAGCAGCATAAAGAATGTACCCTGGCAAGACAGTCGCGAGATGACAAAGACATCCTCAGCCTTGTTGAATTCCTCCACAACAGAAACCCATTTGGAGGGATTACAGAACATCGCCACTGTTGTGACTGCATGCAACCGCGTCAATGCCGAAAATGCCAGAGAAGCGGGTAAGGCAATTCTTTTGTGTATAGAGGGGTCGAGTGTAAAAGACTTCTTCATTCAGAAAGAAAGACAATGTTGTGGCAATCACAAATCCACTAGCTCATGTTGCCAATAGTGGATTTACACAAGTGGATCCACAACTGCTATTTCAGCGATTACTGACAGCTGCAAAAGACAACAGTGAATGTTTATCAAGCCATTTGAAATTTGAGTTATGTGTTGGTTCCCTCGCTCTTTTTGATGCTTCTGGTATTCCCAGAGTGGCTGAGCTGATACACTCTGATCCAGTGGAGCACGACCTACCTGAAGATTACCAATATCCAGAAAACACGGTGATGCATGCAATCGAGAGCGGTTCTCTCTTTCACTGTATTCTATGACCTACAGGTGCAGAATTTAAGACAGTTGGTAGTACTTAGGTGGGTTACGTCAGCAAGCACTCCCAGCTTACTGTTGTTTTTGATGGTTGTGGAGGTGGCATATCAACTAAAGATGTCTCCCATGTTAGAAAACTGGGCGGGGTGGTTGAAACTGAAGTTCACTTCAATGGTGACATAGTGATCAAGTCAAAGAAGAAAGTTCACATTTTTGACAAACAGCAAAAACAAACAACGATTCATTCATTTCTTCTCGAAATGCTGGTTGCACAGTGGTACAAGCTCAAGGTGACGCAAATGTTTTAATTGTAGAAACAGCAGTTGAGAATGCAGCACAAGGTCCTACTACCCTCATTGCAGACGATAAAGATTTGTTGGTTCATTTGTGTTACCATACTGCTTTACAAAAATTTCCAATATTCATGACCTGACAAGAGGTACCAAAACGAGAGGAGAGCCTGGGATATCAAGAAACTACAGTTGTCTCTTGGTGCCGAAACTTGCGCGCTTTTGCCATTTGCGCATGCAATAGGTGGTTGCTATACAACACCACGGCTGTTCGGTATTGGCAAGGCTCTCTCATTCAAGAAACTGCGTGATCGAGAATTCTGCGCCCTTGAACTGTTTAACTTGCTGAACATATGTTATTAAACCTTTCTCCTGTCTCAATCGTTGCTGTATTCACTAGCATTTGCAACTACCTGGAGGTGACACAAACGGTCAATTGGTGTGGATAGCAGATTGCCGAATTAATGGCGGGAATTTTTTTCGACACGGGATATTTTTTATGGAAAATGACTCATCAGTCCAGGCGAAGCTGATGTTTTTCAGCCAAATAAGTTATTATTTGTTTAACAATCTTGAAAATGGTAGTCGTATAAATCAGAGCCAGAAAAAATAAGTTTGATGGACATGTTGATTTCTAAAACTCAGATGAAATCTGTAAAGATGGCGTGTCTCCGTCTTACAGAAGCAACTATTTGATGGCCATATTAGAAAATGGTGGAAGTAATCATTAGAGCCAAACGCAATGAGTCTCAGTGGATTAGTCGACCCAGAAAACTAATGATGCAATGTTTGGATCAAGACGATAAACTTATCTGTTCGTGCGAAGTTGTGCGACTCGAAGTAGTTTTGGCGGCCATCTTGGAAAATGGCGGATGGTCTCACCGCAGTCATACAAAACTATTTCCAATGGATTTGTTGACCCACAGTAGATACGTACACCTTTTCGTGAATTTTTAGTCTATCAATTCTACTCTCAACTTATAATGGTCACATGCAAATCTGGCTGCCATTTTGTCCGCCACCTTGAAAAACCAACTTCCACCACCCCGATTCCGTAGACTTTTTTCTCACACTAAGGGGTATGAGAGGGTACGATTTATGCAATAAAACCTTCTGTTGCAATTAATTCCGTGTTATCCGTAGAACGACTGGTCGAACACTGTATGTGAACGACACAGTCACATAACCTGACATCGGCTTATTTCAACTGAAGCAAAATGGTGTCATATTTCCTTGGGTGTGTGTCCGTATTTGAATGTCGTGACTCGTGTGTAGTTTTTGAGAGTTGTTTACATTTCGACAGATATCCTGTAGATGTCAATGAAGTGGGGTTGTTTGTTGTTTTACCTTTAAAACTCACTTAAATATAACTGTGAAACTGCTCAAACCGGCTTTCTCTCAGTTTTGACTGCACCAAAAACGATTAACTGGACGATTCGTTGTCACAGACACCAGGGGCAGTCGTCGATACCTCTAGGAGAAAAAATTCAAGACACCACTTAACTGATACGTCTGGTGAAGACAACCAAATATGACTTTCTAAACATAGTTGTTTGATAGCAGCATGCAACTACTGAAAAGCTTGGTCTATTACGTCACTCTGTTATGTCTACCCCCATATGGCATGAAACAGTTGTTTTGAATATTATTTACTTGTATGTGGGTCATACTGTTTCGTTTTAAAGTGTTTCCAAATCACGTGTTTACCTATTAACAGACTCTTGTTTAGTTGTTATTGTATAAACCGGCCTTCCTTAAAAATAACTCTTGATTGACTCAACTGCTGCTCGGGTATAAAATTGCTGTTAACTTGTTCATAACTCAAGACCTGGGTCGATTTCAAGAACACTAGTGTCTCGCTAGAAAAGCAATATCTCGGAAGGTTTCGCCGTTTTATGTCGATTTTCTCGCCGCGCGAGACAGTTGTTGAATTCGATTGTTTGGCTCAATAGGTTAGTTTGTCACGGCGGGCACTTATATACACATATGCACTTGCGAGGTGTCAGTTCATTGCAAGTTTAGAAATCATTTTTCCAATTGAGTAGATACAATCAAATATCAGATTTATAGCATAAACATAATTAAAAAACATTTATTTGATGGAAGGCCGACTAATACCACACTCACATTAGTAGTATAAAATGAAGACTCACGTTCAGGTTTTAAAAAGAGAATGTTTTTTAGGGTTGATATAAATTCTCTGCAGAGACGGAAAGAAGCCATAATAACGATAGGTCTTACTGACAATTAGTTTTGCTCTCCGTGCACCAAGACTTTAGAACACATACATCGCCTTGCATTATTGCAACTTTTTGAACACCAGCCGGGCAGCGGGCTTTTATTTAAAGAGCCACGCAGGGTGAATGATGATTGTAACTTCAATTGATATAGATCAAGTTGACTGGAGCGAATTTTATCAGCAATGCAATGGGTGAACTCATTTGGTTCTAATAATTATTAGGAACGCTGATCCGTCGCATTGAAAAAAACAAAATAAAATAGTGGTCTAACTCACAACATCAACCAAAGCAATTGTTTTCAACAAAAGCCTTTGTTCCCAAAATTATGTAAGTTGTAAATTCATTTTTAATAACCATTTTTCACTGTTACGTAAGTGTGGAAAATAGTTTTTTATCGTTGATTTTTCTTTTCTTGTATGACCTTACCCTGTGCATGCGTTGATACGAATTACTTGTAAAGCAAGACATTGTAAAAACATAAAAGCTCCAGTAACTATTGCGTAATAAAATAATAATCATTTACCTGTTTTTGAAGAATGTGACGTCTGTAGAATCGCAAACAATATTAACACAAGTCCGCTCGAGGCCATCCTAGCCAAAGTGCGTGTGATCAGTTAACGACGCTTGACCACTCGGAAGTCTGTAGATATCGGAACTTTTGTCCATTGTTTGCTGTTTCCTAATCAATAGTTACTTATACAACAATCCCTTGCTGTCCGGTAAGAAGGCACGTCACACGCCCCAGTTGTCGTCTAAAAATATCTACACGTACGTTAATTCTTTACGCTGTGATATCTGATCACTGGGTCATTACTGCATGGGCTTATAAAGGATCGTTGAACTTCGTATAAGCCGGTACACTAATCATCAAACTTGGCAAACACTAATTCATGACAGTTCTGCCATACGTGAGATTATAGTAAAAAATGCTGTAAAGGCGTTGGGATTTTGAACGTTTTCGGCGAAGAGTCGAGATGAAAATGTTCATAGTCCCTACATTTTAGGCAATTTTAGGATAGTCTCTAGCGTCGCAGGACTGTCATGAATAACGCGCTTGTTAGCCCACATTCCGTTAAAATCTAGCTTTTGATGGAGAAGTACCGCAATAAAACTGATGTCAAGTTGTTTCTAACTGATATCAATAGTTGTGTTCGGGCTTACAGAACCAACAGTTACAGCTTAAGACTTGGTTCGGCGCACAAAATGACTCACGGTGACAAGCAAACTTAAAGTGCCTCTAATGTTTTCGTGTAAATGAATTGTCAGTTGTTTTCAAGCTTAGGAATGCCTTAATGATTTGACCACAGCAAATTGTGTCCAATTTCATTTCGGTAAAAGGTGTAAATCAAAAGTTACTTTTTGTGATGGAGGATTGGGTTTTGTCTTCCGAATGTTGTAAGAGGATCCCACGACTATGGCGTAATCAACGCGCGATTTGACTCACAAAATCTGATTTTACTGTCTCATGACACCCGTGTTAGCAATGCGACTACGACGATCATACAATCGATATGTCGTTCCTTCTTTACCATCGTACGATGAAATCTCGTGCCACCTGCTTGTCTATAAGGCTCTTTAGTCCAACTATTCATTTTGTCCAAGCGGAGACCTTGCACTAGCTAAATAAGGCAGTCCCACTCATTTCTAATAACGTCTGATATAAAAAGGAAGATCTTTTTACATGAAATCTCAAGTACGAAGTTGCCTGTATAGGTCAAATATGGATGAACATGAATATCTACTCGACTTATATTTGCGAAGGTCAATTAGTAGAAGAAAAAACAAAACAAAGCTAATCAAAACAAAAGAGATCATTGGAAATCAAAGACAAACAAGTGGAGGTAATTGTGACAGCATTTTCATAAGAAGAATTGAAATTGACTCATGGAAGATTTTCAAATTCTTGCCTATAGGTAATCGATGCTAGTATGGCACTTGAAACTATACTTTGTCCTTTTGTCTTGGTCCAACGCTCCATACTTAAATTCACAAAATCAATATTTCGTAGTGTTTAGAATAATGTATGCATACAATGCGAACTATTCGCGTCAGTGACAACGCTATTTTATAAGGTGATCGATTGGACACTACCTGAAAATGTATAGAAGTAGACCATAGACTAGCATGTACATGTACAGTTCGCCCTGTTTGCACCTGCATTCAAATCCTCTATAAGTAGATCAGTCAAATCAGTTAACCGTAAATCGTTGGGGCCAAAAATTGTTATTTCAGTGAAACTGAGAGCTCTGCTTGGTCCATCTAAACCGTTCATTATCAGTACTGTAGAGGGCTGTAGGCGCACTTAGGCGCAGCCAACCACGTTTTGGCATTTTAACGTAGCGCCTACGCACCGTAAGTTACGTTTAGTGCTCAAGGTGATACGGTGGGCTTTGGGCGCCTACTTACCTCTTATTTTACCGCTACGGCACTGGGCATTATACCGTTTTGAAGGTAATCAACGTGCCCTGACTTACGTTGGATTTGGTAAACAACCCCGAATTTAGTTGAAAATGTTCTTTCATGAGTGTTTGAAGTTCATAGCTGTAGACTTATTTACATCAATGTTTTAATGTTATTTGAATTCCTGGATTTCCATGAGCTGAAAGACGAATCCTGGTCAAAAACATTTGTATTTATTGTTAATTATTTTGTGAAGTGCACGAGTTTCTTTGACTGCATACTTTATGCTTATGATATTACTATCATTCATGGTATTCGTAGCACGTTGTCACATGTGTTTTGTGGGGAGCTGGAGAAAATTCAATTTTTGTTAAATGTAAATGGACTGGATTTAAATGCAACTAAAACAAAATTCATGGTTTTTCATTAACCCTCAAAATGTATTGATGATTTTTATTTAAAGTTTAATAACTTGGAAATTGAAAGAGTTCGTTCATTCAATTAACTTGGTGTTACCATCAACGAAAACCTGTTATGGCCTTCAAACATAAACAATGTGTTAAGAAAGATAAGCAGATTATGTGGTGTTCTAAATAACATTAAACATTTCTTGTCCTTTGAAACCTTTAAAACAGTATATAACGGTCTTGTCCTTCCTCATTTTAACTATAGCATTCTGCTATGGGGTGTGAACATCACAGAAGTTTCTAATTACAGAAAAAGGTTATTCGCACTATTACCTCTAGTTATTTTAATGCCCATACAGATCCTTTATTTAAGACTACACAGATACTCAAAATAAAGGACTTACATGTTGCTGCTATTTTTAATTTTTTCTACAAACATGTCCATAATTACTTACCATCATTTTTTAAGCGTTCAATTTAATAACCTGTGGGTCTGTTCATGAACATTACACTAGGAAACGACATCTTCTACGAACTTCTCGTAGTACTAAATTATTTGCTGAAGATTCAGTTTGCAATGCCTTTTTTCATATCATTTTAATGATATGAAGAAGGGCATTGCAAACTAAATTACTATTAAAATAACCTTCCTAAAAATGTTTCCCAAATTTTTTTACCCATTGGTTATCTTTTGTTATACATTATTTTAAGAACGTTTGTTTTGAAAGTTATGAACTTGAGTGCACTATTCCCAACTGCTATGTGTGTAACTATTTTCGATAATCTCGCCTAGTCTTTTTACAAGTAGTTTTAAATGACATTATCACCTAATTTTGTAATTCTGATTTTCTGTAACACTGTAACACCGTGGTCAGCGGACACTTCGGGTCTTTCACGAAGACTCCATAAGCATAAATTTGTATTATTGAGGACAAATAAAACAACAAGAATAATACATATTTAAGTTGTATTGGGAATGTCAGGGTCACATCTCTACAAATAAATATATCAAAGAAGGAATCAGATGGATTCCTTAATTACATGAGATAACACACACATTCCCGATACCCAAAGTGTAATTGAGTATCGGATACTAAGTGGCAAAGGTTAGCATAGTACCAAAGGGGTACATAATACCAAATGGGTATTGGCCGATTGCCTACCAACTGGGTCGAGCAAAACGGCCAATTCCCTAACAAGTACCATGTGGGTACAAACTCCCAAATGGGCAAATATCATAGAAAGTACCAAGTGGGTACAGCAAACAGCCAATTGGGCTATAACAACCTGCAAAGCAGGTTCCGGACAAGCTGAGTGAGCAGACCAGCCGGAGTGATAAAAAGAGATATTGTAAGGAACGTGGTGTTGTGGCTCAGTATGTGCCGAGAGCTGTGACCGGGGTGGAGAGAAGCAAGCTGCAATAATGGATGCTCGAGTAAAGGTCGGGTCGCTAACCAATGACGTCGGTTCTTGCCTGACGGTAACACGCTCCGGGCTTGAAGAAGGTACCAGCAGTGACTGTAAAAACAACAATAACCAACAGCAGATTTTGTTCGACAAAGAGGAGAGAGCATGGGAAAGGTATAAAGCGGTTGACTTGAGATTTTATGGTACCCAAGGTAGAGAGGGTGGGAGAGGTATAAAATTGTCTAATTAGGAAAACTTACGAGTTAATGTACTGTTGCTTGAGGAAGCTGGAGAGAAAGAACAAACAGCGCCACCATCGAACTTGGTAGGAACTAACTAGGAGTTGGATATGAAGCATGAAGGGCTGTGTAATGATATTTGCCAAATAATAGGATTTATGTCAGAGTGCCATAAATCTCATTATTTGGGACAAATAAAACAACAAGAATAATATATATTTTAACTTGTACTGGAATTTCAGGGTCACAGCTCTACAAATAAATATTTCAAAGAAGGAACCAGATGGATTCCTTAATTACAAGAGATAACACACACATTCCCGATACCCAAAGTGTAGTTGAGCATCGGATAGTAAGTGGCACAGGTTAGCATAGTACCAAATGGGTACATATTACCAAATGGGTATTGGCCGATTGCCTACCAACTGGGTCGAGCAAAACGGAAAATTCAATAAAAAGTACCAAGTGGGTACAAACTGCCAAATGGGCAAATATCATGTAAAGTACCAAGTGGGTACACCAAACAGCCAACTGGGCTATAACTAAGCAGGTTCCGGACAAGCTGAGTGAGCAGAACAACCGGAGTGATAAAAAGAGATATTGTAAGGAACGTGGTGTTATGGCTCAGTATGTGCCACATGGGCAGGGCTGTTCATGGATTAACAATCCTGTCCACCGCCACTTGTATTAATTGTATTTTTGTCTTAACATGAATAAGGGGTGTTACTACTACTACCACTAATGTTCTTTGGTGTTTTTTTTCTGTCAGAAGTGATAAGTATGGTTTCAGTGGCGGATCTNCCCCCCCTCGGGCCAGGACCCAAAAATTTAAAAAAAAAACAAAAAACAAAAGCGTCTCCAGCAAAACAAAAACGGCACAGCCAGCGTGTGTAAACCCCAAGTAAACCAATTTGGATAAAATTGAGAGGGGGGGTTCATTCTGAAAATATAGTTTTTTGCATTGTGAATTGCTGAGTCTTTGTGGTTCATCGGCAAAACGCGCGGGGATTTATTGTGCACGCGCTTCCGTCGACACTTTTGAAGTAGCCAAGCATTTTAGATGGATTCACCGCTGAAAGAGCAGTTCTACAGCTGATTTCTTTAGGTAACTAGCTTCTTTACTCTAAGATATGTTTTGATTTGATTAGGGGAAATACTGCGGTGCCGCAACCCTGATATTCAAGCGAATTCACGTGCAACATTTTTACCTCATCTGTTATGCCGGGTCATTCTATTACATCCCACACGTTTGTAACTGATGCATAGTAAAGTTGTCTTGCGCAATATCATACAGTGTACATGTACATGTAATATTGTGTACATGTACATGTAATATTTTTGAAAAAAAAATCTTTTTCCGAAGAATTGCTATTGTGGCGGGCGCCGTGGTCTGGTCGCGAGTCCGTTTGAAGACATACTCTATAACAAGTTATGTCTATACAAGGAATG
>NMRA01000073.1:243492-294364 GCA_002633005.1 Phoronis australis | reverse complement strand
GCGGGAATCCTAAACCCCCCCTTGCTGAAAACGTAGATCCGCCACTGGGTTTTATCAGTGAACGAAGAACATTGGGAGCAAATTTCGCCTTTTTGATTTCAACTTAATTCTTTTTGAAGTCTAACGTTGTTTAAGATCATTTTAAACTAATTGTGTCAAACGCTAGGAGAACGCAAGAGTTTTTAACTGATGTAGTTGGTACTGATTAAAGCGCAACAGAACGTGAATGAGTCAGTTTAGTGTCCGGTTAGGGATTGCAAAGATAAGGGTACCCCCGGCATTGTCTGGGACACCTCTGAAACAGCCTCAAATTACTCCTCGGAGCGGGTTCATACCTGCACGTGTGCTAAATTCAATCAGAACAGAAAGTCGTTTGACTGTCAAAATAAGCCGGCATATTCCAGCGATTACTGGGTAGAGTTAAATAACGCTGGGACCTCGCCAGAAAAGCAAGACCTCGCGAGATTCTGAGAAATATTGACGTGTGTTTTAAATGAGAGCAAGTGATTTTGTCTACATTTTTCTCGCCGCCGGACAGCTTCTGAACTCAACCCAGGCTAATGTATAACAGCAGTACATCAGGAACTTGACAACAGGTCAGAATATTATGCTTGCAAAACTTATAAACATTTAGCTTCGTGATTCAATGAAATGATCTGAAACAGCCAGTTTAATAGGGCGAAATGCACCTTTAATTTTTCAAAATGTCACTGTGAATAATTTTAAGTATATTAACAGAAAAGATATTAAAATAACTCTTGCAAATACTAAAACCGGACAGTCTGTTGTTATGTCTACCTCTGTAACTCATTCATAAGGGAAAGGCATTGATTTACACCGATTTGTGACTTATTTTCGCCAACCTTGTTATCAATTAGAAAGAAAACTCACTTTATGGAGCATGTGAACGTGTTTTATTTCTGCATCCGTGCTTGTATAGTTTTGTTTCAATTTAGAAGCATTTCCCCCATCAAACTCCTTTTATTCATGTTGTTTTATATTTAAAACGTAACCTGTAATAACCATACTCAAACTTACAAAATGTTTTTCAACATCAACACGGGTTGTGCCATATAAATGGTCAGCTACGCTATGACATACATTTTTGAGTAGTTTATTGAAACTAAAATATTTTTTTCCATATAATGTTGCAATTTTTATAGCATCTTGTGCAATATCCAAATTTTCAAAAACAATACACAGCATAAATCATGGTATCGAAATGTTTTTAATCCTATCAACAATTTCTCAGATATGATGTTCGGAAGTCAAATTTAAATATTTTCGAGGATTATTGTGGCATGAAATGTGCATGAAGGACAGGCGCTCAGGATAAACACTGGGGCTATTTATCTCTTATCTGATTTGGTATAGCTGTCTCTAGTTTGCTTGCATTGACTTTCATAATAATGGGCTATTGGGTAGATATTTACACTGTAGACTTGGCAACAATAAGTACAACTTTGCGTGTTCGTTAAGACCAAACAATACCAGCAGGTAAAGCACTACTTTCAGCTAAGTTTAGACACTATTTCAGTTGGCAGTGTTTTATACTTGTAAATATGACTCTTAATTTCCCCCTGATAGAATGAAGCACAAGTAAGAGAAATTTAATAGCAAAAAGATGTTTTAAAAATACCATAATCATAGCTGGGGCCATAACAGAACATTATTTTGTAAACTTAGTTTGGTTTCTTACTGTGCAAAGGCCATCTATTCCAATTGTGTTAAACTTCTTTTTGAATTCAAGTTCGTACGCCACACGATGCAGCGTCATAGCTGAAACTCAGAACTCCCGATAACAGAGAAATAAGTAACTGGTATCAATTAAGGATACTCCAGAAAACATTAATACGTAGGACCCACAAGCGGATTCAGGAATTTGAGTTAGGGGGGTGGGAGCCAGGGCAGAGTATTAACCAGAATTTTGTCTGTCAGACATTGGCACTCCCGAACTACCCAATGAAATCTTGGAGAGTTTTAGGGGAGGCCATGGCCCCCTTGCCCCTCCCTCTAAATCAGCCACTGGGACATGTCTACACTCAGATTGTACAGTTTTCTCTTCCCCGTTAGTAGATTTAATCAATCGCAAGTAACAGCGTAGTTCAATTTTAGGAGTAACAGTACATTCGAACTTACTCGGAAGCATTTACAAAAAACAACATTTCGCTTCTCTAAACGGGGAGCTTTGTATAATATCCTTAAATGAGTGAAATGAGGTGTTCACCAAGATGGAGTTGAGAAGTAATAATACAAAAATATTTTCCTTAACTCAGATTCAGATGGTGGATACTTCTAGACAACATTCTTTTTTATTATCATGTTGAGATTTGGATGAATTCTCAATTCTTGTAATTGGTTTTCTATAAACAAACTCGTTTCTTAAGAGACTTTGTTTCAGTTTTATATAAGTATTCGTCAGGGTGAGAATCATTCATTTTGAAACAGAAGGCTCAGTAATAAATGTCAACATGGCAACTCGCAATCCCGACTTAGACGAGAGCTCATCCGTACAAAGACTCCGCAGGTGGATTGTTAAGTTTCACAGGCTATCAGTTCGAACCGGAATACACTGAATTACTAAAGAGTCGCCGTGAACAAGCTCAGACAATGGAACGTATGGATAGTTATTTGGTAAACCCGCATTTTTCAGGCACTGTCGACGACTGCAGGCCACAGACACGAGATGTTACACGGCATCATACTTGCTATTTACAGCGTAGCTTTCATTCTTCACTACTGCAAGCCACTTCCTAAGCATTTCGAACTCACGAGAAAGTCGAAAAACGATATACCGCTTTCCTCGCAGCTGCATATTTTGGACAAGCGGGAATGATGCACCGCGGCATTCACTCTGCAAACCACTGACGTCGGTGCGTCGTTTCTCACCTTCCTCACAGTTAACGCGACCTCTCTCGGCAAGGTAAGGTCGACCGTTTGCGAAGCGATGTGGATATAGACCGGTTAGGACGGCAAAAAAGACTAATTAAATCGGGTGGCATTCTCCTTTAAGTGACAGGTGGCTCATAAGTATGTCGCGCGCGATGCCCCTGAAACAAACGAGGGTTACATACAACTAGCTGCAGCCGCGTCCTTTTTGTTTGGTTTGCGAAATGTTAACGTGAACTTGATCGTTAAGCAACAATGCAGGCCCGTAGCCAGCATTGCGCAAGGGTTGGTTCGAATTTCTGGAACGGTGGACCTTTGATATTTTGCAGATCGACCCCGTATAGTTTCAGTAAGGCCCCTGACGCAGCTTAATTAGAGGGAAGGGAAATCTGTATACGCAACGATGACTCTCAGCTCTATGTTCCTGAGATGAGACGCAAATGAGGATGCCGCGGCAACAGTTGCTCGTAAAGAATGGGACTCAAATTCGGATATGTCGCAATGTGGTCCAGAAGGAGAACGTTCTCGCGTTACCTTCCGCCAAACTTTCAAATCAGGCGTGCTTAAACACATACTGGGACGTAATTTTTAGTTTGAGAATGACTTGAAATTTTTATCTGGTTGTATTTTTGCGTGTTACTTACATCGCTGGAAAAGGGAACAGCCCTCTATTCTAAAGGTTCACTACTCCGAAGGTTCACTACTTCAAACATATCTAATGCAAAAGTAAACGATATTTCGGTTATTGGATGCGCTGAGTGGTGTACCTATACCGAAAACAAAGTCCGGGTCCTATTGATTTCATGCGTATACGAAATTACCAGCAAGTTTATTCTATACGAAAAACTAAATAGCTCTTGCATTTTTAAAAACCCGGATTTGGCCGATTGACAGATTCTAAAAATTACTTTCCCATCCAGTTCTTTGAAACAAAATAATACTCTGTAACCATTGACAACCCTCAAAAGTTTGCTGAAAATTTTGAAAACTCCTTACAGAGTTTGCTAAACGGAAGAGCGAAGAAAGCTTTGTGCGACTTACACGCAACTGTGGGAAAAGTCCACCCACTAAGGACAATATTGTCCAAACTTTGACATTGGGTTATAAATTTTCACTTGATTTCTTCCTTAATAAGGATTCTAAACCGTATTTTGATGATTTCAACCAATCCTCGTTCTCTCACTTGCTGATGCATCACTGGCGTCAATCTTAAAATGTAAAGCAGGAATCAACTAAGAATGCATACCCAATACCTCACGAATTGGACATTACGGTCCTTGGTGGGTGGTATTTTCCCACAAATGCCGCGTAACTCGCTAAAACTGTAAATCACGCTTGCCTCTTTAGCAGAATTTTCAAGGAGTTTTCAAAGTTTCCTCAAAATTTTAGAGGGTTGTCGAGCCGTTAAAGAGCATTATTTTGTTTTATAGAACTGGATGGGAAAGTCGTTTTTAGTATCTATCAATAGGACAAAACCGGGTTAAATATACTTTTAACTTGGAAGATTGACGCAGTGATGCATTAGCAGGTGACAGAACGAGGATTGGTGGAAATCATCACAGGGTTATCCTTTTAAACGAATACGAAGTAAGGACATTGATGAATTATTACGTCACTCGACGGAAGTGCGCTCACGGCCGGTCTAAACTAAATATATAGTTAGAAGGTTATTTTGTCCCTTCCAGTCTTCACAAAGTCAGAGAATCCCATTCAGTTTTCTTAAATTTAGAACCGCCGTTGGTCGTCGCAACCCTGACCCGTGCCCCAGGTCTTGTTCTTGCTTGAGAATGAGTCGCTAGTTAGGCTCAATTGACAGTGACTGGAAATGAGCTCATTTGTAAACAATGTAATCAATGCTTTAAGAACTATTCAACTCTTGCATACCTTTTAAATGGTTACTAAATGGGCACAAATATAATATTTCATTCATTTCAGTTTCGACTCGATAGCAGACAGTCCGAGTAATGAACCTTCGGAGTAGTGAACCTTCGTAATAGTGACACGTGACCTTGGAAATCTTTTCCATCAAGTTTGATGCTCGTATAAAGTCTGCGAGGCTGTGCACCATTGCCACTGATTGCCAAGTGAACACTTTCTTCTTTGACCAAAGTTTTATTAGGTCTAGACCTGCTTTTCCCTTATACTGTGAACATGCTCGTTTCCCCAGTGCAAGAACACACGGTAGTAAAATGTCTGATTTTTGTTTGAGCAACGATAGAGGACTGCCTATAGTGAACTTACCGTAGGCGTGTAATGGATTTAAAAGAATGGAAACGCACTCACGTGTTCACTTGCATGCATGTCAATCCACCAATCCACAATCAAAGTGGACATTGGATGAGCAACAATCCAGTGGCCATGGCCCCCCTAAAATTCTCACAGATTTCTTTGGCAGTTCAGGGGTGCGAATGCCTGACGGGCAATATCTTGGCCAATACTCTGTCCTGGCCCTCCTACATGTATCTCAAAATCCTGGATCCGCCCGTGCAATCATTTGACAATCACCTTCAATTCGAAATCTGAAATGCCTGCACCTTACCACACTAAGTTAGCAAGTATACTATAATGGCAGATAACAATCATATTTTCTGCTGTAAGATAATTCTTGTTAGCGGCGTAATTAGTTGTGGCGTAAAGTAACCATTTACGGCGTAAAGTAATTATTTGCAGCGTAAAATAAGTATTTGTGGTTTAAAGTAACTTTAAGTGCCGCAAATACTAAGTTTTCGCCGTAATGTAATAATTACTTTACGTCATTATTAATTTACGCTGCAAATAATTTCTTTACGCCGTAAGTAATTACTTTACGCCTCTAAGAAGAATTGACTTACGCACGTAATTTAGGGGCGTAACGTTTACCCATCTGGCCAACGATAATATTGACGATAATGGTGTAGTACTGAACCACGCATGCTCAATGCCAATGAATGACGTAAAGCCTCTTCTAATCGTCTGCACGATCTTTCCATATGCGCAAACACCCTGGGACCTAGTAGGGTCCGATGATTACGCGAAGCGCCTTGAATCAGAAGCAAATTCTTCTAACGACGTACATTTTGAAAAGCCATCAGGCATGTTTGATCTAAAAGCCATACGTAAGAATGACGTAACCATAGATTCAGAAATGTTAAGGCAATTTTCGTGTGACTCTATCTACTCAAACGGTGAATTATACCACTTCCCAGAGGCGAGCACACTATCAATTAAAACGCGTTAATTCCTATTTTCTTGATGTCATGTACATGTAAGAGGAGACGTCCATAACACATGATTCTCAGTGCATTCATTTTTCTCAGTCAGTTTTATTGTAACTGTTCCCGGCCCACCAGTACCGATGCTGCATTCCTCTAGTTAGTATTTTCCAACAAACGTTGAGCCCATCGCTCGGTTGCATTCTACAGGCCAGGTAACTAATGCAGCGAATTTGACCTCTTGCTCCCGGATCCTAGATATGCCTTAGAGAAAAAACAAATCATGAATAACTCATTGATTTTAAAAGCTCTAAACAGGATTTGTCCACGTATCGAACTTATGAGAAGGATCCGAAAGATGACAGAGCTGCTACTCGCGGAGATTTGAAGTTTTATGAGTCTATATCGGATACCAGTGTTTCATTGTACACAATCAAAATTATTCATAAAACACTCAAGAACGAAACTCCGTTGGCGAAAACCGATAACATGTTCATTGACCGGCTAATATTTTGTTAAGCTAATGTTTGCCGACATTAAAATTCATTTGTCTTATACTGCCCGTATTGTACATATTTGATGCTGTGGGGTCTGAGGTTTTTTCAGGACAGTGTTCAACGAAACTGGCTACCGAAGCTCCGCGACCCAGCCGTCGGCACTGAACAATCGTCTCCGATCCGCGTGCAACACCTACAATGACAAGACCAGCTACGAGGCAAATTGATACTTTTACAGACAACACCCAACTGCGTAATTCTCCTATCAAAATTTTCATATTATCACATATATTTTTAAAAACTTATTAATTAAAATTAATACATCTGTCTTCACTCTCTCATCTTTGTTACTCCAAATAAACTTTAAAATTTTTGCTTGCCATTCATTCATAATAATGTCTGATGAGGTAGGCAGGGTTGTCATTATGTGAATAATTTTTGGCACACTCAAGGTCTTTACCACCGTAACTTTCCTAAAAAAGGAGATGTTTCTTCAAGACAAATTTTTATAACATTATTGATTCCATCAATGCTCGCAATTTAGTTTTTTTTCTAAATTAACACTGAAATTGATTCTTAAATTCTGTTATGCTTCATAATAACTTTCATCTTGCATGATGGAAAACATCTTTGTTTACTGCCAATCCAAATAACAATTGTTTTGCGATAATTTACTCTCAAACAGACATTTCTGTATATTTACTCAGCACTAACATAATATCTTCCAAACTACGCCGAGAACCATCTAAGAAAAAAAGTTTTGTCATCAGCATACTGAGTATAAATTCATTATTTCCAATTTGAATGTATTTAATTTTGCTGTCATCTTTCGTCATCGTAGCTAATATTTCAGCACATAAAATTAAAACATATGGAGACAGAGAATCACCTCGTCTACAGCCCCTGTGCAGAGTAAAACCTCTGGACAGAAAACGGTTTTGGACATGTATGACACCGGACAATTATAACAAACTTTAATCCAAGTCTTAACTGGGTCCTTGAAATTAAAATCATCCAAAACATTTATTTTGAAGCAGTCAAAAGCTTTTTCAAAAACTATTTGTAACAACAGCCATGATATACCGTTTTTCACAGAAATAAGTGATATTTTGCAAAGTTTAATACATGTTTTGTTGCCTTGTGTGGCATTTTATCATCACAAGCAGTGTTCTGGCTGGAAAAGCAAATTGAGCCCTGTGACTGCTAGCACTTGAACTTGATAGAATTCACAAACTTGCGTTTGAGGTTTTTACTCAAGCTCGTGGTCCATTGGGTGGTGACTTCAAGACATTGGCTATGATCTACGTGCCGATTCATGTTCTGTCATGTGATTGCAGGGTCCAAGCCCGAAGGCGACTGAAGAACTAAGATATTTGTGTTATGATAGGGAGCCTCACCTAAAGCCTGTCAAAAAGCGGGCCAATTATGCAATTTTACGAACCCCACGAGAAGATGGATGAACTTTAGGGCCGTGACCAAAGGTAGACAAACAGTGGCGCCCCCTATACTAATGTTGGGTATCCTAATAATGTAACGCACTTCGCTCTTCGGCGGACTATGGACTTTGTAGCCCCCTTCAAGTGGGCTGCCTATATCAAAGACGATGGCCTCGCTTTTCGGGCGGGGACACTCATAGGGAGACCCGCTCTCCGGCCGCTTTTCGGCGAGGCCCCTATATCAATATAGGGGACCTGGCTTTGGAGGCCCGAAATTCAATTTTTGCCTATGTCATTTTAATAAGAATAAGTCATTTTAAATAATACGATGTTATAATATTATAGGTCAGTCTCATGTTTTCACCCATACATCTTCCTTTTATAAATCCCGTCTGAAGCGGGGAAATTATTAATCCATTCCCAGCAATACATCTGGATGCCGACTTGTAAACATTATTGAGCAATGTTATTGGTCTTCAGGTTTCTTATGAATTTTTTGGCCTTATCTGGCTTTGTAATTAAAGTTACCACCCCCGTTTTTTGCGTATTTCTCAGTTTGATTTTTCATTCCTTACATTCACATGTCTTAATACAAACAGTCTAGACCTTTCCAGGAAAACTTGAAAATTTCGTTTGTGAAACCATCTTTTTCAAATTTTGTGTAAGCAGGTACATGTATTGACTGTTAACAGCATAAAGTTCTTCGTCAAAATTCGCGACAACATGTAATATCTTTTCTTGTTCTGCAATTATTTCCCCACTTCCCAATTCTATTTCATACTTAAGTTCGCTGTATAAATATATTGTTGGGTGTTCCTCTTCCTCTATACATTTTGTCCTGGATCTGACGTAATACCCTTTTAATTTCTCTGACCTTATCTCTAGAAGAGCACTCCTTTTCCTTTCTACATCTTCAAATTTCTATTACCAACACGTTGTTCTAAATTCTCTATTTCTTTTTCTAATTTACTCTTTTGCCTATCTCATTTTTCTTTCTTTGAATTGTTCTGTCTTGTTTTTTATCATTAGTTATCGTGTCTTGAAAGCTGCCCTCTGTTTTTTTATACAAACGGTACGCAACTGCAAGTTATTAACTCCCTGTTGTATGCAAAAAGTGTTTGCACGTAAAAGTCTATGCGTCAATAGAGTTTGAAACCGCCTTAATTTCGTGTCAGATGTTAAGTCTACAACCAAACGTAAGTTTTGCTCCACCACTGATGAGATAATTACACATTTAACAATACCCCCCATTTTGTTTCAAAATTTGGTTTTTATATAACTGGTTAAATACAAAAATCATAGATAAAGGTTAGTGGCTTTTGGAAAACAAAATGTCAGAAAAATTGGATTGTGAAATATTAGTAAAGAAACTTGAAGGGCATTATGTTTTAAATACGTTCATAAAATCCTCCTTAGACCAAGGTATTCGGTGAAGGGTGGAGAAAAATCGTGCACTTTGCGAAAAGTTCCGTAATTCCCACTCGAGTCTAGAAAGTCGTAAATGAATTTGATATTTTTCTCATACTACTTTATGTTATACAAATATCTTACCTGTCAAAATAGTAGAGCGGTACTACAAAGACTCGTAGGTAATGTTTTCACTGTTTATAGGAAACTTACTTCTTCATTTGAGAGGATATCTCTTTTGAAAAATTATTGACCATACCTCACTGAACACGTTGCCGAAGCACAAGTAGTTAGATAAGTTTTTAAAGGTTATTTTGGGACAAAATGTCTATCCACAGCTCTTCATTACATACGTTTATTTGCGAAACTGTGAATCATAATACAGCCCCCACGCGGAAATTTTTGAATTAGTGTAGCTCGAATAATATTATCGTTTTTGTGGTCCCATACAAAATTAAAAAATATTTGAATTGTGTCCTTTAATGGGGAGGGTAATGCGATAAATACCTGAACTAGTTTTGAAACCATTAGTGATTTAATCTGTTATTTTATCCAGGGGAGTTAAAAATCTTTTGGACCACGTGCTGAGAGCACCTTTAATTTCAATATTTTTTTCTTCATAATTTAATGCAACAATTTCAATTTGATTTCTTGACTTTCATCTCGTAGTTCATATGGGAGAAATAATTCGTAAAATTAGCGCACGAATTGTTAAAGAAATCACCAAATATTTCACGCATTTAGAATGTCATAGAACTTGAAATGGAAGTTATAAAATATGTCATCTGGTGAGCCTGAAGTCCAACTTTTTTAACTAATTAAGATTTGCTGTATACACGTTTTTCTTTAGCTTGTGATTGGATGATACATGTAGGTTACCGTGTGCGTATTTTGTACTCAAGTTGAGTAGAATAAATTCATTTTGAATGTCTTAGTAGTGAACCTAGGGTTAAAACTCCTTTCAAACTCACCTCGTTGTATTGCATGCATAAATTGGACCCTAGCTTGGAGTAAACTTTCCTTCTTAAACTCCTGGAGAATGATTGGTTAAGGTTTTAGTCTTGATTTTGAAGCAAAAATATTTAGCAAGTTGTCTGATGGATTTTACGCATGCTGTTTTAAAATTTTGGTGTGTACTTTATTGGCTAGTGTGGCTTTAACTATAGTTGGACAAAGACGGCTACCCAACCAAAAAAAACGTACGCTGTTTGTCATTTACCTGTCAGTGTGAATTCAGTCACTCGATCTCACAAACGCGCGCTTGTAATCACAAAACATGATTTATTTGCTCATGAACCTAAACAAGCAGAAGCAAATAAAGAAGATTAACATTCTGAATGAAAGTGCTCCGAGGAGCGACACTTGGCGAAATTAAGAGAAAAGACGAAAATAGAGATGATGACGAAGAATAACGAATATGACGACGATGGTGGCGATGATGAACAATTCAAGTACTGATAACATTCACAAGACGAACGTAGAGGCCAGACATCAGTAAGTTTTGGCGACACTTGGCGAAATTAGCTGAAAAGACGACGACAGAGATGATGACGAAGATGACAAGTATGATGACGATGGTGATGATGCTGCACAACATCATAACATTCATATGACGCACTTAGACGTCATAAATCAATAAGAAATAGGCTACAGTCTTGTTCAATAGAAGCTAAACCAACATCAATGCAGTAAGAGCGCTCAACAAAGGAACAACGCAACCAAAAAATCTCAAATAATTCAGAAAGTAAACGCCCTAGCAAAAATGAAAGATATCATATGAAAGCCCGTTCAAATTTCTATCTAAATTGATATTATCACGCACTTCTGTAAATTTTTTGAAAAAAATGAAATTTTGCGTTTTTTAAGAAATTCAAAGTCAAATAACTCGAAAACGGTAAGTTTAAGAAAAATATCGTTCGAAATCATTTGAAAGAATATACCTCTGAGAATCCACATGCAAAAATTCAGGTCATTTCCTTCTCCCGTTTAAATGGCACCTCACAACCACTGAAAATGGATCAACATGGCAAGATCCGCCATCTTGAAAACAACTTCCGGTTGTTTGGCTTTATATAATAGGATGTCCTAAAAAACTAATATCTGAGCAACTTCAAAGAAATTGGCCCTATAATGCGCCCTCTACAGGAGAAAACGTTTTTTCCCGAAATCGAGGTGGGCATGCGCGAGTGCCAATATTTCCGCCATCTTTAACCGGAAGAGAACAATTTCCAGTATACGTGTGGTGCACATCCGGTCCAATAATTGTTCTGATTTTCAGCCCTGTACGTAAAAAATTATAGGCTCCAGAAGCTTTTGAATCTTAAAATGAAAACAAAATGGCCGCCATCTTGGATCCGATTATAACGAAAAACATTAGGCTTCTAGTACTTCCGAAACTACCTGTATAAAGTGGCTTTTTCACAGTTTTTTATTTCCACCGCGTATAACCACTTTCGGACACCATTCGCGCGGAAATAGTTCACAGCGAATTGAAAATGAGCAGCAATCTTTCAATTAACTGGCAAATTTATCAAGAGAACGATATTCATATTCATATTCATAGAGTATAATTAAAGGGTTCTGTCCACGAATGAAATGTTTAATGACAAAACTGAACAAATAATTCAAGTCGTGTAACGTGTGTATTAATGCCTCAATGCTAAATTGTCACAAAATTTTTGTTTCTTGACAAGTTGTGCATCAGTTTTCGCCGTTCGGCGACTGTATATGATAGATTTTAATCAAGATTTTGTAATACGGAACAAACCTTTTAAATAGATGCCTAAATGGTTTCTTATGTGAATTATATTCTGATATTATCTCAAGGCCGGGTCAATGATTGCGTATTACTGCGCAAGCGATTTGTGCGTTGGCTGGCTCACTATAAAGATATTGTTATGAAGCCTTCGTCATGAGCGACAGCGAGCAACTTGGGGAGAGAAGTGATTCATGTAGCTCACTGAGCATGCTGGCCCACATGTGGCATACGACACATATTGTCGGTTGGTTGGCACAATAGGATTACTTGTACACTTCTGTTTCGTATTGCGAACTAAAAGATAGTAGCTGAAATCGTGGTAAATAGCTATATTTTATCGAATACATTAGTTTATAAAGTTGCTTCTGCTATAAAGTAAGACTGAGACCTAACCAACTCGTTCATTCCGACGTCGTTGGAATCAAATTTTCTCATTCTTATACGTTATGTAGTTTGCAGTGTCGACTTTGGAAAGAACCATTTCTTATATAATAAAGAACAACGGGACAGGAAGTTGTTGAATACAGTGAAATCAATAGATTCCATACATCAATTTCACACCCAATGGAAGTATTTTTATGTAAGAATTTTACTTACTTTCTTCGCGTGCATGTCGTTAAATGAATTTCTGATTTCTGCTGGGGTACATGTACAAAATTGTTTTCAGAAAGGCATGAAATTGGATGACAAAAAGTCAAACATTGTTCCATATTACATATTACATAATTGGGTACGTAATTCTAATTGGTTGAAAATTTTCCTTTTGAGATAAGATCTTGAACAGTTGTGCATACACAACAGAGACACCTATCGAGCTCGTTAGAGCATTTGTCTGTGTAGATAGGGATTTATTACTTTGTAAACTTCTAATAAATAATATTGATGGCCATATGTATAATGCCATAAATACTATTTTTTCCTATCCTGTGGCTCCTATTCAGATTTCTAGAAATTGTTCTACTGATTGGTTCCTTATACGTTTTGGTGTACTCCGACCTTTTAGTCTTTTCATAAATGACTTTATTGATGAACTGAATCGGTTCAACCATGGTATCTCTATAAGAAACAACATTATTAGCTCCTTGTTGTATGCTGACGACATAGCCTTACTCTCGTCACGTGCACACGATATGCAGAGAATGTTGGATCTTTTGCACACTTGGATGGAGCTGAATTTGAGTAAAACTGAAGTTATGCATTTTCTTAAGCCCCGGGTGAGGCAGACTAATTTCAGTTGTTCTAATAACCCGCTCACTATTGTAAGTAAGTACAAATATTTAGGTGTCCTTCATGATGAACCTTTGTAATTTAAACAAGCAGCTACCGCACTAGCAGCATCTGGTGGCCGCGTAGTTGGTGCTATGGCGTCTAAATTCAAGCGCATGTGTGATATTGTTTTTTTTTTAATGTTTATTACGAAATCTTCAGAATACAACGAATAAAAATAACCCAGAAAGCGCCAAGAGGCATTAGATCTGGGTAAAAAAATACAAAGAAGTCTATATACAATGATTATATACAAATACATAAATAAAAAAACTTATGTTAAGAATACAATGATATATGACAACGAATGAAAATAATTTATTTTCATACAGATGTATAAAATTCTATCCACTCACACAAAGAGATTTAATGTTATAAAGAAATTCTGATACTATTTCAAATAAAACCATATTTTCGTTTGAGTTAAGTTCTTGACATCCATATAGAAAGAAATTAATTTTGTTGTACAATTGCGGAATTTCAGAGTATTTTTTATAAACATTGGGGTATTGTTCGAGTGCCTGGAAGAGCTGTACCCTCTCCTCCTTGCATACCTCACAAGCAAAGAAAACATGAGGATATGTCTGGGTATCTCCACAGGAACACAGAGCCGAAATATTATTAAAATTATGTCTAAATTTCTCGTTGTTTAGGAATAGACCACATCTTGATCTGTATAGGGTTATTTCATGGTTGCGGGGAAGTTGGAATGATGTCAATGGGACTGGCAAGTCTGGAGTAGTGGTATGCATTTTAAAGTTATTTTTGAGAGTGACGATTGAAGTGCTTTCTTTTATTTTGAATGGTAAGGAATTCCAGTTGTCAATACAAGTTAATATCGTTGATCTTCTAAAGGCTTGGCTGATGGAGGCTGGAATAGTATACATATTGCTTTGCCGGAGTCCTGGTCTCGTGCTTGGTCTTTTGTAGGAGTCAAAGAGGATTTTGTTAGAGTAATTGTTTATGTTGGTTAAGACTTTGAATGTATACATGGACAGGTGAAGTTTACGACGGGTTGCTAGTTTGCTCCAGTGAAGACTATTTAGAACCTTGATTGTTTTGGACCCTCTGTATGCCCCAGTTATGGCTAAAGCTGCTTGGTATTGTAGTCTTTCTAATTGGAGAAGTATGCCAGCGTTTGGCGATTGGTAGATTATGTCAAAGTAATCTAGATGTGGAAGTACAAAAGACTTGAACAGAGTTTCAAGATGCATGGAGTTGAGATGACGAGAGGTAATTCTAATTGGATTAATTAATTTTTGTACTTTTTGAACGCGTTCGCGACAATGAGGAGTAAATGTAAGCTTATGGTCGAGTAGCAAGCCAAGATGTTTGTGTGATGTTGGGTTCAAAATATACACCAAACTATATGGTGCCTGTGTTATCCCGATACTTGATTATCGCGTTGGTGTTGGGGGTAGGGTTTCGTCAATGTGATTCAATCCAAAATCGGGCCATTCGATACTTTCTTGGGGTTCACGAATTTACTCCAATCGCCGTGATGAATGGAGATATAGGGTGGATACCTTGTATAGTGCAAGGAAATTGAGTATACTACAGCTCTGGAATAGACTTACTTGCATGTCTGATAATCGTCTCACAAAGTAAGTATTTTACTGGGACCTCACGAACACAAAGGACGTTTTCGAGGACGTTTTAGATTGAAGCATTTTATTAAAGGTCAGCTTGTGATCTGGAAAATGCCAAAATGAAACTGATGAATCTTTCGGAGTCTGAATGGAGGGCGGAAATTTTGAGCAACCCCAAGCTAAGAACTTATAAATTATTTAAAACTAATTGTTAAACAGAAGTTTAGTTAAAATGAGCATTTCTAGAGAAAACAAACCCCTCTTTTTTCAATTTAGATGTGGAGTATTGCCACCGAAAGTGGAATCTGGTCGTTTCGGGATTTTTACTCCGGTTGAGGAGCGTTTGTGTGATTTTTGTACTGCCTCGTAGAGGATGAAATATATTTCCTTTGCTCGTGCAATCTCTACACTGTTTTCAGAACCGGCTTATTTCCACAGGTCATGTTGGTCTGACCGGCATTTGGTGAGCTAGGAATTCAGAACCAATTTCTTTTCTTGATGACTAATACCATTGTTAGTAAATTAGTTATTAGTTCTATTTATTATGCATTTCTCAGGAGAAAATATTGGTATTTGCTACTTCATAGTGATTGAGAATGTTGGTTACTGCTGGATTAATAAGTTCTCTTTGGAACTGGTGACTTATAAGCGCAAGTTGTGGCTGGGTAGCGATTGCTACAGGTCATTAAAATAACTGATTATTGATTAACTGATTGATTGATTGATTGATTGATTGATTGATTGATTGATTGATTGATTGTAAGCCATAAATTGTGTATATGTAGGCCATTTAATAAGTATAAGCCCTTCAATATGAACTTTGAATTGCCAACCATTTAATTCATTCACAAATTTCAGAAGACGAAAAGCAAACCCTGTAAGTCTATGCCCATTCTCAATGTGCTTTAACTTGTAGCAAATGTCTGTTCAATTTGTAGCAATAGTCTGTTCAATTTGTAGCAATAGTCTGTTCAATTTGTAGCAATAGTCTGTTCAATTTGTAGCAATAGTCTATTAAATTTGTAGCAATAGTCTGTTCAATTTGTAGCAATAGTCTGTTCAGTTTGTAGCAATAGTCTGTTCAATTTTTCGAGTCTCACATAATTATGTGAAGTGCAGGTAAGAGTTAATTGTTCCTTTTAGATAACTGCCTTTTTGAAAGTAGTTCAACACGTTAAAACTACATGTTGATGGTGTGCTAAATCGTCTATGTAATTGCACTTCATTAAAAGTTGAGACGCGTTTCAACTGTTTAAAATAAAATCCATGAATCAAACAAATACACTGTAGTAGTCCGTGTCAATATCAGCCAATTAAAGGTTGTGTCCGTAGTTTGATAATTCCCTGAATAAATTATGGACAGCCAATTATCAGTGTTTGATCCGCAAAAACACTTTTAATCTTGAACCATTATTGTTATATTGGTCTTGATTTAAACTTGCGGAACATTTTGTTCTTGCATCAAGTTGTAAACGTGTAGGAAATACAACTTTGGGTTGAGTTTTCAAGGTAGGTTTTGTGGCTGTTCGATCTCGTGCATGTTCGTTTGTGCCTGTCTATCTGATATGTATGCTGGTAATGAAGGTTAAGAAAAAAGTATACACTAATTTTAATTAATTATGATTTAATCAGAGAAAACCGAAGCCATTGTTAGCCAGACCCGTGGTAGAGATCACAGGACGACTGGTTCCTGGTAATTCTAGACTGTTTTGTAGATCACAGAGTACAGAAATTTCATATAAAACCACGTCTGTGAAAGTTTTGACGATCTACATGTACATGAAAATGAAGATCACAATTTTCGTTTTAAAATATGTTGAAGTACCATCAAAGGCTTGGCAATTACTTTATGCATATGCAGCTGAAATTTGCTTCTGTAATCATCAGGATTTTTGGTTTCATAAAGATAAATAGTGATTTAAACCATTTTCAATGATTGTAACCGTTTGGAATGCCAAAAGTTTAGTGAAGGTGACTAACAAAAAGAGAATACACTTCCTAGTTGGGCTTTACAGGTATTCAATGTATTTGTAATGTATACACGTTGTCTCGTGAGGATTTGAGCTTTTATCTGTCAACATGCTATCAGATAATGCCAAACGTTCCGTCTTCTTCAAGGTGCAGAGGCATCATGCGCTTCTTGTTACAAGACTTGACAGTGCTACTGATCTTTTCGTGCGTTAAAGGAGAAGTAGGTAAGATGAAAATGAAGATTGGAGTGGTAGCAATGATTATACCAACACCTGAATTTACATCGAAACAAAAGTGTTTCAGTGTAGCCTTAGTAGGCTTATTTTCGTTCCAACGCCTATCTCTTGGTTTAAAGTAGGAATGTAAGAGTTAAAGATCAGGCATAAACTATAATTAGACTTAGTCAATCTCTGTTCTTTCACTTCGTCAAACTTTTTCACTTTTGTTCCCGGTCGTCTCAAATCTCCGATTTCTTCCAGCCACCAATACACTTGTACCTCTTCCTTGCCGTGCCTAATTTTCGCTGCGCACCCCTACTCTCCTTTTTGTCGTCATAGGTGAAATCTAGTCTTGCCATTTGGGGTGAACGTGCAACAGCATTGTCCAAATTTCATAAATCCAGTACGTTAAAATTCAATGCTATATCATTATAAACATGATATTTTCCAGATTGGCAAAAGATTCATTTAGTGGAGTTTGCTTTCGTGGTTATGGTCGAGATAAAATGATTTTCCTGAAGTTCAACCTATATCAAAATTCATTGAACTACCAAGTTCTTACAAGATTGGATTATAATTGTTTATGAATCGTCTATGAACCATTGCATTTCTGTAGATGCATAAACATGTAAATCAGAAATCAATGAATCTTTGCAGGTTACAATAAGTATGTAACCTTGACATGTTGAGCTGCCGCGTGGAAGTTCAATATAAAACTAAAGACGAGCACAAACAGTGCACATCTTATCAGATTGGCAAAAGATTCATTTACTAGAATTTGCTTGGAGAGGTGATTTTTCAAAACATCATAAATACGCTGGGCAACGACTACAGAAACAAAAATGTTTTATTTCTATATACCGCATGAAGCATTAAGCGCCACAGTACCGGATACTAGTTGAAGTTGCTTTCTGGATTTCAGAATACCAAGGTGGCAAACGCCTTGTCATTGAAGAGAAACAAAAGCAATATTATTAACTCCTGTGTATGTACAAACCCTTTTACGTTACAGTTACTGTGGATGGAGAAACATGTAGTTTTCCTTTTACGTTCGAGCAAAAGACACGGCATGCCTGTCATAGTATCAACGGAGAATTAATGTGTAAAACATCGAACCAACGCTTGTCACCTTGCCTATGTAAGTTGTTCTTATGTTTGAGGTCAGGGACCGGGATCAATTCCTTTTACTCGAAATATAACTTGCAATTACTTACATTTTCCTTATTACTTTGGTATGAACTCAATGAAATTGATAATTCTGTGTGTCTTACCCATTTCGCACTTGATGCAATAAAGCTACAAGTTCGAGTCTGGACTCTATACCTCAAGATTTCTTGAAATTTACAATTTTTGCTCAATTTTACGGGTCATCAAGAGCGAATTTGGATTTCACAATAATTTGCGTAATAAATGATATAGTCAAGCTCAGAATAATAGAAAACAATCTTAGGCATGTGTTAAAGGAGAACAGTACCAAATGTATATTCAAGGTCAATTTCGAGTAAAAATATTTTACCCCCAGTTCAGGTGTAATAAAAAATAGTGGGCAGGTAAAAGTCGAGCGCAAACATAACGCAATTAATGAACTATATGTTTTATAGAGAGTACTGAGTTTCATGATTGTCATGATGTCAAGTACTTTAATTTTGTTCAACAGTTTTTTAGATTTCTGGAGTAATAACACAATTGTGAGGAAACGTACAACGTGCACGAAAGATAGCTCTATTACCGAGAGCACACAAATTTACTCCAAACGCGATTGGAAAATTCAACAAAATTGCGTGAAGGGTGCCCCGCAATGGATCAATTATCCAGTCGCGTATGGAGTAATGTTTGATAACTTTGGATCCCGGACACAAAAGACAAAAAATTGGCTACGAAGATTAATGTTTTGTTGGTTCCTAAGTGAAACGATCCGTGCGTTAATGAAAGGTTTCACACATTGTTTTTTTGAAACAAAATGTTCACAAAACTGAATATGACTTACTTTCGTTTTTTTGTTAATCCAACCTGGCAATCTGCAGTTAACTACATGGGATCGTTCAAGTACGGAGCTGCTGAATACACGTTCGTGCCCGAGCGTCGAACATCGCTGGAGGCGCAAAAACATTGCAAGTTTCTCCGCGGAGATTTAGTAGTTCCTGAAGACAGCAATGAAAATCTGTGGATTCATAACAAGGTATATATCAGTTTCACTTATTATTAATAAAAGTGATCGTGACAGAAAGTTCACTTTGTGAGCATGTAAAATAAGTAAACCCTTCCATCATGAACTATGAAGGACCTTTACGCTGAATGATGAAGTCCGGCTTCTGTAGCATGTGATGAGTTTTTCAACTCACCCTAGAAGGGACGTTAGTATTAATGTATCACAGCTTATATCCTAGCTATCAAATTAGCTGAGTGTGGTACGAAATGCTAAGACTGGCGTTGAAAATATTTGGGTGGCTATTTCACATAAAGCTTGATCCAGTAAAAAATGTGCGATGGTTATTTTGAAACTATCCCTTCCCCCCAATTACAACAACTTCAATGTTCAGAGTCGGATAGGCATCCGATTACAGAGATATTAGCGAGGAGATCCCACTGATGAATATCGGTAAATTTTCACATTTCAAACGAGCCAATGAAATCTGGTGAGCACACGATAATTTTATTGCACAAGTCCTTCTACCTTTTTAAGTTGGGGGCGCTTATCCACAAGGCACTTACTGGACTCCCGTTATCCCCAAAGGTCAAACTAGGTTCTCGTAATACCCAGGGGTTAGACTAGACTCCTGTTATCTCCAATAATCAGACTGGACTTCCCTTATCCCCAAGGGTCAGATCGGAATCGGACGCCGCAAACTATGTCCTGACTCAACAGTACAAAAATTTCAATTCATCATCGCATTGAGTAAATCATCAAAAAGTAGTACAAATCATTTACAATTCCAAACCCTGGGTCAGGCACAATTCCCGACGGTAGGCGTTTGCGATATTTTAGGTCAAATTTTAGTTTTAATAATCCGTAAACGCATTTAGCATATTTTGGCACAATTGTACAAAGTTTCCATAAGCCCACATTCTTGAAAGCTCGAGATTCTTTTGGTGAGACACACGACCTACAAGCTGAGGGATGCGCCGTCTTGTCTGACACAATCTACAAGCTGAAAGATGCACAGTCATATCCAGACCTATCTGAGCCAGCGTTCACGGTATGCAATGTATCTAGGTACCGTAATTGAAATTGATAACTAAAACAGGCATTACAGTCTGGATGCCGTGTAACGGAAGGACGCAAACGAACGAATTAGTGTGCCGATACTATACCAAATGAGGTTTTACAAACTAAACATCGATCTTATGGGATATTTCTTGTGCGGATCGGAGGAAAGTAAATTAGCCTTAAAACATTATGTGCTCCAGCCAAATTATTTGAAATGGTATCCCATACTCTACACTTATATCATACCTTATTTAGTAAAATAGTAAAAACTGGAGATTGTCAATCCCTGTATTAGAAAAGCTTATTTTTTTATTACGTTTGCTTATAAGAGGATTGGCAATCTCCGGTTCTTACTGAATACGGTAAATTTTCCCTTAAGCAAACGTTTGCTTCTCCACGACACAACTGGCTCGGGTCCTTAAAATGAGTCAATCAGATATGCTAAAAGAATTGAATAGCATATTTAATGTTGAAAAGTAAGCTTTGTTAAAAAAACAAAAAGCTCACCTATAGTTGAGGAATGTTCCTTTATGTATTGAATGGGGTCGTGATAAAAATTGGGTGCCCTTCATATGTTACCTCCTCAAAAGTATTTTTAGACTATAGGACTAAGACCACAGTACCAGTGACTGATTTTGACCTACTGGCTTGGGTCAATCAAAACCCGGCCTTGTTTGCACAGCTGTCACTGACACCTGAAAAAATCATAACTGACAGAACTTACACTCTATGGGGTTTCTCAAGAATGGAGAAATTCAACAAAGACATGTCTTTTTACCTAGCTACATCCACCGTGAAAAACCGAGATGCCAAAAATGACCAAGAAAGTGCAATTTTGGCCATTTTTACCTAAAATTACAAATTCACGACTACCCCGATGCAAGAAAGGACACCATCATCTGAATGCTTTTTTACTCCAGATTCCAAAAACTCTGGTTAAAATATGTCATTACCAACCAGATTTTTGACAATTTCCACTTGTCTGAAGGGTACCTGGATTCGCACCAAGAATTCAAGACTCAACAAGGATGTCAAAATGGCGGCACTTCCGTCTCCTAGTAGTCAACAGCACAGGCCTAACTTCAAGGAACTACTGAAAACCATTTGTGACAACCACTTCCCATTTAGTTAACAAAACTGTCTTAAATTTCGACCCTCTACAATTTCTTCATTTCTGAGGGGGCTACACAGGCATCCACTGTGGCCTTGGACCTTGTAAAATCTTGAACGAACTGAGAGAGTATCCGCGAGATGGTTGTAGGAGTACGTTGCATTTCCCTGAGCTATATCTGAGACTACCCTCCGAGCAAGCTATGGGTAGTTCCTCGGGAGTCATAGTGTATTGCAACATTTCCAGGTTTACTGTACTGGGCCTCGATTTATTACTACAGAACGTTTTATTTTTTTAATAAACCAATCGTTATGATAAATCGGGGAACATCACAGCTTACTGCAGTACACTCAGTAGCAGTATTGCCCAATGAAGTTTTTGGTTGTAGATTACATTTGTGGGATATATTCCACTGTTTCTGTTTATTTAGAGCTTCAGTTTGACTGAATTTCAAATTGGTGAATGCAATGGAAAGAGTATCTTTAAGAAACTTGTTAACTGTGCAATACACCTGCTAATTTACGACTAATTGCTTTGCATGCACGTTTTTGCTATAATTTTGACGCATTTTCCATAGTTTACCAACCGTGTCCTAAATTACTCTCCCCATATCTTACTTTTTGAAGTACTATATGCACTACAACTTGAAGCGTACTGTAATAAATTCCCGGTATTAAACAGTTCTTCCAGTACCCAATCGGTTCACTAAAAAGTGTACCTAAATCCATGTACCTGGTTTTCAAGGTTACAGTCGCTACCTCCAGCAGCGGTCGCCAAAGGTTTTCATGTTGATTATCTATTTACTGGTGTTTGGGTATGTTAAATGTGCAGTTAAGGCCATGTCCTGTTTCGTGTATTATTGACCAGGTAATAAATCCAAAAGTCTATAATTCAGCGGCCTCCCCTTGTTTTCCGCCATTGTCTGATTTCCTCCGTTGGAATCGTAAATTTACTCAGTATAACGTAACGTATTATGTGGCTTGGAACCCGGAATTCACTTGCAGATGTCTCGGATCTGTGAAATATAGCATGATATTTAATTTGTCCATTGCGTCATCCATTCCGGAAGCAAGATAGCGTATACACTTTGGGTGTTTGCCTTACTTAATAAAGTACATATCAAGTTTATGCATGTTTGTGTTTTTAAAGAAAATAGAAAAGCTTGTTTGCCTACCTCTCGTCATTGATCTTCTGTTTGTTCTTTATTCGATCCAGTGTCATGACAACGAGAACTCGGCCGTTAAACAATGGTTCGTTTCATACGTTTCCGATACATTATTTCTTTCAGATTTTTGCTTAAATTAATACGTTTTACGACAATCTCCGAGTAGAAAACCTGTCTTTTTGAATGGAACGTGTACTTTTTGTCAGCAACATGATAGCAAATGCGTATTTTTTACATAAAGCATTTATTCCATGCATATTTTCATGACGCAACTATTATGCCTTGTTGTAGTTGATGTTGTTATTTATGTATTACTAGTTTCTTTGGTTATTATTTACTGTCGGCATTGCGTGGCATAAAAAATCAATATGAAAACCAGGCCGATTGGAGATAGGAAATTAATGAACGGTTAAACATTTAGATTCTTCAACTGTTTGAGGATCACTCGCTCAATGGAGTCTGGATCGGCATAGGCGACCTGGCTTTTCCTGATAAAGTTCTTCTGAGAATGGATGGGACACCAATTACGTATAAAGGTAATTTTAATTTAAACGCTTAGGTTTGGGTGGGGGTGCTTGATCCATAATATCACCTTTGAGATCCAAAATCATCTTTACAAATTTACATGCATTTCCTTTTGAAATTTTAGCCGTTTCCAAATACGATCCAAGTTTAGATCTGCAAGTTATCTTTAAAAAGTGCCGACGAAAACTAGACATAATCCACTACTTTTAAGATTTAATTGAACATTCAATACAAATTTTGTCTCTCCATATAAAAAGAATTTCGTTATCATGTCACCAATATCGTGAAACGTGATCCCCGCTTTTGTCAATTAATGCGGAACCCAACGCTGAAATATGTACTCGATGCCAGGCCAAATGTGCATTTTGGGTAAATTCGAGTTATAGGATTCCTCAAGAATAATACCTCTTCAACCTAATAAGAACTATCGTAATTCTATTGAGCAAGAATCTATGGGGACTGCCCTGAAGCTAGTGGCATGTCTACTTTAACTGAGGTCAGATTTTCTTCCAGATCCCGTGATTGAAAGTTCGTTAGTAGCTCTGGGAACATCGTGCAAAATGATGAGATTCTCGGACGGATCTTGGACTCAAGGTGGTTGTGATTACCTCCAGTTACCATTCGTGTGTAAGACATACACAGGTACTTAGCAAAGGGCAATGAAATGGCAAAAAACTATGTTCTGCAACACATGCCGTAAGAACGCACATTTATTGTCATCAACGAAGACACGCGTATAGTTGTACNAAAAACTTCAGAAGTTTCATAAAACCGACAGCTGGTATCCGGACTATCTTAATGCATTTCGAATATTCAAGGCAATATGTTGGCTCCGCCCGCATAACCAATTAGGACTCGATGCATTGTGAATCGACTTTGCTGATTAAACGTTTTTGTGATAAATAAGTTAATTACGCACTGCAAGTTCACTTGACATTGCGCGTGAATGTTGAAATAATGAACACGACAAAGGAATGTATAGGTATAGGTATATTCACCAAATACAAGTTTTCACCGAATAATTAGACAAAGTCCTCGAGATTTTCAAGTCTCGCTACATAATCGATCTTTTCTCGGCTTCGGCCAGTAGACTTAATTTGAAATTAGGAACACGAATTCTCGAAAACGGCTTGGAGGATTTCGCTGAAACTTTTCAAACTTGATATTTGTTCATCAGTTATGATTTTCGATATGAAGGCCTAGTTTTTGCTATTGTAGCAATAACGAATGCTACATCTATTTTTTAGAAAAATACTTTACGTTTTGCGAGTTGATTGGTCATAGAAATCAAACGAAATGACTAACCGAAAATTCGTAACAGCGTTTTTGAGGCAATTGGTGAAGTATTCATTTAAAAAGGTTTCATTAAAATCGTGAAAAACATATTTTCGTATTCCCTGACCCGTTTTCTAATGCTTAGTTTTTTTTTGAAAACGAGATAGAATGGAGGCCACTAAATAAGGTTTGAGATAACCTTAATGCAACTTGGTTTGCATATCTGGTTGACACTTGCGCTTATTGCGTGATTTGGCCTCGCGTGCGAAATAATGTGAAGGGATTCTAATCTTCGGCTCATGCACAAAGCTCATTAACAAGACAATGTTACCACTACGACTATTGTTAAACTAAGTGTCGAATTGTTTTAGTCGAACCAGAAAGCTGTCCAGATGCGCTGAGAGTCAGCGATTACACACTGAGCACGACCTTGACCTCATGCTACTACACTTCGAAGAATAAGAGGGGAGACGATTCTTACAAGCTTTGTTCACAACGTGTCCATGAAGAGGCACATGAAGTATTTATAGACGGGGCCATCAAGGAGTTAGATTATCTCGCCAGCCTTGTCAGGTGAGCTGTCATGCCAGCCTTGTCAGGTGAGCTTTCGTGATAATAACTGTTTCCACTATGGAAATAATTATCATCATGTGCTTTGAAAGTGTAATATGCCGTTTCCTAACCATTGCTTATCCATAGAATTTCTCAAGTGCTACAGGACGTCACTGTGCCCACGTGAGCATTGTTACTTTGAATTGTACATCAACTTGCATGTATGAGGGTGACTTATCCACGGAGACGGTCATGAATGGTGTGAACAGATCGAACAGTGTTAGGCAAAAATCTTATAACTTTCATATGTTTTGACTGATAGAACTTTAATGTTGTGTGTAAGACATCTAATTGAATTCACGAATTACAGACGTTTAAGAAAATACCCCATGATAATTACTTTATCCCGAATTTTGTTATTGGAGAAATCTTCGAGATGCCTGCTACAAAAATTGTTGTCATTTCTCTCACTGCACAGACATCTACTGTCTGACTTAAATTCCAATCAGTGTGCAATCGTCTTTCAGAACAGTAGCAGTCGTAGTTTATACCATTGATATGAGCTGTGTGTGTCGCCCTCTACATGGCATCGCTAGCACTAATAACACTCATCGATAACTGTAATGATACGTATACACGTCAATTCCATCCAATCACAATACATATTTGCAAAAATCTACTCTCTGCCATGATCACCAAAAACAATTGGCACCACGGCTATCCTCATTGTGTTACAACCCACACTATTTTCATGTACCTGGAAATTTTAGCAAGTATGTTTTCCTTAATGTACGAGAAAAATTCATAATGTACCAAAAAATCTTAAATACATGTTCACGGGCTTACTTTTGCATAATTTTTAATGGTCTGTACGACAAGCAGAGTGAAAAGCTACGCTTGTTGAGCTAAATTATCACCAATGCCAAGTGCTAGTCACATATTGCATCACGTATTCTGTTAAGAGACCTTTCCGAACGTGCTCCAACACTTGCTTTTGGAGAACAAGATCGGTAAAAAGTGAAATTTTCCGAACATAAGATTTGGGGCTTTCTATAAGACATGCGCGGTACTATCGAATAGATTAATTAAACCCTTTGTCGACTGTAAGAAGTACAATTATGTAGAATGTATCACGCGTTTTCAAAGAAAAATAAAAGTGTATTCAAATCTCGATGTTTTGAGAGCGCGGCATGTGCCTCAGTAGTTTGGCACACACTGCCGCTTCCCGCAACCACGGTCCACTAGCACAGCCAACATCGACGCCACAGTACCAATCAGTTTCATCTCCATCACTTACCGGTCAAATCAAACATCATTACCACGACCATCCGTACCACGACAGAAATTACCTTCGTTATCATCACCTTCGGTTCTATCGCAGAAATAGACATAACAAACTCTGTATTTGTCATCCCCGTAATAGCCTCTGTCACCATCAGTTCCATCGTCGCCGTCATCACTCTCATCATTGACACTATGCTATCAATTTACCTTCTTTGTCGTTGTTGCAGCTCCCGCACGGCAATTAGCTATCCATTTTACCAATGGATTGGCACGCGTGGTTATCTGGACGATGCAACTGGAGACCTATTGTTTGTGTGGCATGATGGCATCCCGGCATCTTCGCGACTAAAACCTCTCCCTCAACATGTCATGGACAAAGGCTCAATGTTTACGTCCCGTATTTGGTCTGCGGACATGTGCGTAATGCTAGAGTTTTCCAAACCTAAACACACTCCACGGATTTTTTCTACTGAATGCAGCCCGAAGTTGGAATACGTGTGTGAGGTTGACCGTACAGGTAAGCAAGAACTTATCTATGGCCGGTTGCAAAGTTACAGCTATGTACAGGGTGTCTCAAACTAGATGTAAGACCAAAAAGCATGATTAGTTCTGGTCTGCACACAGATTTATTTTGAAAGAAGAGTTCATTGACTGAAAAGTACACTAAGCCCAATCATGACCAGTTAATAGTTATTAACAACGACTTTCTCACGAAGCTCTCCAAAACGAAACAATGTTTTGTAACCCCCATCAACCAGTAGCAGTTTTGAGCACATGCAACGCTGAAAGCAAAATTTCTAAAACGGGCTAGTTTGGCCTACGCTTTAAGAGAATGACACGACAGCTATAGGGAAAACCCATCCACCAAGAATCAGATACTCAATGAACATGTTTTAGCCGCATCCCACTTTTAGCACTTGAGTGAAACCCATTGGTGCATTAGCACAACTAGATGGGACAAAGTTTGGTTGAATTCACCACATCAGGATTGGTAATCTTATCAAGCGCTCACCCATATCATTTTAGCAAAGCCTCGTGTTTCGTTTTTGAAAACGAAAGCTTTAAACGCCATCACGTTTCAAGAAATACGTAATTACTCCTAAATGATGGACTGAGCAATGCTCGGTTAAGCCACTAAATGTGCGATTGTTGTGCGTCGGTGTAAAGTGACGAGTCTCCCAAACGAATTTGAGAATTTTGGCAAATGAGCATTTCAACTGAAACCAAATATTTTGTATTTTTCTATTCAAAACTCCGAACATAACGTATAACTTTTAATGAATATGGACTATAAATACCTTTAGCCTCGAATGGCAGATACAACCGTGTAATAACCCATAAAGTTATCTCACTAGTGAGATAACATTTTGGCGGAAACCGAGGCCGGATTCGAACCCGGGCATCAAGAATTTCCGCCGACTTTACCACTACACCACTAAGCGGCTGACGTCATCGAACGTGAAAATACAATACTTGAATGAGCACGCGCAACAATCGCATGTTCAGTAAAGGGCATTGCACCGACATTTATACGCTATGAAAAATAAGACGCATAATTTCCAAAAAAAACATATTTTAATTCAGTGAAATTTTTCTCTCGTGTTCTCTAACTTCTAAATCACCGATATCCAATTTGAATGCGGGTATCGTGTGGTCGGGATCCTTTGACTTGAGTATTATAGTCAGTTACTAGTGGTAACCTACTTTAGCAGACGATATTTTCCCGGTCGAATCTTGGCGTGATAAAATGTGTAGTAATCTATAATAGATGCTAAACCTTAATTTATGAATTCACTTCATTTCTATTTTGTTTAAATTTTCAGTTGGTTTTGAGTATAAGCATTATTTGACAAAAATAGCTCGGCTTTTCTTAAAAGGTCACGACCTCCGAAGCCGGCCTCTGGCATAGAAAGAAAGTAGTTACAAAGCCGTTCACGAAAGACGGCACAAGGAGCAGTCCTCCCGGGCAAAAAACAACCACAGCGTAAGGCGAACCATGTGTTCACAACTCCTTCATGCAGGCATACTACATACCACAATCGTGCAGCTCAGTGGACACAAAAATGTAGCAAGTTTGAACAACTATGCATCAGCGTTCACGACATAGCAGAGAGCAATGTCCAACATTCTGCAAACTAAGGCCACATCAACTGCTAGTGCAACAAGAGCAACGCGGAGCGTTGAAATGCGCCCACGAATGCATTGCAAATGGTGTGCTTTTAGGGTTGTTTATTTGTATCATAAAAATGGCCACTAGATGGCGCAAAAACATACAATCCATCCAAAAACAGGAACATGCCGTATTTCATAAAAACCTGTCAAGGAACTTCAGAGAAACAAAGGAAAACAAAATAAAATGAAATTGCCACTAGTGGGCACAGTGTCCGTTTGATCCGCCTGAAAGTCGTCGTCTGTTGTTATCTTCATATAAATACACCTATTACTAAATTTAGTAAAGATCCTGCAGTGGGTTTAAGAGATAAAACTATGGGCGCAAAACAAAACTACCACTAGGAGGCGCCACAGTAGTCAGTCATCATCATCATCAAAGGTCGTCTTCACACTGAGAACATATATGCCAATTTTCAAATGATTTGGTTGATACAGGGGTGGACACCAAAAGCAAGATTTGAAAACAGTAAAAATGGCCACTAGATGGTGCAAAATACCTCGATTCCATCCAAAAACAGGAAGATAGCGTCATCACACCAATAGATGCCTATACTTAAAATTTCATGAAAATCTCTGGAGGACCTTTGAAGATACTGTAAAAAACTAAAATTGCCACAAGGGGGCACAGCAGTAGACAAATCTGTCCGAAAGTCGTTGTCATCGGTAGTCAGCATCATATAAATACACTTGCTAAATTAAGTAAAGATCCTGCGGGTGACGACACCACAGGCCGGGCAATCCGGATTAATGAAAACAGCTTGATTCTGTGTCACATAGATACGTTTACTGAAAAAACAACAAAACTACAATAAACGAGATATCAAAATCTACCAAACATGACTCTGCACACAGCATAACATTCCACAATCGCTAAATAGGAAAACCTATAAACAGTAGTTAAACTAGCAGTTAAGTCAGACTAAACTGTAGTAAACAAAGTAAGCAACTCACTGACCAAATTCTAGTTACTGACTTTACACAGTATAAGAGAAAACAAAATAACAAATTTCAACTTACAGAATGTGAAGCCCTGTGGCTGCCAAACCGAATATCTGTCTCACAAGACTGTCAGAAAACTAATGCAGCGGCTGTGCACCACACCCATGGTCAATCTGAGTACATCTCCACCACAATGGTTCAAAGACAATAGCTCAATGAAAATATAAGGGCGCACATATCACTCTACAGGAAGTAGAGAAGACTCCTGGTGGCTACACTACAAACTACATAAACAAAACAAACCCTGGCTAAGTGAACTAACACTGTGAACGGTTTAGGAGATACAGCCATAGGAGCAACAAAAACAAAACTGCCACTAGGAGGCGCCGCAGTAGTCGAAATCGTCGGAAAATCATCGTCAACCGTCCTCTTTATACTAAGCACATACGTGCCAATCATCCTTAGAGCGGTATGGTTGATAGAGGGGTGGACGCAAAAAACAGACTCGAAAACAGTAAAAATGGCCACTAGGTGGCGCAAACTACGTCGAATCCATTCGAACACGGGGGGATAGCGTCACCTCACTAATAGGTGCCTACATATTAAATTTCATGAAAATCCGTTAAGGACTTTTGAAGTTATAAACCTAAACGTAAAAAATGAAATTGCCACTAGGGGGCACACCGGTAGTCGGATCTGTCCAATAGTCATCCTTGTCCATTGTTGACGTCATATAAATATACTTACTAAATTTTGTAAATATCCTGTGAACGGTTTAGGAGATACAGCCATAGGCGCAAAAAAAACTGCCACTAGGAGGCGCCACGGTAGTCGAAATCGTCGGAAAATCATCGTCAACCGTCCTCTTCATAGTAAGCACATAGCCTACATGCCAATTTTCACAATCATCCTTTGAGCGGTTTTGTTGATAGAGGGGTGGACGCAAAAAACAGATTCGAAAACAGTAAAAATGGCCACTAGGTAGCGCAAACTACGTCTAATCTATCCCAAAACGAGAGAATAGCGTTATCTCAGTAATAGGTGCCTACATACCAAATTTCATGTAAATCCGTTCAGGACTTTTGAAGATACAAAGGTAAGCGTAAAAAACTAGATTTGCCACTAGTGGGCACACCGGTAGTCGGATCCGTCCAAAAGTTCGCTCATGCCGTCCCATTCATGAATGGAACATATATGCTAAATTTCATGAACGTATGTCAAAGGGTTTTGGAGATAAAGCAGCGGACGCCGGACGGACGCCGCCCGGACGGACGGACGGACGGACGGACGGACGGACGGACGGACGGACGGACGGACGGACGGACGGACGGACGGAGATGACGGCATAATGCGTCTACATATAAACATGTGGGCGCATAAAAATCACGTTTTAAAGTCAACGAAGCCAACAAAGGGTCACTGGCCATGACAGCACCTGATACTATCGGCGACAGTGTTCGAGCAGCAACGACGACCGTCCCAGCAACACGTGAATCTACATGTATCCGTGCTACAGAATCCATAGAAATGCGACAACGTACCTGCAACAACGCTACAACAGGCATATTCGCCGGAGCTGTCATCAACTGTGGCACTTTTAATATCTTCGTGAAAACACACGACGTGTTGGTTACGCGCTCCGGTCAATGACCTAGTTTCATGAATGAGTGCAGCTACCCGATGAGGATTTTACAATGTTATAAATATTTTTATTTATTTATTTTCAAAATATGATACAAGTTCCATGCACAATAACTGTCGTTTTCATACTTTTTATCAATTTCAAGTAATAAACCGTTACATTTAATACTGTTTTCTTTTACTATAGTAAGTTAGCAACAGTAATGCGCATGTTCATACACAACAGGCTGTGATTCGCCCCGTCAGGGTGAAGTATTTATAAAATGCCGAAAGAAAACAAAAGAAACTCACGAATTCGATGCGTGTCGGATAAATACAAAACTTCGGTCTCGGTCGGTACACGGAATAATGTCTGGTGGGATATTATTTCATGTACGTCACTCTCGGTACGTTTTGTGTACATAGCAATGGTATTTAGTCAAGAAATGGATGAAATCAGGTTTCAAAATGTAGTATGCCACGGTTATTCGCAACGCTTAGTCTGTATGAGGTAAAACTCACTCAGGCTTAAGTTTGCTATCACAGGGAAATCACGGTTCACTTGACGACATCCATCATTTTGATAGTCCCATGACTTGCTGTATGATTAAAATTTGCATTTGCGCAGGTACTATATGAAACACCTCCATAATTCCTGACTTGGTTTTCTTTCCCCGTGTTAGACGTCGCGGGACGACGAGGTGTGCGTCCAAACTTCTATTCATCCAATTCTATTCATGTGGCAACAGAATCTTTGTGTTGGCGAAACTTGCTGTCTAAAGGACTGGTTTTGATTGCTGTTTGGTGACATGCTGCATTGTGACGCCAAATCCACGTTTGCTGTCACACGCATGAATCAAAAGTAACTTTTGGAGTTTTCACTTAAGTGTCGCCGTCCCTCTGCAATCAAAATTAAAAATGCCGCATCATTTTTGCTCGTCTCTGCGCATTTTCTTTGTTTGTAAAAGTGTATAAATAAAATGCCAAACAACACCGACTAGATTTACGAAAAAAACAGACAAGAACCAATTATATTCTTTGCCTAATCCATTACGTAATAAAACGTCAATCAAGCAACTCCTCGATGGATTAAACATTATAAAGCAGGCATAGTAATAATTATTTCAAAAATTAACTGTTCAAATCCTTTAGTTCAAAAGGCAGAGCTATTAAAATGCCGGCGACCGAAGTTGGCAATCACGTTGATTCCTTCTTCTTTACTAATGGCACGAATCCTCCGGATGATGATCACTTCACAGACAATAACGGTGCTGAGGGACCTCGTTCCGGGCCTGTGCTACTCAGGGAACACATTGATGTTGCTACTGGCGTGTTCAGAGAGCGAGTGAAACAAAAGAGTCGAGATCCATGTCGTTTTAGAACCACCCCCACATCGCTGTGTTTTGTTGTTGTTTTTTTTGTTTTCAGCAAGTGCTAGTTTGTGTTTGATTTGGAACTCTTGTGGATCAGCCCTTAACAAATCCTTGATCACGTGCTTACACTAATATTTGTAAATTCTTCAGTTCCTAGCTACGTTTCTGAATAAACTTGCCGGTTTCCCACAAAATCTCCCCTCCTCTTAAATCCATGGTCAGAAGATGTTGCAGTGAACTTTCTGTCTGATTTTGGTGTTCCTCACATCTTATTGGGGCTGTTCGCAGGTGTGGTTAGTTAAGTTTGGATTTTTGCAGTTGTGAGTGATTTTGAATAGAAATTCAGTATTAATATTATCAAAATTATTAAAGGGGGAGGCAACCCTTTTTCTTGTCGTTTCTAGTAAAAAATACGGTTCGTTGGTTATCCCAGACATATGCTTGTTAATTACGGCTTTTCGTAAATTTGTTAATTAGTCGTGCACTACTACGGAAGTGACGATTTGTGGGTTAAAAATTCCCCGCCATATCGTTTCTAGTGCTTTCGAGTTACTGTGACGATCTTTTCTACTATTGTTTCTTTGCTGGTCTCCTAAAATTGTCGTCACCACTTCCCTTTGACGAGTATTCTACGACAAGGTATGTTGTTAGATAAATCAGCTACTTTGGATTTAGGAATATTTAAGATTGTAGTAGCAATGGGTGGGTATATGTTTGAGCCCAAGTACAGTGAGGCAACATACAGACAGCTGTTGAGAGGGATGAGGCAGAGACTGGGGATAGACGTGGTGGGACGTCTTGGTGCAGATGCAATGTGTGCACTGTTACGCCGACCTCAATGGAATGCCCATGCTACGGATCTTACTTGATGGTGACCTGAGCACCCAAACCGCTTACATCCAGCCGTGTGACTCCCTCGCCACACACGTGGCACCTTCTAAGTAGCTCCAATACTTTAGTCAAGTCCACAATAAACTTATCAAAGTTTGGCTCACCGGCCTAAGCACTGGACGACGAACTGTCCTCCCCACTGGGTGTCGAACTTGGCCTGTTTTGACTCCCTCTACTCAACAACGCTGCAGTTCTGCTTACAGGCTCTGGGCGGGAGACAACACCTACATAGGGCGAATCACTGCTAGTTCTCGAAATTGCACGCTCTGGGGGTACGTTTGGAGGCACGGGCGACAGGCGATGAAGCGCCTCTAGTTGCTGTAGAGACTACAGCTTGCGAGGTTACCCGCTTCAAAAATGTACTTCTCGTGGGTGGCGAAGGGCACTACCGGGAATCAACAACGACAATATGGCAGCCTTTTTCAGGCGTTGTTTTGCAGGAACCTTCATCAATTCCGCGTACATATCTCTTTCGTAATCCAACGGCAGAAAATGCTTGCCACACACTCCGTAATTCCCCACTGCTTTGTACGTTGCGTGGACGGTAACGCTGCGTTTTTCACGCGAACGGGCCAAGTACGGCGGAGCGTGTTATCTTTCGGAAAACAGTGTAATGGCATTCCCAAAGTGTGGGAGACAATAATGAGTACACCCCGGTGCGAAGCAGCCGTGCGGCATGTTGACTCACTCGTAAACAAACGCAAAAGGCAACCGAACTCATTACAATCGAGATAAAACAATGACCGACTCGACAGGTCACACAGTCAGACTATATGAAAACGAAATGGTGGGAAATTCTTAACCCCCTAAACGTCATTTCCGGAGTAAGGCACGACTAATTAATAAAATTGCGGGAAGCCGTTATTAATCGAAACAAATATCTGGGATTATCAACGAAACGTATTTTTTACTAAAAATGACATGAAAAAGGTTGCCTTCTTTATAATACTGAAATGGATTGCCCGTATTTTGAAACACTTTGTAGACCACAAGTGAGGTTTTCTTGTGCACAATAACAATGATCTATCCAGTGAGAGCTTATGAGTCATTTCGCATGAAGTGTTTCATGACAATTATTAACATGGGCTGTTTGATACATCACGCATCGTTAATGTTAACAGTTTTTTTGTTTATTGTTTGTATTTACGCCAGTGTGCATCTTCAACAATAACCCACCAAATGAGATCACTGCTGTGGTTATGTTATTTTGGTGAACGGTGGAATATTCAGGATTTGTATTTTTAACCGTTGCTTGCAACTTGCATCAAATGAACAAATATCGTAAGTTACGTCAGGTCAAAGTTGTTCATGTTTCGTTTCGATGCCAACTGCCTACTGTAAGAGCGGTGAAACCACATATTTTTCAAACGTTGGCTAGTGACAGAAAGTACTATTTGAAGAGTAAACTGACTGGCAGTTCGTAGTCACCGTATTGTTTTTTAAGTCTACTGTAGATATCGTCACAATTCACGGCTGTTATTTTTGCACTCAACTAGCGGCCTGGTTATCATCCAGTTGCGTTTAAATGAGTCAAAGTCGAAGGCCTGTGAGCCTTTAGCAGTCGAGTTAACGGCCCCAATATAACGGCTTCATGGCATTTCAATGAGTTGCAGTAGTGTTGATACAGAAACCCTTCACATCTGTGGACCTATGTTCATGCTGATTTCTGTGTCAAACTTGAAAAATATGTAATTTCATGGGTAGGCTCTGGTTTATAAAACGTTTTAGGAATTCTATTTTTGGTTCAAGAGAGTATGTAGTTTTTTATGTTTATTACAAAATCTTCAGAATTCAATGAATATACAGTATGTAGTCAGTTCAAAATCCATCGTTGTGCTTCAATAAGTCAAGGGAAATGACGGCAGTAGTATGTGAACATCTGTAATTATTAGTATTAACAATTTTGATGAGCACAACCAATAATTCTGGTGCACAGTGTAAAGCAATGTCCTGTATTTCATCCTTCTTATGTTGTTAACAGTTCACTGTGCGCCTCCAAATATCACGAATGCGACGATAATTGCACTCGGTACAGTCCGACCAGTCGCAAGTTACGGTACCGTTGTACAGATCAAGTGCAATAACAACAGCAGACTTATTGGTGCCGCACAAGCTTACTGTCAACTGAATGGCAAGTGGACGACACTTCCGACATGCTATTGTAAGTGCATAAATTCGTGGGATTTCTTACTAGTTCTGCCATGCACATCTGTAGTTTTTAAGTGGAACTTCCTTTCCGCTCATAAATATAAAATGGCGAACTTTTCGTTGGCGAAGTTTTTCTCAAACCGCGCGAGATTTTCTGTTACAAATATCAGTTGTTTCTACAAACATTTACTGCGATCAAAATAGTATACTTCGCGATTAAAAGTTGAGTAAAGACTTGAATTTATTTGGAAAGTTAGGACGACCCGTCTGCTTACTAGCGTTATACGGCCTTAGTGATCTCAAATAGTGTATTGGGCATTTGGGCACTGGTTCACTAATTACTCGGTGACAGTAAACAAACAATAAAAACAAAATCGTGACATATCACGTAAAATTCGACTATTACCGATTATAAACCTTTCCCTGGAACATATCAAGTTGAACCCATTTTTTTGAACTAGCGGGTCATCAATTCAAAGATGGCCGGTAGTTTATACACATGCGCACTACGTTTCCCAATGAAGAGCAAAAATAAACTTTCTTAATAGGGAGATTTGTAATTTCCGGCTTACAGTGTACATTTCATGAAGTGTGGAGTGCATGGAATATGATTTCATTCTTGAATATACCACTCTATTTACAGATGAGGCGTGTGACTACCCTATTGTCGAAAACGGAGTTCTGCTTGGAAACTCTACTGAGATTGGTTCTCAAATGTCGTGTCTTTGCAAGAAAGGATTTTATATGATTGGTGACCCATTGATAACTTGTCATGAGAATGCAACGTGGTCCTCAGTTCCAAAGTGTCAACGTAAGACCAGGCAGTGGCGGATTTAAGTTGGGGAGACCTTAGAAATTTCCCAGATTCCATTTAGCAGTTCGGGGGTGCGAATGTCTGACAGGCAAAATTCTGGCTAATACTCTGCCCTGCCCTTCCCCCAAATCACAGTTCTGGATCAGCCCCTTCCCACGACCCACAAGCCCCTCAACCCACGACCTGTGACAATAGAAGTATCTTTGCGCTTTTTACATATTTCAAATCATATTACGTCGCCGATTGACTTTCCCATAAGACCTACTTACACGCGAATCTGCTCTGGTTCGCGTAAGAACGTGATCCAAAATAGCGAAATGTGAGCGTGCTACCGTTTCCACGGAAATAGTTACATGTGCATCTACCAATGACCCTGTACTACTAAACTTGGGGAGAGAGTACGTCGACGTTAATGAGCATAATTTCATATTTTCATAATTTTACAATATACTGCATTGTAATGTTGAGATACTTTTTAGTTAAAAGTTTGTTTTTTCAAACTGTATTTCCTGAAGACATTTATTTTACTTATTCGTCGGTTCCTCACACTCTCCCAAAAACCTTGAATATGCCATTCACTGAAGAGCAGACTAGACGATGTATTTNTGGAGGTCAACATTCTGTGAGTCTCAGAGATGATACCATGTGCTTGAATACTATTGTCTGGATGAGCAGGGTTAAGCTTCAGTTGTTAGACATAAACAATTACATGGAAGCAAAGTTTTAAATTAGACTTTTGTTTATAACATGTGTTCCTCAACATAATTAATTATGCCTGGACCTGTTTTAAGTTTTAGTGCAGCTAGGACTTCACATTATTGTGATCTCAGATATATAAGGTCTGTCTGAGTTGTGATACAACAAGTAAAACCTGCTTTGTTATTTTGTCCTACTGGAAACCTTAAATTACCTTAATTACTTTTAATTACGTTTAATTTATGTCACAATCAACTTCAAACAAAAATGTAATAACACAGTGATTGAAAAAATTACCATTAGCTATGATAAAATTAAAAATGATGATAAAAGTTTCTACAATTGTTCCTTGAAATGTAGCAGGGAGATGTCAGATTTCCTGTAATCTCGGACGATTCGTTACTTAATTAACCGCAAATATTTTCACAAAAACATCTAAAAATGAATTTCTTTTAAAGATAAATCATGCTGGAGTTGACTTAATGCAAAATTATGCCAGTTTGACAGTTTTTCTCAGCGGGAGAAAACAAAAAAAGACTTATTTTCATCGAAAATATACATGCTCTATTAATTATGTTAATTACCGTCTTAAGTATCCTGAAAATTAATTTTTTTTTGCATTTAACTTATGTGTACAAGTTTTCAACGTTAATTTGAATTTTAAAAAAAGCTTCCTAATAATCATATGAAACAGTAATGAAGCTGATATTACCTGTCGAGCCATTTCAAAAAATTTGACCTTATGAACTTTGACCTTGATTTGTCCTTGACCTTGGCCTCAAATTTCGGGCAACCGACCCCCATGAGATTCAGCGTGTGTCAAAGTACCTGTGTGCTTTAATCCGGGGTGTAAATGTTTTGGTGTTTTTGGCTGCTAAAGGACCGGACTATAATGTGGATTTTTTCAAACAGCAGATCAGACGTCCGATCTGCCTGTTGATCGGACGGTATGCGAATTCTGTATTGCATTCGTTTTTCGGAACTTGCAATATACGGTAATTCATCACTTAGCACATAATGTGGAAATCGAGTGGATTTTCACTTTTACAATTTTCTCACAAAATTAAACATTAAGAAATTCTTCGCTATAGACAAGGTTCGTACGATGCAGGTGCCTTCAAAAATTGTTGTAAGCCAGATTATTTGCTGAACTAGGAAAACATTGCAAATAGACAATGGCAACTCCTTTTGCGTGAAATGATTGCAGAAAATACAGACGATCTTTAACTAGGTTTCAGTCCATTGCTAAAACATAGCATTTCACTTACAGCTGTCGACTGCGGACCGTATTCATCTCGCAAAGGATCTGCAGAGGGAAATGAAACCACATTTGGATCTGTCCTTACCTACCGTTGCTCAGACACAAGATACTACGCTGTTATCACAAACATTACGTGTATGGAAGATGGCACGTGGTCTGAAACGCCAGACTGTCATTGTGAGTTTACAATTTACTACGTCTTTGCAGCACTATTTTTGAGACATGCCGACAAAGCATACGTTGTAAAACGCGTTTTGCTATCTGCGATGTAGCTGGAACAGTGAATGTGCTCTACATGTATTCGGAAACCTCGAATGATTCTATTTAAAAGGGCAATAAACCCACCTTCCATTACAAAAACTATTTTTGAATTAGATCACTTATAAAATCTGTCTCGAGTTGTTACTTAATTTAAACAAATTGGATGTGACTTTAGGGCATTGAAAGAACTTATAGTTCATTTTAACTTGAGATCAGGCTCTACAAGTTGACTTGTCGCCAGGTGTCACATTAATCAATGACCATTGTCTCAAGAAAGAACGACCTGTCAGTTCGTTGCAATACCAGAATTCACTTTTCATCTGACTAAGAAGGAGGTTGAGACCAATTTTATAGCAATTAGTAATTGGTCTCATTCAAAAGTTGGCTGCTTGGACTGAACTCGAATTTATAGCAGCTTTAAATATGTCGTCATTTTAGAGTCTTTTTGTCTTTGACAACCGAGTTAGTCGACTTAGGGGTCCTAATATCCAATCGCATGCACGCTTTTTGTACCTAACTCTGGAAATTCAACCAGCCCTTACCTAGAGTATTTTATTGTTGGTGATGCTCCAGTGACATCACTCATATAGTTGGAAGGTATCTAACCGCCCAATCGAGTATTGAAAACCTCTCTGGAGGAAACGATAACACGCAAATGTGCATGGATATCTCGCAATCGTATAAGAGAGACTGGGTACAAATAACAGTACACGAGAGTCATATGATGAACGTTTGCTTATGGATGTGTGTTGGCAATGTCTGGCTCCAGGTTCTATACACCAAAGTCGTGCTACGTACCAGCTGGGTACAGAAGCTCATAATACTAATACATATTCCCATCTCATTAGCTTTAAGATAAAATTGAAGAAAGCACACTCCATGAGAAATAAAGTTAATGTTTCACATTATTATGGCGAAATCTTTCACTTCTGCGTAGTCTGCTCGCAAATTTATCGAAACGGTTTTTTCGCACTAGCAGGTGTTCTCGTTGTTAAGACTTGAGTCAGGCCTACATTGTTTGTTAGAGTTCGTTGTAAAGCACTATAATTATATTTCAGTACGTTGGGCCACAAGTGGTCTACAAGCTCCTCTCATTCTAATAAATTGTTTAGATAATTACGCAGACCGTGGTGTAAGCCATCAGTCGTCAACACAGACAGATCTGGTATCACAATTTGCAATTGACGGCTCTTTCTCTACGTGCGCAACTACTTCTGAAGAAGTAAATCCATGGTGGAGACTACAATTTACTGGAATTCTTTACGTACTAAATGTCTCTCTTGTAAACTTCACTCAAAGTTTCGGTAAGTTGATTGTACAACGGCAGTGCAAAGCACTTTCGAATCTTTAGATTTCCGTAAGAATTTGTGATGAACACAATGGTGTCCATGGTATTTATTTGCAATTCACGAGTGTACTGCAGCCTCCTAGTTTTTACATTTTGTCCACGATGTGTTCTTTTGTTATTTTGCGATTATGTTGATGAAAACTTAATACCCCTACTCGTATTAACATTTCAGAGTCTCAATATTTTCTGTCATGTTAGTAAATCTGTTATTAAGCTAGCTTTTATACTAAATCAGCATTATAGCAAATATTTTTGCGTTGTTGTTTACCAAAAAGTAAATATAATCTTAAACCATTTTGGAGGTTTTATAAGTCCAATACTTATCCCCAAAAGCACAAAAAATCGGCGTGCGAACAAAGTATACACACCGAGGACCTAAAGTCGTGAACGTAAACACTAAACCGGTTTGTTGGCGTACCCACCAATCTCTTTCAATAACTGATTATGTGGTGTAGTAAAAGTGATTAAATCCTCACAGATACACAACTGTCCTGACTGTGAAAACTTGTTTTCAATCCACAGGAAGAGTTTTTGCAAGACATAGGAAAACGCCGGCCATTTTCTTTGAGGCCCTAAAGTCTAGACCGTGTCGCCCTCTTTCTTGTAGAAAAACACCTTGTGGTTGTAAGTGATTTTTTTACAGTAGTAACAGTTTTGACTGTGTAAGTTCACATGATTATTCTATTTTAATATGCCTTGTAAAACGTTTTTGTCTCTTTTAGATACTCATTTGAACTATTTAAGCATTACTTTGCTTAATACAACTGGGCGCTATGCTACATCTTCCCAGTGTGGGTTGGTTTCTGAACCATTGGCTGAGCAATCTACTGTGAGATTGAAATGCAACAGAACCGTATCCTACCTGGCTAGGCTTATCGAGATTTCTGTTCATGGACACTCGCCGACAAGCCTCAGTCTTTGTGAAGTTCAAGTATATGGCAGTTTATTTAGAGGTAACTTTCGTGTCCCTATTACTCCACTCTCATTTTACTCTAATAACTGTCGTGTTCAGCGATTCTTTCTTAACGCATAAGTCCTTCCAGCAGTATTTCATAATGTCCAACTGTCTCGCTTTTGAGTACTGTCACAAACCAATGCTACCCACGTGTGTTGGTTTTTGCCATTTTTGCCAAGAGCGAATTTCAAAAAAAAATGGAATGCGCTACTTCACAGTGGCTTCAAATGATGCATGATTTATAACATAGTTATCTCCTGTTCTGATGACGTTTCCTAAACAAGAATTCGCAATCCCAAATTAATGAAATCTATTCTTAAAAGGCCTCTTGCAAAAGCATAAACAGCTTATTATTTAAAATGACTTATTCTTATTAAAATGACATAGGCAGAAAAATGAATTTTGGGCCTAAAAAGCTAGGCCGCCTATATTAATATGGAGGGCCCCGCTCTTCGGCCGCCTTTCGGCGAGGCCCCCTATATTAATATAGGGGGCCTCGCTTTTTAGGCCCAAAATTCAATTTTCTGCCTATGTCAATTTAATAAGAATAAGTCATTTTAAATAATAAGCTGTTAATTAACTCCTTCACCTGTTGCTGCTTCCGCCAGAATAAGATCCCGAGGATTGCTCTCGTTTCAAAATGGCATCCAAGTAAACAGAGGCCAGTAGGTTAACTTCTGACATGTTATCACAAATTACGACATTAGCTTATACCAGAGTTGTGCACAGACAAAATGGCGTCGAGTTTGATACATAATATGGAAAATGTTGACATTTCTGCATATACTGCCTACTTCTTTCATTAAGTGACTTTTTCTGTTTTGTTTAGGAGCTGGTACTATATTTTGCTTGATTTAAATCTTGCAAGTACAACAGGTACGATTGTAATTTGCACAATTTGGGCAAAATTGTTTTTCAAGGGTCTACTGCTTTGTCGAGCTGTAGATAGCTATTTACATACGGGTTACAAGACTATGTAATGTTCCACTTTTTGAAGCTTAGCCCGATCTACTAGACTGATTGCTCACCATCTCACAAGCAACAATGATCTATGACGTGGCTTTTGTTAGGAAATTTTTAATCAGTGCCCTTTGAGAGCCTTTGTACGGTACTCACAATACCTCTTTTACTTTTTTAGTAATCGCTGAAATTCTATACGATTTTGGGAACCTACGTGCTGTTAATCGCAGACACTGTTACTCTAGATTACGCGTCTTCGTTGTCACAGAACAAATGGAAAATATGTGAGAACTAATGACCAAGACGCAACTACAGGTTTATTTGACGGAGGGCACAGCCAAAAACAAAGCCATGCCATTTCTAGAGTCGCAATAACAATTGTCTTTCCTTTTCCTTGCCCCGTCTCCACTCCGGCCATGCGATATTCTAGATCAACTGAGATACCGCATCATTCTATTCAAAATAAAGGGAGTGCGCTTATGTACTCTGGGATTGGGTGCAACTTTACTTTAAACCACACTACACTTGACAGAAAACGAACCCTAACGTAATACTCTGTCGTCTTGCAGCGAATCTTGCCTTGAACAAACCAACCGTACAATCTTCCACAGTGGGTACGTTGAGTTCGGCACTTGGGGTAGATGATGATGACGCTACGTGTTCATTATTACGAGACACAAGTGGTCAGTCGTGGACTGTTGATTTGCAGGCCACTGTTGATATTGACAGCGTCATCATTATGGTTGGTAAGTACACGGATAATTAGAGGTTAGCATTAACCTGGCAGACAATGCCATGCAGCGTCTACACTTTTTTCAGTGCTACGAATGTTGTTTAATAAGGCTTCTCATTGGTTAAAGTAATGAAACCGACGTCAGTCATTCCCATTGGTTGAAATCTGGGAAACACTTTTCAGTTTACTGTTACGTAGTATGGCGATCACCTTTGATTCGAATACTTGCAATTAAAGGAGCATGCCACCCAAAAACAACCTAATTTGTATCAATTTAGATCGAGTAGTTCTACTCGATAACGGCACGTACGGTTGCGTTACCTGACACCTGACGTCAGACGGAGGAGTTAAAATTATCCAGTGACGTAATTGGTTTCGCACACAGTCTGTTCAGCAATCACAACACGGGTTAGTGGTGTCAGCTTATCGTTTATATTCATCGTTTAACACCAATAAATCACCAAACTTCGATGTACAACCTTTAAAAATACACCGAGTTCTTATAAAACGTGTTGTTTTATTTCGCTGTTTACGCATTTATTGGTATTTGGACACACCGTAGCCTACAGAGTTCGGCAGGCAAGGTCCGTAGCAGGAGTTCGGGGTCTGTTCGGAGATATATTCGAAGTATTTTTCCGTGAGATACAGACAGGAGAACCTAAGTTTTTGTTGTTTAGACTTGTGATTTTTTTAGTTCTAAACACACAAAACGCTTGTTATCCCGGCCAGTGGCTCGGAGCCCGATCGGGCCCGTCGTGGCCGGACTGACTCGTTATCCCGGCGAGCTTTTGGTAAGCCGGCATTCGTCAGGCACTGTTGATGACTGCAGGCCAGATACACGGAGATGTTTCTACGGCCTCATACTTGCTATTTGCAGTTTACCGCGTATTTTTCATTCTTCATTACTGCGAGCCATTTCCTAAGCATTTCGAACTCTCGAGGTAGTTGAAAAAACGATATACCCGCTTTCCTCGCAGCTGTATAGTTTGGACAAGCGGGAACGATGCATCGCAACATAGAGGCATTCTCTCTGCAAATGAACCACTGACGTCGTTGCGTCGTTTCTCACCTTCCTCACAGGTTAACGCGACACCTCTCGGCAAGTTAAGGTCGGCCGTATGCGAGGCAATGTGGATATAGACCGATTAAGACGGCAAAAAAGACTAATTAAATCGGGTGGCATTCTCCTTTAATTAAAACTGGCAGTGATCGAAGTAAACAAAATCAAGGGAACCTTGATCCAGTGGCTTAAACACAAACAGGTAAAGTGCATAAAGGCGTGTGCAAGTGGTGGCGATGTGATCGGTATACTTCCGATCAAGGCATGCCCATTGATGCCCACATTCCGTGTGTCGTTCATCATGTTTCTACAGGGACACTTTTTAGTATAGGTAGCGCTGTGTCAGAGGGTATGCAGCGTCCGAATTGGCACCTCAGATATCCAGTGGCGACTTCAACCCCACTGGCCTCATTAGCAAAACGCAACTTCAGCGAGTGTAGTGTTTATAGTCTGTCAGAAGATTGTTCTAAAACCTCATCGGCCTCCACACCCCATGACCCCATCGAACCACGACCCCCATCACCCACACTCTCCTCTACCCACGACCTGTGGCAATGGATGTATCTTTGCGCTTTTTGCAAATTTCATAATCATATTATGTCGCTGAGTGACTTTCCATTACGACTTACCTCCACGCGAATTTGCCAGGAGTAACATTTGTAACGTTGGCAAGTCGTTGATTTCGTTTGTTCACGTTTTTTCTTCTGTTTTTGGCTTTCAAACTAGACGAATCGACTCTCGCAAAAAAGCCAGCCGAGCTCACACTCAGACTGGTTGGTCTTGCAACTCAGCGCTTGTTCTATGTTCAGATCGAGTCGAGCTTGTGTAGACTGGATCGAGGGGGTTGTGGGCCGTGGGGGTCGAAGGGGTTTTAGAATGATCCGTCAGAGAACACGGGACTCGAACCGGATCCACACAAGTCCCTGAGTTCACTGCCCAAACCGCTGCGTTATACTGCCCTCAGTTTCCCAAATATACGTCTTTTGGTCATTTTATGTGTACTTCAACTTTACTGCATCGCTGTTTCTGTTTTCTGAGTTACATGTCAATTTCGCTCTAGGTACGAATATATCCGACCATCTCATCCAAGTCGTGAACTTTACGAGCGAGGGCGCACTCAGCCACTCCTGTGATCCTTGGCCAGACAAGATACAATCGCGCAACGCGATACAGATACATTGCTTGCCGGGTACAATCGGGCGCTTTGTGAAGGTGACACGACTGTCTGAGGGTCAGCTTCACCTCTGTGACGTTAAAGTGTTTGGAGCACGAGTTAACAGTACGAATTTAAAATCAGCAAGAATTCAGTCGGAGCATTTCGATGTTGTGTAGTTGTCAGTGATGAGTTCTCAACCGAAGCGCTTATTCGGTTTTGAATTCTTGCTGAATAATTTGAAAACTCAAGTTACAGGCAATATGCACATGCCTCATTTTCGAACGCCCAGTTTTAGAATTGGCCAATTCAAGTAAACACTGAAGCATTTTCGTGAGTGGCTGAAGAACATTGTTAGGGTTAAGTCAGTTATTGACCGACATCAAAGAATAAAGAACTGCCAATTCTTTTTGCGTCCCCAAATGAAATCTCAGATTAGAATTCATTTGGTGGTGCACAAAGACCGTTATTGTGCACCGAGCAGCGAATCAAACAACATTGGCATGTCAGTTCTTCCCAAATCCAAAAATCACGTCACATCCTAGAAAATGACACGTTTTATTACGCGCATTCGGTACAACAAGTGTATACATGTACGTCCATGGTAACATCAACTACGTCACATGTACTTCCCTAGCGACATCATCTACGTCTACACGCACTTCCCTAGTCACATCAACTACGTCTACACGCACTTCCCTAGTAACATCAACTACGTCTACACGCACATCCCTAGTAAAATCAACTACGTCTACACGCACTTCCCTAGTAACATCAACTACGTCTACATGCACTTACCAAGTAACATCAACTACGCCTACATGCACTTCCCTAGTAACATCAACTACGTCTACATGCGCTTCCCTAGTAACATCAACTACGTCTACATGCACTTCCCTAGTAACATCAACTACTCAACTACGCTTACATCCACTTACTTACTAACATCAACTACGTCTGCATGCACTTCCCTAGTAACATCAACTACGTCTGCATGCACTTCCCTAGTAACATCAACTACGTCTGCATGCACTTCCCTGGTAACATGAGCCACGTCTACATAGTCTGCCCTAGTAACTTTGAGTCAACCCATAGTTATGTAACAATATAAAAGCCTCTATTACTTGTTTACTCAAGCTCTCTTTGCTGCTTTTAGGTGATGTTGCATTTAGGCGTCACCCGGTCCAGTCATCAAGCCTTCCCCATCACAAGGCACATTATGCTACAGACTGGTCGTACTCTACGTATTCTAGAACTTTTAACTTCGAGATTCAGCCTTGGTGGATGGTGGACTTAAAAGGCATCTACGCGGTGTACGGGGGATACATATACGGCAGTATTCAAGGTCTTGGCCTTAAAGTCACAAACGTGTCGACCACTTCAGCCAAACACCAGCAGTGTGTAAAAACCCTGCATTATTCTTTCATGTGTGACGATCACTACGTCTTTGGTCGATTTGCATACGTGCAAATTCAAGGCGACACGGCCACAAATTACTTACAGATAATGATGCTCCGAATATATGGAATACCGATGGAAGGTACGATATGAAAAACTTTATTATGTTTCAAAAGGGGTACAAATACTCCGGCATGTGTAAGTTGGTTAAAGTAAACTATAGCCTCTCCTACACTGTAAGTCGGAGTACATCTAAAGGCGATTTAATTTCACCAGATATTCTACGTACCAGGTTCATTGTCGGGTAAACACAACTTTGATGCAACGATAATTGCATGAAACCGCTTCTGAAGAATATTTGAAACAAACCGGGTATGTTAAATGCTGCAAATCAAACTTCACAAAACAGTAGTTATACAGGTGTAGACCCTTGATACAGGAGAACTGTCCCGGTAGAGACTCGATCTGACAAGAAATGGGCGGAATCCGTTTACTGGAACACACCCTTTCGTATTAAATCCTCTGCGAACCAAGCTCTGGGGTTAAGCGAATATCAATTTTTCTCAAAGGCATTTTTGCGCTTCCAAAGCAATGTCATCACATTTGTAGTTGACACAATAAACCTCCTGAAATATTGTGACGGGAATTCAGCATTAGAGACTGAAACCTGCTCGCCCCTGCAAGCAACTGGAAGGACCTGGCCTGCAGTTGTAATGACTTGCCAGTTTTCAACTCTTGAAATCATTTCTAGTCTGAGTAAGGAGCCAGATGAAACCGATTTGACAACTGGGCTACATAGTCTAAGCCAACCTTTAATTTGTGACAGAAGGCGTGCTTGTTTTTAAATTTACCCATGATTCCTCCACGGGACCAAATGTAACCATAGTCCATGACTTAGGTGACGGTGGACTTTGACACTGCCTTGGCGAGAAATGCATTTTTACGAAAATTATCTGCCACCAATGTAATTTTGGCGCTCCCGTATTTATTCGTCTATAAAATTGATTGATTGAGTGATAAGTCTAGACAATGTGCGTGAAATTTAAAGACCTAGGTTTCAAGTTGCGCTTCATCAACTGAAACCATCAGATCATTGAAGTCTGGAATTTGGAAACGATCTAGACAATATACATCCTGCAACAATGTGCGGTAAGATCACCTTACAAATGGTGATAATATCCAACGTATAACTGTGACAGGGAACTTGATAATACGTCTCGGGTATTACAGTTAACGTTGCCCTCAACAAAAAGGTTTGGGCGACTTCCTATGGCACGGAGGGGACAAACGCTACAAAGGCTGTCGACGGTTATCGTGACTGCATGGGTACAACTCAAATGGTCGCAACCTCCACTGAATCTAACCCTGCGCTGTCTATAGACTTACTGGAGGTCCACAATATATTTGCTGTTTCGATTACAACGAGCTATCCTTCTGCAAGTATGTTCTTAATGTACAGTTCCGTGTGGCATGGTTTGGTTATTGGCCGTAAAAGCGTGATATCCTAAGTTGTCTCCGTTTTATTGTCTCATCTAGTGATTTCCCGTTCTTTCAATGAAAGTTATTTTCCGAGAGCAACTCTCATATCAGGGCTGCAAAGGCTTCGGGAAGTTTAGTGCCGAGGATCACTTGCGTGTAGAATAATTTGTCGAATGTCTAACTTGGTAAACATAGTCGAGCTGTTCATTTCACCTTCTGATGAAGTGTTTAATTTAGCCTTAGTATTTATGGTTCTCACTTTGCACGTTTGCTGCTCATTTCAGGTGGCGTCGTGTCGTTGGTAATTATGACTTCCAACAGCTCAAAATTAGACAATCCTGGCCAGATCTGCAACACTTTGAATGTCAAAAGCTTTGACGTCGAGCGTGTGGAATGCTCAAGGGATGTGTACGGGCGATTTCTGCACGTACAGTTGGAGGGCTTTGGGCACCTGGCTCTATGTGAGGTTGAGGTGCATGGGGTCTCTAGAGCAGGTAATTGACAGATATCATTTTCTAAAATTGATAATGTATAGGAAAGACTATTGATTATGAAACATGCAAACACGAATTGCCACAAGGAGTGAAATTTGAGCTTAAACAGTGTAAGTGTATACATTTTATGTTACGACAACAATTTGTTTTCATACTTTTAGCTAGTCGCGTAACCTCTGTGTGTTTTGCGATCTCAATTTGTTTGGACATCGGGGTCAAACCTAATTTGATGGTCAAGGTCTTGCTGTGTTTTGTTTTGTTTTGTTTAGTTTTGTTTCGTTTTGTTTTGCTTTCACGTTTTGATTGACGATTGAGTTCTGATGTTTGGCATGCAATTACTATCTCATATATATCTTTGCATCAGGAAATATCGCTGAAGAAAAGGCTACAGAATGGTCTTCAAGAAGAAATACCACTGTTAATTGCGGCGGTGTAGATCGGTCCTTGAGTCTTTCGTCCTCATGGGAACAAAATCCTTGGTGGCGCGTCGACCTGGTGGACATCTATGGTGTCTATGCAGCTGTTATAACACATGGCAACTACAGTAGTTAGTATTAAAACTTCAAAAGTTTTAAAAGCGTAGTGTATTATTGTAAATTAACTGTAATAACCCTTATGAAACCATACATTAATGGAAAAAAACACATTTTGGGTACCGAGACTCGAAAATTGCTTTTGTCCCTTGGCCACAGAAGAGTGAACCAGACCATCCAAAATCTTCGAATCGTCTGCTCCATTAAATCGAACATTCGAGACGTCGTTGCTACCCCCACACATTAAGGTGAAATGCTCACTGATCTGAAATTTACATTCATAGTAATCCGCGTAAATAAATGTAATGCACGCTGTTACAATGGGTGGACGCGGCGAAGGACGTCCCTGCCTGGTGCTAATAACTTCCTGTTCGGTGATAGACTGAAGAACAGTTCCAGTTAAGTCAACCTATCACACTACGCATTCGACGTAATGGTTGTTTTAATGGTGCTGAGAAACCTTGACTTGCGATGAACTGCTCGGTTATTTTCAGGAACTGACTCACTCTTTGACTGTTTAAGTAGCAAAATCAGCGACTGACCTTCACTAACTTGTTTCTGAGTATTTTAAGTACAGCAATGTTTTGGAACTTTTCAGCAACCCGAGCACATTCCATAACTTTTTCGAATCTACCCAATAATTCAACAAATATGTGTTAGGCGTCTAGAATGACCCAGTTAACAATATTTTATCATTCACTAATATACTGGAACCTTCTAGAATGTTAAGCATTCCTCCGTGAACAATACCTAGTGAATGTCATGAACTCTCCTACGTCGGGCCGGTCAAGTGCAAACTGTTATTAAATAAGTGAAACGAAAATAGCTAAAACCAGTGTGCGGGAACTGAAAATGCATCCCTGCCAAGGGGAAATTAACTTTTAGCTCCTAATTGTCTGTCAATATTATGTTTCATATGTGTATTCCTCCGCTGAATGTACACTATGTGGGCTGTGGGAAGTAACACAGGCAATATCTGTCTCCCTCAAAACTGTCCTGTTCTTGCTACCTTGTTGACGTTTAGCATTAAACAAGCATGTCCTAGCCACTGTGTGTGTCTCTTCCAGGCGGTTCTTGAGCTCAGAGACATAGACTTACTGTTAAGAATTTCGAGCCTTCTCGTGGCCTTCGTAGTCCAAATGTCACTCAGGAAATGTACAGGACGTCTCGTTGCCGGGACGTACAGCAACTCGAAAAAAGAAATTTCGTAACTTTAGGGCTTCTCTTCATGGTAAAGGAACAGAACGACTGGCAGATGTCAGTCGCACTATTTTCGTCTCACGCGACTAATTCCCTTCAACCTTGCTCGCAGTGACCGTTGTAAGGGATCGCAAACAGATTTTCGCACACGCAGTTACGAAGCCATGTCTTTAGTACAGGTGTTCCGATGAATTTCACCTACTAATAGGTCGCAGCTTAGCAAAGTTTTTGCTGTTGTCAGTCAATACACTGGTCTCAGTGGCAGATCTAGGATATCACAACATGTTGCCTGAAAAAAATTGTGCAAAGCACGATTAGATGCGCATAGCACCGAATGGGGGGAGGTCGGGAGGGGGCTTCGCCTGTTTTTTCCTCTGAAAATCAAGCATTTTCCTTGATTCCTGAAGTATTATCCAAGAAAAAAGGCAAAGAAAAAGAAAAAGGAAAGAAAGACACGGCGAACGTGTTAAACATGAAAAACTACAATTATCACAGACTCGAACTCACGACCTGGCTTTAAAAGAGCAAGCGTACTTTACCACTACACCACGACGACTTCACTCAAAAGTTTGTAATAAGAGACCTACTTGTTTATGGTCCACAGCGTTTGCGCGTGAAACGTACTTCTTTTTGTAATGCTTATTACACTTTTTATACTTTGTGCAATCAGTTCGTAACAAATTTGTTGTATTTAAAATAGTCTTCAATTGCCCAAAAAGACCAAATCCGTTTTTTGTGTTGGCATTAATGACGCGATTGCTTTGGAAATCGTCTTAAGTTAAGGTTTGACAAAGAGATAATTATGAGTTTCTGAGTGATTCACTGGAGCTTCGATTAAAATTCACATCTTACCAGCACCTTCTGTTTTTTCATCGTCACTCAGATTCCAATTTCTTTAAAAAACGAAGTAATTTTCTTCAATGCACAGTGAAGCAGACGACGGAAACGGAGTCGTAGTGCGGGGTTAATTAATAAACTCAACATTTCCCTACGCTCTTGCTGTTTTATTTTTTCCGGCAGCCAAGGGGGGGCCGGGCCCCCT
>NMRA01000073.1:52536-243486 GCA_002633005.1 Phoronis australis | reverse complement strand
CCCCCCCTAAATCCGCCTATGGGTCTTGATGGCGCTTCAAGTGGACCGCGAACTATTGAAAATTCTCGCCCCTTCCACTTCTCGCTTCTTAGAAGTGCTTACGGTGGCCTTAATCAGTTCGTACTGTTGCAGTGTGAACTCTTATAGTGTAGCCAGGTTCTGCGCATAAGGACATGTTGGCATACGCTCCTAGACCCTTGCATGTCAAGTTTATGTTGGATGAATGGAAAATGTCTTAACAAACTTAAAGGATAATCAGAATGTTATTCATGTTTCAGTTAATATTCCAAGAAACAGTGCTAGGAATTGTTTCTGAAATGTCCCCCTTTTGTGTGATGGACTATCAAAAATAAGTTTGTTGTTTTCCATGAAAAAATGAAAGATGCATAAAACGAGAACGAAATGGTAATTTAGAAAACCACTTTTTGAGACTTCATCTTGAACATTCGTGTGCAACAAAATATGGTAATGTTGATATGGTGGTTTTTTATCGATGTACTTTCTTTTTTGCTACATTTTCCAAAAAGACGTTTTCACGTGACGCAATTGATGTCAGATGCGTAAGAAATCAAAATTTTTCTCCTTTGTACTTTCTGGAAATATACTTTTGCTGGGTCTCTCAAATTTTCAGCTCTAAAATTAGCAACTCTGGTGTGCAGCATGCCGAAAGTGGAACCGATTACAATTGTTATATATCACCATTAATATCGCCATTTAACAATGGCACTAATGTAGATTGCATTCATCGTGTATTTTGACAATTATTTTCAGCTCCCCCACCAATTAATCTAAGAGTATCCGTGTCTAGTGATCGACGTTATTATCAGATCTGTGGAAACTATAGCGGTGAGGGCAAAGAGGGCGACCACGTAACAATTCACTGTAAACGGGACTATGAATTCGGAAGATACGTACAGATCGAAGCAGTTGGAGATTTAGTGGTCTTGTCTTTGTGCGGGGTAGAGGTGTATGGAATACATGCTGCTAGAGGTATGAAATGGGGGAAATTATGGATTTCCAAGTTAATTTTCATCAAGTCTTTAAGTTGATTTCAGCGTTCTTTTACAAATTTCCATTCTGTCAAGCGTAATGTTCCAGTCGTCAAATCATGTTTTTGTACGGTCACCAGCAGAGCCTATGTAGCCCAGTGGTTAGTGTGGTGGTCTCGCAACTGAAAGATCCTGGCTACTGCAGTTGTGCCCTAAGCAAAGCACTTAACCTGCGTTGGCTGAGCTAGCTCGACTGTAAATTGTTAGGAAGTTACCTGCGATGGACCAGCGTCCCACTCACGCTACAAAGGCCGGAGTTATCATCCAGCAAGAGTGCCTAATGGCGCGTGAAGGATTTGGTTACTACACCCGTCACTATAGTCGCTTGTATTACCGGAAGTATAGGTCTATTTTCATTAAATTGTTACTTTCTTGCATTTTGAGTTACTGAAAGCACTTGTGGGTTATCAAACCTGTGGTTGGCTTCAGTTTACGAGTTCTAGGTATAGATTTGATTTTGTAGATTTTGGAGACGTGGCAATACAGAAACCAACGAAACAGTCGTCAACCCATTTAAACTTTGACTCCTCCTTGGCCAATGATGGTAACTTTTCCTGCCATGTCTCGATGTCTTCAACACAAGTTCAGTTTCAGCCCTACTGGATGGTAGATTTAGACGCCCAGTTCGCCATACGTGGTGTTACACTGACAAACGCCGGTAAGTGGCGTGATTAAACGTATGTCTCATTGATTTCTTTTCGCGAACTATTACTTTCCAATTCATTAGCAAAATGCTCTCGGAAATCACTTGACTCCAGGCCATTTTTTGTTTTCCTTCGAGGCGTCCGCATGGAATTTTGGAGACCTGTGACTTGTATTATGACATAAAACCTTCCATACCATAGTGGTGGTCGGTTAAGTACATGTATGATTCATGGGCGTCATCCCTTGAAAAAACTAATGTCGGTTAAGGAATTTCTCCTGAAACCCGGTGTTTGGAATAATAGCAAAGTTTCAATGCTTGGCACAAACGAATGCTAGAACATTACAAAACACGTCCACGGACTCAGTGACGAGGAATTCGTCGGATTGTTTTGTGTTTGCCTGTTTGTTTCTCGTTGGATGTAGGCATGTCCGTCCAAACGGCAAGTGAACGCATATGTATGTTTCTTCACCAACTGTACCGTTCAATTTCCAGAGGTCCCTTTTGATCAAGGAGGACTAGGCAAGTTTGTGGTAAATGTTTCCAATTTCTCCGAGAGCTCTGACGCTCACCGCCCATGTGCGTCTCATCCTGAACCGATGCAACCTGGAGAAACGAAGTATCTAGGATGTGAAGATGTTGTGTATGGACGTTTTGTGTTTATACAGAAACTTAACGTCACTCAGAACATAAGCATTTGTGAAGTGAAGATTCATGGAGTCTTGAGCCCAGGTATGCGTTACCCTCAATCGATTCACAGATTTTGCAGTTGAGTGTTGATGCAAAATGTATGCGTTAATAAGTGTACATAGGATTTATGTGGATTTCCTGAAGACTTCATTGGTATTAAATATTCCGCCATTTGTTTTTGGCTTACAAACAATATTTTAATTGGCGCTTGTGCTTTCGCTTAGGGCAGTGCCTATTCTTAGGAGTTAAAATGTTTCAGATTGGTAAAACACCAGCGTGCAATGTGTTGTGCACTGTTATTAGAAATCTGCAGCTTTTTATTTTATTGTTCAGCCTATCAACTTTAATGTTAAAAGTTGGCCATTGCTTGCCATGTTATGAACATTGAACAAAAGGTCACGGTGTCATCAGTTTGCAATATGTAAAAAGAAAGTCAAGTACTGCAGCACCTCTTTAGAATAAAGGAAAGTAAGCTCTGGGTAGCTGTGAGAGATAATTTGAACAGTAGCTCGTAATCTAGTTGAATTTGCTTAACTTAGCGCCTTATACTCATGTTTAAATGTGCCTTTTTGTTTGGATTTAAATTTGCTTATAACAACGTTCAGTTTGATTCCTTCTGGTTGCTATTCTTTTCATCTCACTATAGGAACGTAACAGTGGTAAGAAGCCACTGCAAGGTTGAACGAGTGAAATGCATTTTTTTCTGGGAGTTTTTTATTTCTAGGAAAGAACCTGGCGCTATTCAAGCACGTAGATATGTCCTCTGGCAATCAAACTAGTGACCCGTGGGATGCAGTGGACGGTTCTAGAAATACCAGGGCCTGTATTCAGACTAGTCCTTTACAGAGCGACCCAATGCATTGGGTCCGAGTGGATTTGCTGTTTGATCATCGTGTGGATGGTGTAGCACTCACAAGCAGGGCTGACGGACTTGGTAATTACTACTTCCGATAGTATACCGCTAGTATTGAAAATCTGAGTCGGCGGAAGAATGCTTCTGGCCTTGTTCAGCAACCCAGCTCATCCTGTAGATAGCATACTGAACCCAAATGAAAATGAATAAATGAAGACATTAATTTACGAGTTGCCATTTAGAGGGAACAGTACACGTGTAAGCAGCTGGTAAGGTCTGCTCTTGGGTGTAAGCACAGCTCCTCATTATCTGGTCTGCTAACTTCCTGTGTGTGGTAGAAAACAGATTTTTCAATCGTTCCGGCATTGTTTTGAGGACGATAACGCATGTAATTCTCCCGCAGGTTATCGGCTGAACAACTTCGCTGTGCTTTTGGAAGACGACAGCGGGAATACAAGCGTCTGTGCCTACCATTCTGGTTATTTTAATGATGGAGAAACAAAGTTCCTAAGGTGTATTTCCCATATGATTCTCGCTCGATATGTCTCTGTTCAACTGAACATTAGCGAAGCTGGCGAAATGCTTGAGCTATGTGAAGTTGAAGTTTATGGAACTCCATATCGAGGTAATTTCTCTGTTTTTCTTGCCATGGCTGGATTTTTTTGCGTTGCAAACGGTGATAGATGGTCAAAAAACAAAGTAACCTGTCACAAATTCTTTGCTAAATGGTGAACAGTTTAGTTTTTAAACTTTATTAATCCTTGTTATCTCTAATGCATTGGCAATGTCGGCGTCTTTGCGTACAGGTAACGTTGTAGCATTTAACAAAAACATCATTGACTAGGAAAAAGAATAGCACCACCCCGCATAGAACTATCCTAGGTCACAGAGGTAGAAAATGCAGTGTAGAACTACTTTTAGAAATGTCTGGCAAGTTGTGATTTAAGATAGTCAAGGGAAGATAATAAATGCACTTTAGACTGTGCATACTGTCTTGCTCTGGGAATTCTGACTCACAATGCAAAAGAAAACGTTTGCCAGCATAAGCAAAATGATGATACGATAATTCTGGCATAATGTAATAACAACCACGACAGTCGTGACGTTGCAGTTCGCAGAGCAGATCTGTGGCAATGCAGGCAAAGGTTGAGTACATGTTGGCTGTATAGTTGTTCTGATCGAGCATTTTATTTTGTCAGTTTAGTCTAGAATTTCGTCTACAACTCTCCCAAATTCTGCTACAGTTACGTCTAACCTGGCTCTTCATAAACTCGTCTACCAATCGTCTGTTGATGAGAAAGCAAACCCGGAGGTCGCCGTGGACGGGGTGCACTCCGTGTTTTTCGATGTTTATAGAGGCACGTGCGCCGCCACAAAAGTTGAAATCGGTCCTTGGTGGGCGATGGATTTGGAAGTTATATATGAAATATCCAGCGTAGCGATCACGACTCCTGAATATGCTGAGCAAAAAAGTATGTTCATAATTCTGTTGCTTTATAATGAAAAGTTCGGTGGCAGTCCTTCATAAACGTAAACTTGATTGAAAACCTGACTGCACCTTCTGTTGGACAGCTTGACATGGTTTCGTCCGTACTCTCTGTACAGTTTCCAGTGGGCAGTGTTTTCAATCAAGTTCTTTATCGTGGTAATGTTTTTTGTATAATAAGCGTCTCTAGAAATTTATAAGAATTCAGAAAGAAAACTCGAGAGACACGTTATTATAAGAAGAATGTGCTGTCAAGGCACAAGCTAAACTTTCAAGGGGTGTGGGTGCATTGTTTAATTATTGTGCTTAAATTTGACTTCCAAACACACCTCTCTACTTTTGATCTCGCGTTTTATAATTTCAGGTTATAATCTTCAAGTGAAAGACTTTTCCATCATCATTTCAAATACATTCACATTCTTCGACACACGGGTCTGTGTCAACCATGTGCTTGGGCCGTTATCCGAAGGAGAACGCCACTTATTATATTGTCAGAATCGGACGGTCAGCGGTCGATTCTTGAAAATCCTTTCTTCAGCCCAACTGAGTCTTACACTTTGTGAAGTGGAAGCCTTTGGTAAATTCGTGGCAGGTAAATGTCTTGTCATGTAGCTTGTCTTATCGATCACAAGAAAGTCTGAGATGCTTGGATTGACTGAGCTGTGAAGAAACTTGAACAGTCCTCTCAATAGTTTTTTAGTAGAAGTTCACTTGAAATGTAAGTAGACTTGTTGGGTGTCCTCGACGCAGTGGCCATCGATGCCGATGAAAATTGCGTATTCTAAATATGAACCATCATTTCTTTATTTCATAGTAATCGCGTGGAATCTATTGGTGATCTTTTGTTCTTCTAGAAAATGTAGCACTTTATCAAAGCACCTCACAGACCAAGGCTGTGCAGTCTCCTTACAACTCTTCTTTGGCTGTTGACGGAAACAGACTTGGATCATGTACTCACGTAACTCCTTCGCTGGGTCAAAACTTTTGGATGGTCAAGCTCGCTCAGGGATACTTCATACGCAGTGTGACCGTTGTAGGGAGTAAGTTAACTTAATGTATCGTTAAATGTGCTTTTTCGGACAATCATTTTAAAAAGCATTACAAAAATAATCATCCAATCCTAATCGTTTTCAAACTTCATCTTCTTTAGATAAGCACTGGTGCTTTGAAAGCTATCAATGGATTCGACTGCAGAAAAACTTTGGTGTAGGGCCAATAGGTGTGTTGTTGGTTGTAAGCAATGTAGAACGAAATTCTGAGTGTGACGTCATGTGAATTATGTAGTACTAAGAAAAGCAAGTATGACTGTTGTGCCTGATTTCCAAGAAGTTGAATAAGTTAATATTCTACATACATGTATGTTCAGTGTGACGTTCTTGATAAATCGATGCGTATATTATGAGCTTTTGTTATATTACCTTTTTTCTCACTTCTCAAAATGTAAAGAATGAAACAGGTATCTGTTTGTCATTCTCTCATCTTCGCAGACGATGGAGGTTTGGGAGACTACCAAGTGAATGCTTCTATAGATAACGTCAATGACCATATTTGTAAAATACAAAAAGGAGTACCGGCCGATGGACGTGAACACCATTTTGGCTGCGACGAAGTTGCGGCCAACGTTGTGGAAATTCACAGACTCGCTGAGTCGCTGAGTGACCCGATGGTCTTGTGCGAATTCGAGGTTTACGGTAGAGGTAAATGAAAGTTATAGTCTTTCGATTCTGGAACAGCAAAGATAGCAAAAAGCAGATAACATACAATTGATATATGTCTGCTACATCATAGACTATAGCACATGTCTATAATCTATGGCCACATTGATATAATCCTAAATGTCACTTATTTGCACATTGCCCATCAAGCAAGCAGTCTGACCTACTTGGTGAGGTCTAATCTGGTGATTTGTACATAAAACCTATGTAAAAGTCCCTGTTTCATGCTTTGAAGAGTGTGCGGAGGAAAAAAACTGAGCATACGATTCTATGCTAGCCATGGTAGTACCGTGCTGTGCACTGAGAGCATGAGAACCCATTCGACCACACTGTGTGCACGGCAGAATCCCTCTGATTCTGAAATATAGGTTTTCGCTGTCTTTGTACCGGGATTATCCGTGTTTTACGGCCAAAAACGCATTTTGATAATTGTTGGAAAGGACGGACTTTGAAGTTATGGTCTTTGTGGCAGGAGCTACCAGACAACAAAATTGTCAGTTCTCACTTGTGTCTGCCTGACGTTTGCTGTAACCAGTACCGGTGACTTCACCACTTAAATGCGCCTAAAATATTCACCGGGTGTTGCTCAGCCAGGCGGAGCCTTAGCATGTGATCACGGGGGGTTTTTGGCTCGATTCTGCGTTGCTGCTGGAAATCCGGAAATCACTTTTCTCACTGTTAATGTCCCTTTAAAACTGCAATAAGCCCTCCTATCAACAATGACTTTTGATTGAGTCCAATTGCCCTTAAGAAATAGGTCTCTACTTTTTCATAATCCAAATTAGTGGTAATTTTTTCGAATTCGAAAGAACTGATATTTATGCTTTTTCTCGATGCCAAAAAATAATTTGGCTTGTCACTAAGGACCATTGTGTTTTTCTGCAATGACTATCTGATTTTCTCAAGCCTAGAACACGTTTCTCATCTGACTAAAGAAGAAGCTGAAATTAGTCACTATTTTATAGCGGCAAGTGCTGTGAAGTTAATTTCTAATTGGCGGAACACGGATTTACTGCTGTGTTCAGTCAGGACGTACTATGTTTAAGAGGTTCTGAGCCATGTTTGGAAACGTTGAGCCATTGTCGGCTTTACATATTCAACAAATGATTGAAATGTTGTTGCAAAGTAATTCTTATTTTGATTCATCTGCCAGCAAAGATGCTCAGTAAGTAAAAATAATGCGTGACTTGTTTCTTTGACTAGAATTGGCAGAAAGGAATATTAGCACTCGAAAACACTACACGCAATTTGCACCGTATTTATTTTTAGAACGGTGTACAGCAGTTCTTAAAGCTGATTTATCCCTATTAAAATATGGATAGATTGTATGGCGATGTGTCTGGAGTAGTTGTGGTGGGTGACTGTTTGCAAATGTCTTGTTAGCATCAATGATTTGAGTGATTGAAACGAAAGGTTGAGGTTCTGACAAACAAAAAGGTCACCGCCACATGAACGAGACCAAGAAGCACCTTGGAAAAGACAACAGCATGTATCCTTTTTGTTTAAATCTAAGGCGAAAACATCAAAGCCATAAATTACTTGATCACTCTGTATTGATGAGCTCTTCCAGTTTGTTTGAAGCAAAGGGTTACGCAGTTGCTTAGTCTAAAAGAAATTAGAATTGTTTTAAGATTTAAAGTGTAAGTGTATTTATCAAAATAAATTGCAAGATTGCTGAAATTTTAGGGCGATTAACCAAAGATGTTGTGGATAATTGTTTATAAAATGAGGTCATCAATTAATGAAATTAAGTTTCTTCTTTGGCAAGCATTTGTTAATGTTGGAAGATTTCAATGTCAGTAACAGTTTGATATGATGTGTAGCCACTGCAGATGATACAACTGGCGTGGTGAAGCTGGTTGTGCCGTTGAGGGTAAAGGTGCATGTCCAACGGTGGCAAGGCATTAAAAAAGTCGCGGCGGACTCATCGGCAGCTATACAACAATCACCGCAATAATTCCCAACAATCACACGGACTTTTGAAATTGGCGTTCTCTACAATAATGAGATCGCGATAGCGACTTCCGCTTGATCCCTACTCAAAGTCGCTGGACTAAATAATTCAATTACTACTTGTTAGTTCATTGATTTAAAAGCAGTGGATAAATCCCACTGTGAGCCCTTCCGATTGTTTAATAAGATGAAGTTACCTTTTTGTCATCGGCTGGGATTGAAATAATCTCGCTTTATTAGTCGCAACGGGACTGACTTCGTTGCCTCAGATTCTTCTTCAGTCGTAGTGGGAAATGCATGAACATGATGTTCTTTATCCATGGACATTTCAAAGGGTTTGCCTTTTTTCCGTACACCTCACCGCACAGCAATGGAAATTTCCAAGCATTACATATAAACAGGTGTTAAAACGCTGTTCTTACTAGTAGACTGAAACCTCCCATCCGTATTACATGGGATCTGTAGGTGGTGTTGAACGCCTGTGTAGCAAAGACCCTTGATCGCCATCTGGTGGGATTGTGAATTCCAATATGGCGCGACTAGTTCAAATATCAGTATAATTGATTGATGGGCCTTTCTGCTCTCTGGTTCTTGTTCGCAAGGATCTTGTTTTCCTTCTCAGATCTAGTATATGAAAAGCTTCCATACCGATTGTCTAATGAATCAATCGTCTGCATTTCAAATGAATCGGCCTGCACCACACCGTTCAAACTTTTTTGGCATTCACCGGTTGATACTTTGACCACCTTACCCGACATAGTTTTGCTCAACTTCTCAAACCCACATTGGCAATTAAAAATGCAGAATTTGTGTGGTTGATGTTACTGATCTCGTGTCCGTTGCATTTCTTGCGTGACACCGCTGGCGATGTTAGTGGGCGAACAAAATGGCGATCATTAAGAACCTGACGAATGCTGAAAACTAAGAGCACAACTGCAAGAGGTAATGTTTTAGAGCTTTACCTGAAAAGAAATGAGTTTTAAACAAACATGGTTGATCGACCGACATTCACGGCTCACCGACTGATAAATAGGGTGTCGGTGTAGCACTGCGGAGATGAGTCCACCGAGCTCAGCCTCTTACCTGCTCAGTGTTTCTCGTGAACGCAAATATGATGCCCCAATTATTCAGTGAATTACCGGAATGCCCCACTCAAATATCTGCAGACCGTACACTAGCCTCAAAGGGAACTGCGTCCTGTCATCCTAACCAGTTAAAATGGTAAGTCCAAAGTTTCGACGACTTTAGAAGTGTGATTGATTGCATGACGTGCTCTAATAGTCCCAAAGAAGCACCCCATTCATTCACTAATTCTTATGGGCATTTGATATTTCTATTACTTGATATTTGATACGACTAGATAAAATAGCAAAAGAAAAGACAATCAATGTTCGCACAATTTTGCTGAAAAATTATAGAGCATATTAAAGTTGGTACTAGGACTGTTTCATCCACGTGTCACTGGTCTTTCGAGGGGAGATCGTGGCCAGAGTAGAGATCATTTCATTTGCGGTAACTGCGAAGCGGTACCGAAGCTAGTTTACAGTGGCACAACACATATGGATGAGATGAAAGATCATCTGTATATTATGAAAAACTAAACTACTACAAATAGCGACAAATAAAAAAGTTATATAATATGTTGAGTTGTAAACGTGGGTGACAATCTGCTTCACTATACTGAAAGTAGGTCATTATTTATATCTGACGGCGCGCAGATACATACACGTGTATTGAATTTATCGTCGCTGCAGCTGTTTTATATGGGCAGCCGAAAGGGTAAATATTAATTTAGAAATCCAATCCTGTTTTATAAAATCAACCCTGTTTCGCAGATTCAATCGAACCTATTCTGAGAATTCAATGCAGTCGGCGATTAACATAACTAAATATGTTGCAAAACGAAATCGAATCTGTTTTGAGAATTTAATATTGTCGGGGAATTGAATTTCTAAAATAGCACTAAATTTCTAAAATTGTGTTGAATTTAAAAACATGGTTCAATTTATACAGGCGCATTTAATTTGCAAAATAGGATTGCTTCTTGTTTTAAATATGACTGAATTGATTAAACAGAACTGATTTTTTATTTTTGAATAATATTTGCCTTTTCTGCTGCCCATAGTTTTGACTCCAGACTTTGGTGCAAGTCACAAGTGGTTGTTTTGGGAGTGCTCTGTCAGCCGCCGGGTTGGAACGCTGCTTTTCAATCTCCTACAGTTGAACATACAGTCTGTAACAGGAAGACTGATTGTGTAGAAATAAGTGCCGAATACTGGGATACTGACAGGATTAACAGAAAGTAATCACGGTGCTAGAAGCAATAATAGTGTGCAGATATTCAGGTACAGTTGTTGTTATGACGGTGTTTTCCTATCTCTGCATGTGTAAGAAGTTAAACATTGATTGTAAATACAATTATGTGGGCGTTCTTAATTGCTCGGTAACATTTCGTCATGAAATCAAGCAGTATGATAAACTTTTGGAAACATTTTCAGCTAAAATATTGATGATGGACAGGGAGTGCTAAAGCGCCTTAGCGCTTTTTAAAGCTTGTAAAAACGACGAGTTGCGCAAGAGACGTCGCTTCAATTGGATAAGGTTGTCGCTGAAGCACGATCCGAAGGTAGCTTGTGGCGATTTTCAATTCCTTTGGTAGGCCTACCTGCACATCCTTGTTTAATTTTTCGAAAAAACAACCCAGTCCCCGAGTTCCCGCATTCGGATTGTAGACCCAATGCGTTTTCCCGTTTTTAATTACCTTGGCTAGTTGTTTTGTCTTGTGCCCCAAGGTCACTCAAAGGCAACGATTAGGGAATTTGTACTCGTGGGTTATGACAGATAAAGTCTTGCAGTGGAGCTAGATATTGCAACAGAGAGTGTTTAAACTTGCTAATATGCCCTACCTTTGTTATCGGTTATCATACTCTTATTCTGGTCCACGTTTATGTTCTAAGGGGTCGTATTCGCAACCTTAAAGTCAGCGCAGACGGATAGCTATTAGCTGAGCCATGGCTAAGCTGACACCTCAAGCCAAGCTGTGGAAATGCGATTGGGCCAGGGATTAGTTGCGTCACAACAATGTGCCTGGTTCCCAATTACACAGCGACAATTGAATCTCGATGTATTTGCCCACAATCCCGCACTGTCCGTCAGGCAATTTGTATTTTGCACCATAATGGAGTTCCTCACATGCTTTGTAGTTATCGTATTCTACACGTTTTGGGTGCATTACTCTATTCGTCCTCCCAATGTCATCGAAGTATTACTGCTGTGCTGTGGGCTGGTATTCCGTCAGAAAAAAAAAACAGTGGGCAAATATCCGTGGATGTTTGATATTACACACTCGGAGTTCGTCGTACATCCAGACATTAAAGACAAGAACATGCGGAGCGAGTGGATGAAGCAAGTTCGTTGGGTTAATTTTCAACCGAGCAGTATCACCTTTCTTAAGGATGACTTGCAATTCCAGTAATTTTTAAAAGGTTGAAATCGGTTTCATACATGGCCTGTGAAAAAGTGCCTGACATTCCAAAACTAGGTCAAAGAAAACAACGCGCTATTCTACTTCCGGGACAAAGCAAAGTTGTGTCACTGTGTAATCCTGGCTGGAGTTCAATAGCTGCGACGGTAAGAAAAAATTAGCCAAAATCGCGTGACCTCGTCTAATGTTCTGTATTATCATTCCAGGATAATGGCTTCAAGAGAAGGCAAAGTGCAAACTGGTGAGCACACATTTTTGGAACTGATCCAAGTATACTTATTGCAAAAGGGTTCGTTTTGTAATGTAGCACTCTAGAAAATGTCCAGAATTTGGCTAACTTTGGAGCATGATATCTCAAAAATAGCTGATCGGATTCAAATGAAACTTTCTGGTTCTATATGTTGGATGCACTGTTCTCCAAAACGCTCTTTTGTTCTCTTCTGTTTTTTGTCGTCCGCCTCACTGTCCTCTAAACACCTTAAAAGATCATGAAAAGTAGCAGACGTGTTCTTATTGAGTAATGTATTGCTGACTTGCTTCGAACCTCCCTATATGTTATTTTAAGTTTACTGGTAGAGTTGTTTAAAACTCATGATCACTCCTTGAATCTGCGCTGAATGCGATGCACACAACATGGGCATACCAAAGCTTTGCTGTTACCATTTGAATCAAACCACTCTTTCAGTGCTGGGATGCGTTAGGCCCGAGTCGCTTGGAATCACCCATACCCATGAGCACCTGTCAATGACATTTGACGTATCTTTTTACACTCCAAGACAGAAGTTCGCGGACAATGTCAATCTGCCATTTGAAATGAAGAACCTGGGATGGATAAGACAGTATCCGTAAGAATGAAACATGATCAAACTCACAGACACAACATTTCAGATTACCCTAAGTTGTCTTGGTTTTCTCAAGTTGCCATGGTGATGTGATTTAACAGTTATCTGCATCACGTGTCAAGAAAGGTTTGCTTTTTTATGACTAATGTTACAAGAAAAGCATGGTGTAAATTTAATCAGGGTTAAAAATCATGACGACGTAGCCAAGTAACTAGGATGGGTTACCAGTTACTTTTCTGGGCTAAAATTCACTTGGAAATGTTCAAAGGCAAGGCGTTGTTTATGGGACTACGTTTGTGCCATTACAACCTCTTGCGTTATCAGTGTCGGTGTAAGAGTATTATAAAACAGAAATAATTCCACAAATGTCAAGGCAAGGTCATTGCCGTCATTGCATTACTGAGTTTTGTTTCGATTAGTTTATAAAAAAGAGTGTTTTACACCTCGGTTTCACGTGATTCACTTAATTGTAATGATTCTACTGCAAGACAGCTCTGACGTCACTCTTTAAGGTACTCACACAAGGAGAATCTTCAGTTGTGTGAAGAACAAGATGCAGTGCTTGAAGAAATGAAACTTTTCAAGGTATGTGTGCTGAAATTTTTACACACTTTTTCTGTTTTTCTTTTATTTATTTTTATTAATTTTTACTTGTATTGTGGATTTATTGCCCCTACAATATCGCGGGACTAGTCTGAGGTATGGCACCTCAGAACCATTCTTTGCGATATCGTAAAGAGTAAGTGTATGTAAAGTCAAAATATGAAGAGCAGTAAAAGTTGCTTAACGGTGAAAAGAGGGCGGAGTAAGGCATTCGCTCAGCTTTAATGCAGACACTCAAACCGTGCTTACATGATGAGGAGTTAAGAATTAAGTGGCTTCAACACGATGGAAACATCGATACACTAGATACAAACTCGAACACTTGTAAAAACGATATGCAAATTCTTATATAATACATTACATTGGGTAATGGAAACATGGACTAAATATCTAAATGGTAATATAACAAACAAGGGCAACATGGAGCGTTGAAATGCGCCCACGAATGCACCGCAAACGGTGTGCTTCTAGGGTTATTTATTTGTATAATAAAAATGGTCACTAGATGGCGTAAACACGTCAAATCCATCCGAAAACGGGAACATGCCATTGCTTCTTTAATAGAAAGCTTTTTACCAAATTTCATAAAAATCTGTCAAGGAACTTCCGAAAAACTAAGGAAAGGGAAGAAAATGAAATTGCCACTAGGGGGCACAGTGTTCGTTTGATCTGTCTGAAAGTCGTCGTCGTCGTCTGTTGTTAGCGTTATATAAATACACTTACTAAATTTAATAAAGATCCTGTATCCAGATCCGTTCGACAGTCGTCGTCGTCCGTTGTCAGCATCATATACATACACTTGGTAAATTTAGTAAAGATCCTGCAAACGGTTTAGGAGATACGCCATGGGCGCAAAAATATCACTAAGAGGCGCCACAGTAGTCGAAGTCGTCGGAAAATTATCGTCAGCCGTCCTCTTTACAGTAAGAACATACATGCCAATTACCACAATCATCTTCACAGCGGTTTGGTTGATAGAGGGGTGGACGCCAAAAAATACAATCGAAAACAGCAAAAAAATGGCCACTAGGTGGCGCAAAATACCTCGATTCCATCCGAAAACGGGAGGATAGCGTAATCTTACTAATAGATGCCTTTTTTGCCAAAATTTAGGAAAATACGTTGAGGATCTTTGAAGATACAGAGGTAAACTTATAAAACTAAACTTGCCACTAGGTCGCACACAGGTAGTCCGATCCGACCGAAGCTTCGCTCATGCCGTCCCATCCATGAACATACGTCAAAAGATTTTAGAGATAGAGCAGCGGACTCCGAACGGACTGACGGACGGACGGGGATGACGGCATATAAATATGTGGACGCATAAAATGGAAAAGAATGTTTGATGTGTGTGCTTTTCTATGATAAAAACTAAACACATGCGTGCAGACCTCTACATTTATCCACAATTGTGTCCGAGGTCTCTGTTGGAAATGCGTATATAAACGCGTGTAACTTGAGTTAAAAATTACGAAGAATATGAAGTTTTTCTACCTTTGTTGTTTGATAAACGAAGAAAAGTGCAATTGTATAAATAGTATTACACAGTAATTTGTGATGGGACTTGGATATTGAAAAAATCTATAATATCCTTAATTTTAAATATGTACTGAGAGTTAAGGGCTTTTTTCCAAAATGTTTGCAGGGTTTTCCAGAAATCTATAACACAGGTGCAACAGTAGATCACAGGAAGAAAATTTGCATCTCCTCACATTCTCACTCTAGGGAAAGTTATCTGCTGGATTACTCCTATCTTGTAGAAAAGTCATATTTGTAATATTCTTTTATGTGTAAACTGGCATCTTAATTTCTTGACTTCTGGATTTTTGGGTAGGGGGAAAGGTGTGTAATGAATTTCTTTAATTTATTTTTAGTTATGGGTTCATATTTTTTACGTTTTTGCACAAATGTTTGCAACCCACTCCTTATCATAAGTGTCATAATTAAATGAATGTTGTTACAGAATACAGATCTTGTTTCTAGTTCGCCAGTATGCTTCTTAAATGTATTAATTACCGCATTGTTTGACAATATTCAATAATTCTTGAGATTGTATTCATTTTTTAATAAATTCCCAACCAAGTATGTTAGTTTCACTAGAAAATCGCCACCAAATAAAAGTCCCGCTTCAAACAGTCCACGACTGTCAAAAAAGTGACTTGCTCTAAGAAAAATATGTTGGTTACTGCACAAGACCAAAAGGTTGTTTTCTTTAAAACTGATGTATTTACAACTTCTAAGCTTTTAAGCACATCTGTATAAAATGCACTTGCTATCTTCAAATTCCTTAAAAAATTGAAAAGAAAATTTCACTACCTATCTTAGAGATTTGGAACATAATGAGAAGTAGCGGTGTTGTACAATCTGAGGAAGATTCCGTCGACGATGTCGCATAAGAGACATGTTTCTGGCCAAATTTGACCGTTTTTGCCGGTCCCGAGTTTGGAGTAACAAGGCCTAAAAATATGAAATGTAGTGTCTACTTCAAAAATAGGACACCATTCTTTAACAATTTCACTCATCTTTTGGAATGTGTACGCATTGACATCACTCGTATTACTGTCATATTACGGTGTAAGCTATCGATGTTTTTCTTGAATGCACAGTATTTTGTTATTGAACTACAGCAAAGCGGCGGGCAAACCATTGTGGAGAATACTACCAACGGAATAAATCGTGATCCGCTGTTTTACAAGAAAGCTGCATTGGAAACCGGAGTCAATGTGATATGCGGAGCAGGTAACGTGAACACTTACTCCAGCCTATTTTAGTCTTTTAGGTCCTGTAATTGTAAATCTTTGTGATTTAATAAAGTCTAGCAACATGAATGCACATTCTTGTAGACGAGGCAGTTTCGTATCGGACAGTGTTTGATGTCGAATGTAAGATGTTGACTTCCTGTTGTCCTTAGTCCTATGCAGGATCCTAGAAAAATGTCCAGATCTGACTACTAACTTGATAACATGTCTCAGAAATCATGGCTTTTAATCAAAAACAGGGCTTTTGTGGTTTCCGTGAAAAAGTAAAATTGCACAAAACAACAAACAAATAACACTTTAGAAAACTGTAACAGCTTTTTTGAGATTTCATCTTCAACATTTATATCAAACAAAATTTGATCATGTTCTTGGTACTGTTGTTTTGATGTCAATGCACTTTACTTTTTGCTAAATGTAACTGAAAAGACATGGTCATGTGACCCACTTTATGTCCGAAAATACATTCTCTTGCTGACTTGAAATCTATAGTTCTTTACACATTTGGCTAAATGTGCAGACTTGCCAATTGATGTCCTTCATAACTACCGTGATAGGTTATTATGTCGGCAAATCCCACCCCTCGAACATGGGATCCTTGACGGAGGAGCAAATTTGTGCCGAGATTGTATCGCAGGTAACTGAAGGTTTTGTGGTGGACGACAGCGGCGAGCAGGTCAGGTGTGGAATTATTGGAGAAATCGGTTGCACCTATCCTTTCACAGGTAGGACATCTAATTATTTTACTTGGATATAAACGTTTCGTCAAAAAAATGAGAAATGATTTCTGGGCGCCCAAAGAACGCATAGTTCGGTATTTCTTAAGACCATGCTCGGCGAATATAATGGCTCACGTCACAAACCAACTTGTAGCATTTGGTAATAAGTAATAAGTAATAACGCTATCAGTTCTTTCGCGGCTCTGATATCACTAATTTAACTAGGGCACAATTTTAGGCCAGTGGTCTAAATCAAAATTGCTTTTGTGGTGGAAGACGGGTTCATGGCCACCTTAACTTACATACATTAGCATAGGGCTATTTCACTGATGACAGTCGGAGCTCTGACCACACTATCCAGATATGAAATTATTTCAGGTAGCCACCAAGAAGGCTTGACAGTGGTCACGTCTTTTCTGTTGTTGCGTGTCCAAGCGCACGTGAGTTCGTTTTGGTATGTTACACTCTTTTTATACTTGATCTTGATTTGAATATAGAGCACGAAAAGAAAAGTTTGCGCTCAGCTGCGCAAGCCCAAAATCACCTAGGAGCACCGCTGATGATTCACCCCGGCCGTAATAAGGATCAGCCCGCGGAAATTGTACGAATATTACAAGAAGCTGGCGCCGACACGAGAAAGATTGTAATGGGACATTTGGACAGTAAGATTTTGCGCTCATTTTCCACGGTTACATAAGTTAGCGAAAAGATCTGTATCTTTGCTACCTCATTGAAACTGCTAAATTACAAAACACGTTCACAACTAAATGAATACTGTACCTGTGACGATTAGTAATTGCAGGAAACGACGAAATCCCGTACGATGACGAAAGAGGAATAACAAACCAAACAGTTGCGTAATTGTGCCAGTGGCAGTCAGGTGCTTTTGAAGAGAGCGGTGTGCCTTCTTTATTTGTACACATTGCGGTGTTATGCACACTAGTCAGCAATACACAAGCTGTTCCGTTTTTTAGATGCAAAGTATACATATTTCACAACTGAGATATCAGGATTACATAACAGTCTATGAAATTTAAACAAAGAGGGACTTGTCCAGGGGCTCTCACTTAGAAACTTAGCTTTGATTTCGGTGAAAGCGTCGCAAATTAACAAAAAAGTGATATTCATCCTGGACACAATTCCTCGAGCAAAATGTACACACCCTGTCTCCATATGTTACTTTTACGTGACAACCAATTTCTACTGCTAGTCTGTGGTTTGCGCCTCGAAAACGTGTAAAACTTTACACAAACACTCTTGGAAGATTATCAATTTTTAAATAGTTTTCAAGTTCAAATACAACCTTATTTTTTGTAATAGTTTAACTTAGAATTGGAATCAACATCGGATTGCCACCTTTGTAAAGCAGAGTCCTTAACACGTTGTGAGAAAATATTTACAAACGACTCTTGACACGCGACTCCTTGGTTTACCCAAACATCATAGAAACCATACATTGACAATAAATTGCGGACTGAGCTTGCCCAATTATACATATGTCTAGTACCATTTTCATCTAGCCTGTACAACATGTTGTAAGCGGCCCTTGGATAATGTTTTTGTGGCATATTCAAAATTCTAAGCCAGTATTTAATAGCCTACAGCTAACAAATTATCTCGTAAACATAGGATATCTGCCACACTCACCCAATACTGCAGCGTTAAAGCAGTCAAGCAAAGTCTTGAAGTCAATTTACAATTTTTTAAATGAATTTTTCTAAACACTCGTAATCTTTAAAACCCCAACTCTCCGCACCATAACACAATGTTGGGTACACCAGTTTATCAAATAACAGAAAGGCAAGTCTTGGGGGCATATCGTGACATCTGAGCTGTAGTTTTAAAACACGTGATGTAGCTTTATTTGCTTGACAAGAGAGAGTTTTTGTCGTTTTTGATAATTTAGATGTGATAAAACCACCAGGAGCGGTGTGTCTTGAATAATGGTTTGGAAAATTTCAAGAAAAGTTTTGTAAATCAATCGTTGATGTCAATTCATATTCTTCTTCATAAACGATTTATTTTTAAATGTCAGATATGTCTGGTGGTACGCATACAGCGCTCGCTCTGGTCGATTACAGGAACGATCCATGATGATGATGTCTTGTTGGAATTTGCCAAACTGGGAACCTTTTGTGAATACGATTTGTTTGGCGTAGAAACATCGTGGTACCAGCCTAACGAAGTGGTTGCCATGCCGTCCGACGCCGAAAGAATAAGGCGAATACAGCTACTTATCAAGGAAGGATACCTGGATAAGATTGTTATGGCTCATGACATTCATACCAAACATCGCCTGGTAAGCTTAAGCCGCCAAAAATTGCCTGCACACATTTTGGTATGTTCATATTCTTGAGTGGTTGTGGCGAGATTCCGCAAACTGGCTCTGTTTGGAAATAGTCAGAATATGCGTTATTCTCATAACCATTCGAAAATTTGTCGTTCTACAGACAGAGTTAGTCAGAAAAGTAAATTTATAAGTAAATCTTGGTATTGTAAATTCGACTTGAATATCACTTAACCAGACGACAAAACGTAAAAAGAATTCCACTGCATTGCACCAGAGCTCAGATGTCTCACACGCACTGTGCGTCTCTTACAGGTAAAGTTTGGCGGCCACGGATACAGCCACATCCTTGACAACGTTGTTCCGCAGATGTTGACTTACGGAGTATCTCAGCAACAAATTGACACCATTTTAATCTCCAACGCTGCTCGATGGCTTACCTTCGATAAATAAATTCCTCTGTTGTCGACCCTGTGCTGTTTCTTGTGTCTTTCCTTTGCAATGCACAGTTACTTGGAATGCCTCTTATTTGGTACTTAAATTTCATTTTGTGTCTCCAAACAAAAGTGATAGCCTTGCATAGACATTTGTCGTTTAGGTTTCAATGTCGATTCGCCAATAAAGTTTCTTGTCGACAACTAGTTGCTTAAATATCTTTCAGTCTCGATTCTATTTGCCTTAAGCCTACTTTTTATGCACTCAAATATACACGTGGGTGCGTAGTCCAAAAATCTCGGGGCGTTCGTTGATGTATCTCCTAAACCCATGAGTGATTTCATTGAAGTTGACAGGGGATGACGACGAGTTTCGGACTTTGTTGCAATCTCCTAGTGGTAATTTTAGTTTTTTACGTTTGCCTCTGCCTCTTCGGAGTTCCTCGGCCGATTTTCATAATATTCGGCAAATGGGTCATATTCGCTTTGTCATATTCGGACAGATTTGACTTTTTGGGACACTCAGAGGCCATATCCGTTATCGTGGTTTGGCGTCCGCCACTATACGCCAAACTGTTCCAAACATCTTTAACAAAATTGGTTGATGTGTTCTTTCTGAGAAGACCACTACTGACGTTGATTGCCGGACGAGTTCGATTTCTCTGGCCCACACTAGTGGCAATTTTGCTATTTTTTGCGTCTACGATTGTATCTGAAAATATTTTGCAAGATCTTTATGTACTGCGTTCACGGACGACCACGACTTTTGGATGGATCTGACTACCGCTCTATCTCCTAGTGGCATTTTATAAGGTTTCTACGATCTTCAGAGTTTCTACATGCATTTTCTTGAAATTCGGCAAATAGCTTTCATTTCTATAAAAGAGACGACGAGAGCCTTTTTGCTAGTGGGTTTCATGAGTTCTGTACCACTTAGTGGCAACTTTTATTGATTTCGAGTCCGTTTTTGGTTTCCGCCAAACTGCTTGAAGGATCGCTATGAAAATTGACAGATGTGTTCCTGCTGTGAAATATCACGACTGACGTTCATTTTTGGATGAGTGTATTTCTACAAACTTAGCATCATATCTTTCGGATGGATCTCTACCACTTTATCTTCTAGTGACGTAGTGGTAGTCGGTTTGCCTATCTATCTTTGAGTTCCTAGGCTGATTTTCATGAAGTTTATCATATAGTTTTGCATTTGGGAGATGATGAGCCTTATTTGGGAGGGGTTTGACGTATTTTTCTCCTTGTAGTGGCCATGATACTTATAGGGAACAGAGAACCTCACCGTTTGTCGTGGGTTTGCGTTGTTCTTGTTGCAAAAATTTACTTTTTTAAAACTCAATTATACCTTGAGTAATCATAAACAAGCCCCCCAGAAGTTCAAGTTCAAGATCAGTCAACAAGTCTATCTGTAGCTTTGGATGCCCTTTTTGATCACTGTCATTTTAGGAGTATATTAGACCTGTTTTATGATCCAAGACGTGTTAGCCCGATAGTTTTAGAAACTTTGAGCATATTTAATCCTCTTCCTAAAATGAAACTACAGTTGTCATTACGGAGGGTGTGATTTTTTAATGTCAGTTTTGTTATTTGTTGTCACGTTTTTTATTTTTATCGTAATCTATTTTGCCCGGGGTACGCCACGAGCTATGTTGCAGAGTAAAACAAGAGGAGGATTGCGCATATTGTCATTTATTATGACGTCAATAGATAAAACTAACTAAGACTCTGCAAGATGGGCATGGACAAAACGCCCACCGGCGTGTACAATGAATAGCCCTGAAAGAGGGAACAAAACAAAAGAACTGCCTGAAGGGCTTAAAGGCAAAAGTACAGAACATGAACACAAAACTTGAAAAAACCTAACAGGAAATGTATACGAGCAAAGAGAAAGTGGAACCGACACCCGGGATGGGGGGTGGGGAAAAATGAAGAGAACGAACGTAGGTCTTGTAGACGACGAGGTAGGTGGCTGAATGAGAGACCACGTTGAACAGAACAAAGGAAATATGGGCGACCAATCAGGAGTCGCGTAGAGAAACGTATGAATACAAAAGTAGGCCCTTGAGGCTATAAATAGAGATGAGTAATGCAAAATAAACCCTAAGGACTGGTCTCAAAATAAAGAGACAAGTGTAAAAATAATGACGATAAATGCATTTAACAAGTTAAATTTAATTTATCGTAATCTATTTTGGCGGGGTACGCCACGAGCTATGTTGCAGAGTAAAACAAGAGGAGGATTGCGAATATTGTCATTTATTATGACGTCAATAGATAAAACTAACTAAGACTCTGCAAGGTGGGCATGGACAAAACGCCATAATGGCAGCTCGGACGTTTTTTATTTAAAGTGCTTAAAATCACCAATTTCATACCAAAAACACCAAGAAAAAAAAACAAACCAGTCGGTCGGGTGTCAAATTTGAATTTATCCAAACACTATTTTACGATATGTTAATTACTAAGCTAATCTCGAGTTACGAGCATTTATTGGTCGATACATACACCTAAAATCGGGACACCCAATCATAGGACTAGTCATCCTCCACTGTGTGAAAAGTCGTGAGATATTGCTGCTCGTTTTCCCGAGGAGTGGCGAGGCGTTGCGTTTGTGGTGGTTGTGACAACTTAGAGTTTGTCCACGATGTGATTCTTTTCACTTTCCCACGGCACATCGGAAAAGCGCAGATATGTCGCATGTTTGTTCAAGAAACTCGCATGTTGGTAAACATGACACCGACTGGCGCTGGGTACGTTCAGTCATACGTCACCGTGGAGCTAAGAAGCTTTCATTTGAAGTCGCGCTTTTCTATTTCCTCGTTTTTTTGTAAATTGAATTCACGATTGTGATATATTGTGGTATGAAGGAATGTTTAATAATGCTGACAATGAAGTCACTTGTCAAAACAAGGCAAATATTGGTTTTAAGCCCTTTAATTAAAGCTATTGATGTGTTGTTTTTTTTTTTTGGCAAAAATATGTTTTATACGAATGATCTCAAATTGGTCCTTGCTCAGACGAGGAATAATTTCCGGACTAAGGAAGAACCGTGACACCGTTATTTCTTCAAGTAAAGGTCATACAATTGCAGATCACGGAGTGACCTGAAATTTTGTGAGCTTAATTTGAAGAAAGGGTGAGCTGTCAATGCTTCCCGAACCCAGAGATCTCTTCTAAACTCTTTTACTCGAACAAACGCGGTCTCATAATATTCCTCAGCATTATAGCCGGATTATATGCCCTCATTTTTAGAGATACCAATACGATAAACGTATACACGTTTTTACGCCTATGGAAGCACTGGCCTCAGGTGATGCGAACCCGATTTGAAAGGTTTGTGTTGGTGCCCCGCCATTTTCAATTGCTAGTGCCAAGGGAGAGGGGTCCAGTAAGCGATAGTCAAGGAATTGTAGGTGTTGTAGTGCTACTCAAGCTTGACCGTGCAAACAAACAACTCAGTCTATTACTATAAATGCATGGATTCATCAAATCGCCATTGTTGAATTTATACTTAAAACACAAAACGGCAAAATCTGCAAAACTTCAATTTTCGCAAAATGTAAACACCTGAACAAAAGTTTTAAAATTTGTGTTCCTTCGTCCGTGTTTTCATTACTTTTGGTGAGTTAAATCATGTTGTATACCAATAGAACGCTCAGTCACTTTCCTTTCCAACAATTCCACATTTTGTCAATGAATTGTTGATCACTGAATGACAACATGGAACTCCTGCTGTTAGCAGGTTCAATATGAATCACAATTATGCAAATTATGTTTGGAGTGTCCAGTTTGCAGCTTTCTTCAAATGTACATCTAATGGAATGCCCGCATGCGACCCAGAGTTGAACCCAATCGAACACCTGTGGGACCAACTCGTACGGGCTGTACGTGCGCGAGTGACCAACACAACCACTGTGCCTGACTCGGGAGCGGAATGCCATTACATAGCAACATGTTGCCAGTCTAGTAAAAAGCATGGAAGATGGTGTATCGCTGTAGTGACTGCGATTGGTTCGTCAACCCGATACTGAGAAGACTGTCACCGTACGGTCTCTCAATCAGACTATCACTACTTTCTATCAGTCAGTTGTTCAATAAATAAAGTGTTGCCAAATTGTTATAAATTTTTATTGCCATGAAACCAGCTGTGTAATTGCTACTGAAAAAGCTGAATGTTCAAACTTAAGTACACTTTGCTACTTTTACTTTCAGATTAAGCCCTCTTTGGCTACTAAACACAATAAACATGTAATATCATTGGAAAGGGAATGACTGGGCTTTTTATTGGTATGCAATATGATTTAATTAAACCAAGGGTAGTATTCTCAGGTTCGTAGCAAGCATTACGCGGGAATTGGTTCAAATTTCTAGAACGTTGGACCTTTGATATTTTTCAAACGTCGACACTGAAGAGTTTCCAGTAAGGCCTGGACGCGGCTTAATTATTGAGATGGGAAACCTGTATACATGTACGCAACTGCTCTCAGCTTTATGTTCCTGAGATGAGACGAAATTCGTAATAGCAGAAATGAGGATGCCGTGACGGTTGCTCTCAAATAACGGGACTCCAATTCGGATGTGGTCAAATCCGGAGTGCGTAAGTGAGTGATTACAGGTCATCACAAACTTGGGGAGAAATATTTTGTCGGAGAATGACTTGACGAAACTTTTTTATCTGGTTTTATTTTTGCGTTTTACTTAAGTTACTTACAACGCTGGAAGGTTCACTACTCCGAAGGTTCACTGTTCCGAAGGTTCAATACTTCGAAGGTGCTCCGAAAATATAAAAAATTTCGGAATCATATGCGATTTTTATACGGTACATGCAAAAATGAACGATACTTCGTTAATTAGAAGCACTAAGTCGTGTACCCATACCGAAAACAACGCCGGCGGTACTACAACACTTTGCTTGGATTTTATGAGCATGCGCAATTGCCCGCATGTCTTTAAACGGAAAAAATGAGTACGCTTTTACATTTTTAAAAGAATATGAAGTAGGAATCCCGATGAATTATCAACCAAGATACATTCATCAAATCAATGTCAAGATCGCATCCGTTTCCCAACGCGACTGAAAAGTTTAGGGTCAGTGGTGGTGCGCCTCAACCGGCTCACCCAACGGAACCACGGGCACGGCCGGGTCGAAACTGAATGTAGTTAGTAGGCTACACTGCTCCTGACAGTCTTCACGAAGTCAAAGAGTCCCGTTAAGGCTTCTTAAATTTTAAACCGCCGTTGGTCGCCGCAGCCCTGATCTGTGCCCCAGATGTTACCCATGCTTGGGAATGATTGAGTCGTTAGTGAGAACCACGATTCATGAGGTGGAGGTGATCTCATTTGTAAACAATGTAATGAATGTTTTAAGAACTATTCAATTCTTGCACACCCTTTAAATTGTTGCTAAATGGTCACAAGTACAATACACTATTCATGACAGTTCTGGCTTCGGAATTATTGACATTCGAAGTAGTGAACATTCGAAGGTAGCGAATCTTCGGAGTAGTGGAACTTCGCGAGTAGTGGAACTTCGCGAGTAGTGAACCTTCGGAATAGTAACTTGTGACCTTGGAAATATTTTCAATGTTTGTTGCTCGTATGAAGTCTGCGAGGCTGTGCACCACTGACACTGATTGACAGGAGACTTTCTTCATTGACCAAAGTTTTTATTAGGTCTGGACGTACTTTTCCCTAATAATGTGAACATGCTCGTCGGGGTTTTCTCAGTGCAAGAAAACACGGTAGTTAAATGTCTGGTTCTTTAGGAACGGCGGCGGCTGCCTATAGTGAACCAATTGCTGTCGGCGTGTACTGAATTTAAAAGAACGGGAACGCATACACGTGTGAACGCATGCATGTCAATACAACAATCCACAATCAAAGTGGACACTGAACAACATATTTGACTATCACTTTCAATTCAAAATTTGAAAATGCTTTTTTTGATGGCAAGTATTTCAAAATAGCAGATAACAAATCTATTTTCTGCAGTTTTGTTTCTTGGTCCACTTAAGGCATTCACAATGCACTACTTTTGGGAGCTCTCTCGCTGCGCGCTTACAGTGTAACTTAGGCATTTTCCTCTAGACTCCCTTGTTACCTGTGGTGTAACCACCACGCGCGTACAATATGGATGAATAATACAAAATTTCCTCTAATCTTCTCTACTATTTCTATAATGCATGCGTGCACCCAGCCTAAAAATGGCGGGGCTGGAATTTTTTAGAAGTGGACCTTTCGCTAATTCATGGGGTAGGCCTACGTTATAGGACTAGGAATTGTGCATTCGTCAAATNCAGCCCCCCCCCCCCCCCCGAGCCCGGAGGCTGCATGCTGCTTTTTATTTCACAAGATTTGTTATATCTTTGTTTGAGATACTTGTAACGAAAGGGGTGTGCATTCAACGGGGAGGGACCGGGGGCGGGGGGAGGTACAAACGCCACATTTGCTGGCGACCGTGGGAGGGCTGAAAAGAAAATTGGGGCACCGTAACTTGCAAACGCATAATTGAAATGAGTTTCGCCGGGCCTCCAGAAAGGTTTTTATAATGAATAGACGTTATGGACCCGATTTGCCCCCTTGTGGCTAAGTCAGTGCTTGGAACATCAGATGAAATGTGTCTCTCTAGCTAACTCTTTCGTACACCTTACACTGCCAAATAGCATTAGTTTGTTTAATCATCGCCAGAGGTTGTGTGGTGTCAGTGCTATTCCATTCCGGTTTGGCGCTACAAGCCGGCTACTTAGTATGTTCGGTGTGGATTAGTCCTACAATTAGTGTTGCGTAACATATAAATTGGTGCGAGCAGTGTGCTATATGTTAGTCGTCACACTCTTCTCGTTTCAGGATTATGGTCTCGAGAGCAGGCAAAGTCCAAACAGGTGAGCATAGTAGACTGAACTTCATCATTGAACTGAGACCAAAAGTCCAGTGATAGAATTTTAATCAATTATATCAAGATTACATTGCATGGTAAGCTTGTCCAAACAGTTCCGAACGAAAACTTTTAAGCAGGGGCTCCCACTATGAAATCGACTTTCAAAAGTATTATATTGTTTTAGTTAAACCAAACACCTCATCTGAAAGCTCAAGCGTTCTTTAATCATAGACTTTAATGACCCAGCTAGTGTCTGACATGTTTGACCTAATTTTGGTTTAAAGTAGTTTTAGTCTGGCAAAAAGAGGGCGCTGAAATTAAATCCAGTGAATTTGGTTACTGAGAAGTCGCTCCTCCTCATTTTTAATTGCAAATGGTACTGGAAGCAATGTTATATATAGACTGTATTTAATAACAATAAATACAGTTTAGCTGTACATTCGCAAATTATTTTGACCTGATAAATTTGCAATTTTGGCTAAACACTTTATGTTATTTTGGTTAAATGTTTACCCAGTCCATTAAAAAGCATTACGCCAGTAAATAGCATTTCCTAATGCAAGATTGTGACCGGCACCTGGTCTCAGATTTTGAGAAATAACCTAATTTGTTTTTGATAAATACAGAAGGTCCAGATTCAAATTTCCAAGTACTATGTGTAAATAACTGATGCTTGTGTCAACTGAGAAAAAAATACCTTTCCGTTTCTTCTCGTGTTTTGGTAATGGAAAAGTTCCAAACGTGTCCGGATGAGGGTTTGTTGTTTTTAATACAAGGTTTGCATGTGTGATTGGTGAAAAGGTAAGTAGTTTTGTTCAGTGGGGAAAACACTAGCGTTTTAGCGCAACGGACGAGATGTCAGCAGCTACTCCCTTTCTTCTCATCACCCGAATCGTTTCTAAAGCAAAAGTGACGTCAAGACGCGTTCATTAAATGCGAGCAGTTTTGGGTGAATAACTCAAACCGCAGCAAACATTTGCAACCGTTCATTTTCCGGTACTGGCGAAATTGCTAACGAAAATGCTTGCCTTTTAGCCTGTGTGTGAACAAAGTATCTGTAGGGCTGGAATCAAGCTATGTTTGTTTAACCTCACTGACCATTGAAAAGCGCACCTGAAGGAAAATTATAGCAAAGGATATTCCGTGATGGTCTTGCATAGCGTTCAGCCAGTTTGTGATCGGTGTATAATAGGTAAAGACCGTCAATTCCAATCCTACGAGAAGGAAGAGTTTGTTTTTATAGCTAGTGCACATTGATCGATACGTTGATTCGACTAGTTAGTGCAACATGTTTTCAGTTAAATACCATACTTACAATGTAGATGAACTGTACCTCTTAACCGAATGCCCGACTAATCTATCCTGTGGTATCACTAGTTTAACATCGTTAAAAATGGAATAAAAAACGTCCTTGTTCAAAACGGGAATTATTTCTCCTGTCAAATTCAAAACAAAAACATAGATTCTACTATACTTTTCAAAATATTAGGCAAACTGGTTGGAAGTTTAGGATGCGCACGAGAGTCTCTTCTTTTATGAGCAGAATGACTTAATTCTACAAATATGATGATAGTAAAATAGCAAATTTTACACGCAGAAACATACTGGTTTACGAACCCTTTGGCGCTTCCTGGAATGGCTCGAGTTTCAGTTCCCTTTACATCATAGCACTCCTGTTATTTACAAACAAACTGTTAACATCTGAATCAGAACGACGCTGTTTCAGTGCTGGGGTGCGTTTGGCCTGAGTCGCTGGGAGTTACTCATACACACGAGCACCTATCAATGAAGTTCGGCGTATCTTTTTACCCTCCAAGAGAGAAGTTCGCTAACAATGTCTATCTGCCGTTTGAAATGAAGAACCTGGGATGGATAAGACAGTATCCGTAAGAATGAAAAATGAATAAATTCACACGCATAACTCTTAAGGTTAACCTTAGTTGTATGCTGCACAATCTTGTACCTGTATAAACTTTTGGACATTACTCTTGAGGTTGCCCGTAGTTTTTTGCAGTCTTTTTTCTCAATCTGTAATGGTATGGCGACTAAAAACTCAAGAAAGGTTTGTACTACATTTCAGTGGCCTGTACCGTGACGACGTAGCCAAGTAACCAGTTACTTTTGTTGATTGCAGTTCGTTTGGCATTGTCTGTTCACTGACAAAGCGTTAGACTTGAGACTGCATGAGATTGCGCCATTTTTTAAAATTCCAAGTTTGTACATCTTTTGCATTATTAAATGTCATTGTAACAGCAGCAGGTTTATGAACCCTTCTGGAAACGGAGAACTCCTACTTCTATTTCTGTTTTGACCAATATATGTATTCTGAATGTTTATGTTTGCTTTGATGTCACTCTTCAAGGTATTCACATATAGAGAATCGTCAGTTATGTGAAGAACAAGAGGCAGTGCTTGAAGAAATAAACAAATTCAAGGTATGGATATTAGCGTTTTAGTTACAGTGTTACTGTTTTTGAATCCAACATGATGTTTCACATAAACACTCAGTACACTTTTCGCGATTTGTTCGTTGTGTTGTGCGATTGAAAACAAGGAGCGACTACGACAACGGCCAACAGTTGCATGTACTTGCTGAATACCGTGCGCATGCAGGCCCAATGGAAATGCTAAGAACTAAATTTTACAATGCGAGGAAGATCCCCGTGGACGGTTTTGCATTCGGGATGTGTTCTGCCCGTCTTTGACCATACTCAGCAAGATGTTATCTATTTTTATAACTGAAGTTTTCAATGGCGCGGCACCATCATTTAACACTTTACCATCGGTTGATACTTTCACGTATCCATGTCACTTGTATTGCTAATGTATTTCCCTGTAAACTATCATTGTTTCTCTTGATACACAACCTTCATCGAATGAATTTTAATGCTACTAAGAACACCAGAAAAACGGCGGACAAACCATAGTGGAGAACACTACCAAGGGAATTAATCCAGATCCACTGTTTTACAAGAAAGTTGCATTGGAAACCGGAGTCAATGTGATTTGTGGAGCAGGTAACTTGAACGATTACGCCTTCCTGTTCATTTAGATCACTTGGTCATAAATCTGTGATTTAACAAAATCTACCAAAATATCTTTTTAACACCCACTAATGTTTCCTTTACAAGTGACTCGAAGTTCAGAGACACACTGTTATTTAGACTTGACATTGTATTGGGTGGCAAAGATTCGTATTGAAGCATGTTTTAAGTCGAATGCGAGATTTTTAATTCAAAGTTTCCCGCCACGAGAGCTGTTACTGGTTCTTTGTCCTGTACAGTAAAGAATTTGACGTTTTCTACCGTGATAGGTTATTACATCGGCAAATCCCACCCCTCCAATATGGGATCCTTGACGGAGGAACAAATTTGCGCCGAGATTGTCTCGCAGGTCACTGAAGGTTTTGCGGTGGACGACAGCGGCGAGCCGGTCAGATGTGGAATTATTGGAGAAATCGGTTGCACCTATCCTTTCACAGGTAGGACTGCTGTGACACGGCCAGACTGTGTGTTGTCATCTCTTCTCACTGTCACATATTAAAAGAAAGTTTAAAATTCTTTTTAGTTTTTTAATGTTTTCGTTACTTACGAGAGAGTGCAGCATAACGTTCTGCGGTTCATGTTCGGTGTGTCTAAGTGTTCATTTGCGTTCTACTGGCGGCAGCTATACTAAACCCTACTACCCCATGAATTTGAAGGGTTTGGCATACCCCGGAGGGCAGCCTAAGGATGATTTTGAAAATTGGCATATATTTGCTTACTGCGTAGAGAATGGCTGACGATGATTTTCCGGCGACTTCCACCACTGTGGCACCACCTGGAGCCAGTTTTTTTTTGCACCCAAAGCTGTATGTCCTAAACGCTGTGCAGGATCTTCATTGAATTTAGCAAGTGTATTTATATGAAGTTGTTAACGCACAACGACGACTTTGGACGCATGTTCGGTGTGCCCCCTATTGGCAATTTTTATGTTTTGCGTCTACCACTGTATATTCAAAGGTCCTCAACGTAATTTCATGAAATTCGGCAGATAGGCAAACCTCTCTTGGCATATATGTGCTTACTCTGAAGAATACGGCTGACGATGATTTTCTGACGACGTCAACTACTGTGGCGCCTCCCAGTGGCAGTATTTTTGCGCCCATCTCTTTATCTCCTAAACCCTTTACAGGATTTTTATTAAATTTAGCATGTTGACGACTGACGACTTTCAGTCAGATTCGACGAACACAGTGCTCCTTAGTGGCAATTTCATTTTTTCCGTTTTCCTCTTTTTTCTGAAGTTCCTTGACAGATCTTTGTAAGATTTGGTAAATAGCTGTCTATTAATGAAACGATGACATCTTTCCGTTTTCGGATGGTTTCGACGTATTCTGCTGCAACTAGTGGCCATTTTAATTATCTTTTAGTGTGCTTTTGTCGTTTGTTTCTGTATCTTCCAAAGCAGGCAGAGGATCATTAAGAAAATTGGCAGATGTGTTCCTACTGACAAGGTCATTACTGACGTGGATTTTCAAACGGGTCCAACTACCGTGGTTCTTCCTAGTGACATTTGTTTCACATCTAGGGCTGTATCTGCTAAACCTCTTGCAAGATGTTTTTGAAATTTTGCAATTGTATTCCAATTAACTTGACGGCAGATGGATGGATTCAACTACCGCTTTGGTTCCTAATGACAGGTTTTTACGTTTGCCTTTGTATATTTGGAGATCTTTGATGGATTTTCATGAAACTTGGCAAATAGTTTTGAGAGACCACGACATCTTCCCATTTTTAGATGTGTTCAACATATTCTGTGTCATCTAATGATCATTTTATGATACAAATAAAAATCCCTAGAAGCGCATCTTTTGCGTTGCTCTTGTACATTTTGGCCTAATATAAGTATCGCCCCAGAATTTGAAGCCTTGGATCTAGTTGCACCTCTTAACACAAAAAGGTGACTGCCCCATGATGGGCAAAAGTCAAGAAATACTTGCAGTTCCTTCGTGGCCAGGTGACGTTTAGTTATTGTATGCTTTGTCATGATACTGGGACTATGATGGCATATATACAGCGTTATTTCATTCATGATGGTCAAAACTCTGGTAACAGCGAGCAACCAAAAAGGCGGAACTGCAGTGGCAACGGTTTTTCTATAGTTAATCCCACCCACGCATACACACATGAATTTGATGTTTAGTAGCGTGTTTCAATTTTACACTTGAAATTGACTTTGATATACATGTAGAGCACGAAAAGAAAAGTTTGCGCTCAGCTGCGCAAGCCCAAAATCAACTGGGAGCACCGCTGATGATTCACCCTGGCCGTAATAAGGATCAGCCCGCGGAAATCGTACGCATATTGCAGGAAGCTGGCGCCGACACGAGCAAGATTGTAATGGGACATTTGGACAGTAAGATTTGAGCTCATTTCTAGGTTCTCTGTAGCTTTGATATTTCTTAGTAAATATTCGTCTAAAGGGAAGACCTAGATGTGTTGGCAAGTGAATGAGTATGCTAAAAATATGAGGAGGTTAACTGCAGCTTAGCGACAAAGTTCAGAAAATGATAAAACGTGTTGGAAATCAGATGACACTCTTTTGGACTTCCAACTGGCGTGTATGTAGCACTCCCTTTGGTCGATTTCAGGAACAATCCATAATGACGATGACCTGTTGGAATTTGCCAAATTGGGAACCCTCTGCGAATACGATTTGTTTGGCATAGAAGTGTCGTGGTATCAGCGTCACAATGTGATTGCCATGCCGTCCGACGCCGAAAGAATAAGGCGGATTCAGCTGCTTATTACGGAAGGTTACTTGGATAAGATTGTTATTGCTCATGACATTCATACCAAACATCGTCTGGTAAGCGCCGCACTTATTTAGCAGGTCTACATTTCTGAGTGAAAACAATCTCACAGACATTTTTGTTAAGAAAATGGTCTTTTAGAGCCATGTCTAATTATCTGCATGTTTTGTCCGCGCCGCCATCTGGCGATCCAGTTGCATGCATCTCCTTAACAGGTTGCACAGTGTTGGTCTGCGTAAAAACAAGGGACTACATTGTCAACGTATGTAGATTGGATGCCCTGTTCCGGAAGTATGCCACGGCGAACATTTTTTTTAGCTCTGGGGTTAGTATACATGAAGATATGTCAAGCTACAGAGGAACTGGCGTGATGTTGCGAAGGATTATAAAGTATTCTTCAAAAACAGCATTTCGATAGTCAATTAATGTGTAATATTTCATGATGTTCTCGCCATCATTCGAATAAATGTCGTTTTACTGACATACGGAATGCTCCGTGTAAAACAATAAGCAACGCTTGCGAAACCAAATTTCTTTTGAATCCCCTTAACAATAAAATTAAGCGTAAAAAGAATTCCACTGCATTGCACCAGAGCTGAGATGTCTCACATGCACTGTACGTCTCTTGCAGCTAAAGTTTGGCGGCCACGGATACTGCCACATCCTTGACAACGTTGTTCCGCAGATGTTGACTTACGGAGTATCTCAGCAACAGATTGACACCATCTTAATCTCCAACGCTGCTCGATGGCTTACCTTCGATAAATAAATTCCTCTGTAGTCGATCCTGTGCTGTTTCTTGTGTCTTTTCCTTCGTAGTGCAATGTCACTTAGAATGCTCCTTGTTTGGTACTAGAGTTTCATTTTGTGTCTACCCTAAGAAAATCGATAGCCGTGCTTAGACATTTGTCGTTTAGGGTTCAATATCAATTCGTCAGTAAAGTGTCTTGTCTCGATTCTTTTTGCCCTAAATTTATGCACCCACGTATACATATAGATATGTGGGTGCATATTCGTGTCATCTGAGTCCTGTGTATGCTGTTGTATCTCCTTAACCCCATGCGGGAACACAACGGATTTGGCAGATGTCCTATGAAGCTGGTAACGGATGATGGCGAGTTTTGAATTCATCCTACTACGGCTGTGTCTGGTAGTGGCAATTTTAGTTTTTTTTTACATTTGTCTCTGATAATTAGATATATAATGAATTTCAATTAAAGAGACGACGACGACGACTATCATTGGAACGGATTTGTGGGATTTTGCGTCACCTAATGGTCTTATGTATTATTTTTGAGTCGTTTATGGCATCCGCCTCTGTCCGCCAAACTGCGGGCTCTTTATGAAAATTGTTGAATGTGTTCCTGTTAAAATAACAGTTGAGTTTGATTGTCGGACATGTCCGATTTCCGTGGCGTACAGATATCTAGCAAATCTTGTTGGCGAGTCTCATTAATTTTTAGGCAGTCTACTACTACCGAACGAGCAACTTTCAGTCTTTCTACCCGTCAATTTCAGTGATGTCAATCTCAAAGGGTTCCTAAGAGTTACTAAAACTATCTTCACATTTTTCGAATGTGCACTTTTGTAAGCACTGAGATACGACGTCTTAGCAGAAGGCAAATCAGCCGCTTGATATGAGCGTTCACAAAAGTATTGTATCTGCCGTCCGAACAGTTAGCACGACATTGACGTGCAATATCAAAATGTTCTGACCAATAACGTGCAAACACCATAGGCGAACTGAACCTAACCAGTGGAATATTGGCATATCTCAGTTATTACGAAGGTGAATCTGTCGCAATATTTGTGTGTAGATGATAAGAAGGCAAATCAGACTTCTGGCGAGCGAAATTTTCTTTTAAGGCGGCTGATTAGATTCCAATTTGTCTTTGAGTGTACGGTATGCGAGCGCTGTATAAGTGCCGCAAACAAAATTCATCGGTAAATGTGACAAATGTTACAGCAGGCCTAGCAGATGGCCCAGCAAAAGTGGAAACTTTGGTTTGTGAACCAAAGTGCAGGGAAAATCTGAAACTTATTAACTGTCCATCATCGACTTCCTTCATCAATCAATTTTCTGCTCTCTTCATGAGGGCTATAGCCCTCCTCCCACTTTTTCAGGGCTGAGCCGCCTATGCTATTGAAAAATTCATAAAATCATTGTACCAATTTTCGATAGGAACAGCTCCTTAATTTATTCTGCAAACTTAGTTTTCCTCATTCAGTAAAGTTACTTTGATACCAGTATTTTTGAGAACACAAATGACAACTGAGCGTCGCTGACAGCCGGAATACATATTCATTATGTTTTAACTAAAACTCCACAAGTTTAATGTAAAAAATAACTTTTGACTGTGTCTCAAAACGATCTATCAAAACAATCTAAAAATATACTGAAATGTAAGTGATCAGATGGTCTGCCGCACTGAGTTAGAGCCGAATCCAGACTCGTGAGCATGTGGATATGGATCTCGAAAGTCAAGCCATGAATGAATTTTAGCATTTAAATTTTTCATTTATGTATTCCCGGCGTGATTTTTTTCTGAAACATATTTATTCAATTGCAGCTCAATGTTTTTATTTTATAAATTCATTACTCTCCATTTTGTAAACAAAATTGAAACTACAGTAAAGTTTTTATTTTATAAATTCATACTCTCCATTTTGTAAACAAAATTAAAACCAGTTGCAAAGAACTAAAATAAGTTTAGTGTAGACTGCTGCTCACGGACCGACATCAGGGCGATCACACCATTCGTTCCCGGATGTATCATCTGGATTATGAGCAGAGATATACTCCAGATAAGGTAGTAAAACATATGGTTTTATGTTCAGCTGATTTAAATATGCTGGTTGGCCTCATCCTTGAATAAACACTCGAATCAGCCAAGTATCACAAATCTATACGCACTCAAGAGTATGGCTACGAGAACCTTCAGCGGTTGGTCTTCGCTATTTTGTATACAAACCGCTACTCAGGTACCCGCTGTAGATTTTAGTGCTTCGGGAACCAGCGAAGTCTACCTCTTTCTGAATAACCGTGTGGCCCTTGCGGTCACTCTTAAACCAGGTCATGACTGATTCTAGGTCGTACATGTATTTGTGTATAATATATTATACGTGACATCTGTTTGATCGACAGGCAGCGTAGCTAGTCACAAGTGGTTGGTTCACTAGGGTGCTCTATCGGGTAGGTATATAGCCTGTATTATAGGACCGCTGTGTTGTAGCTCCAACAAACCAGCTAGTGACGTAAAAAGGATAAGAAGCTGTGTCTGTGAGCTGAGATCAATTTGTTATTTGAGTCAATGATTGAACACAATAGCGTTGAAACACGAGCCGGGACTGTCAGAAGTAACAGCTCGTTAACATCGTGTTAAGCAATCTCAGTGAGCACAGTGAGCAGATAGGCAGCGCTCGACGCTTAACTAAACGCTAAGTCGCATTTGGCCACCTGGCAGTATCCTATGCGCCGTCTGAGGTCGGCAAAATTGTAAATCTGCGGCGAGCGCCTAATTCAGGTTTCTTATCCGGGCGTCGATAAGTTGGTCAACAATAAAGACGGCTGTAGCGCCGCCCAGTTTCCCTGTATATGCCTCCCGCTGGCGAACGAAGATACGCCGTTTCTGTAGTGTCACGGCGTAGCGCCAAAATGCTACGTATTTTCGGTAATTAATGTGCATTAATTTTCTCCGTTCATAATAAAGTTTTCAATCCTTCGTTTTGGTTTTTACTGGCAATCATTGCCCGAGATAGTAATGTATCACGAGCCTTGCTCGACAGCCGCCAAGAGTGAGGAGTTACGATCGAAGGAATAGGAATAGGCCTATACCAACACTCACAGTGAGAATAGATGTAAGAGCCTCTAATTAATAGGTAAGAATGAATTCTGACTCTTGATTGACTATATTTTAACTCGTTTTCGTCAGTGCTATGGAAATGGTTGTCATCATGTAAGGTTATAATGTGAAAGTGATCGCGGAGGGGGCGGGTCACACACTTAACAAGACTGTAATCCAGAGCCAAAATTCCGATATTGGGTAGAAATATTAAAAAGGGTGCATACCTTAGAACATACTTCTATTTAGCTTTCGAGTGGTCAAACAATGTTGACAGGTTAGGCTGCTCGTGCGGGAATAGCCTTCACACAGTAATCCACCGTTTGCTCATACGTCACTATTAGGCTTTGGAAAAGGCCAAAAATTGACAGGACTTTCATCTCTGTTAGTATAACGACTGTCTGAATTACACACACCACAACAACACCTCTTGGCCATTTAAAATGCACATTGCAGTTGAACGTGTTTTGTCCTACAGCCGCTAATGTTTGTCGGACAAGATGGCGAACTGCAGTCTGGAGGAGTGTCCAGAATGCAGCATTCTGATTGGTCAGTCACACCTGTCATTCATTTTCTGGCGTAAGGTCAATTCACGTGGACAAGAAGCGCCCTTTAAAACGTGGCTCACTACAACAGCTCCGTTACATCTTGGCTAATCGGCATAGTTGTGTTCCGCTTTTTTCGAATGGCGACAGAAAAATACGGACATTCAAGTGTTTTTTCACAATCCCTAAGGACGTTGAGATTCGGAAGCGTTGGGTCGTTGCCATACGCCGCGACGAAGGAAACTATTTTCGGGTAAAACTTATAAATGTTTTCGAAAGTTTGATCACATTTTGTCGCATCTCGGTTGGCGAGCATAGCAACAACCGGTGAATCTTCGTCCAGCCAGGCTGTGTTTTCATGACTACATGAAACATTTGTTTCCAAAAAGGTCAGGGCCCTCAATCCCTCGATTTTGGGGCCGAATATAGGCCTTATTCCTCTATCAAATTCCCCTCACGAGGCCTACACATTCCCTAAAAGTGATAGAAAATTTCCCTTCAAAGTTCAAATCAGTTGTAACCACACAGGTCACAATTTGAAGGAGCACAAAATGCTACTTGAACAGAGCCTATGAGAGTTTGCACCAGGGCAGTGGTGATTGGGAGATAGAATGTTGACGACCCGGTGGGGTCGGCTGAATTCACGGTTTGGCAACTCGGGTCACTTTGCAGAGAACAGTGACTAAACGCAAAACTGAAATGAGTTTCGAGTTGGAGGAAGGCTTTTTGCCACTGTATTTAACGGGCGAGGGGCGCGACATTGTTGGCGACCCGTTGGGATCGGCTGAATTCACGGTGTGGCAACTCGGGTCACTTTGCAGAGAACAGTGACTAAACGCAAAACTGAAATGAGTTTCGAGTTGGAGGAAGGCTTTTTGCCACGAGTTGTGTGCATGGCCCTGGTTTGCCTTGTGGTTATGATGTCAGTGCTCGAAACATCGAGTGAAATGTCTTTATTCCAGCTAACGATTTTGTACATCTTATCATTCTTCTCATTTCAGGAGTATGGTTTCAAGAGAAGGCAAAGTCCAAACAGGTGAGCATACAATCATTCGCCCAACTGAGACAAATACTTATTTCTACAGAATTATGCCTACGTGTTATGCTACAGTAGTTTTTGTGATTAGGTTCAAACGATTGTCGAAAGTCCTGACATTTTTTCAGAGGGCTACAAGGTAGCGTTTTAGTCAGACTGACGAGATGTCATCAGCTAGTTTGCTTCCTCACCACACGAATCGTTTTAGAGTGAAAACTGGTGTCAAAACGCGCTCACTCTTTGTCATCAACTCACTTATGTGAAGATAAACAAAGGTATCTTTCCCCTGGCTTCAAAATTGCTAGCCAATACGCAAACAGTTTCGGAATAACTCAATCCGCCTGCAAAGAGACACCAAAAGTCACACATATGCAACTGTTATCCTTGCTGTCGTTTTTGCTACTGGCGAAAGTGCTAGTGAAAGCTCTTTCGTTTTAGCCAGTTTGTGGACAAGGTACATAAGTGGTGGGGACACCTACCATATGAAGGAAAATTATAGCAGAGAATATTTATGTTGGTCTCGCCTAGCGTTCAGCCAGTTTGTGACCAGGGCATAACAGGTTGGTTAAGTCTGTGAATTCCAATCCCACAGCATTTCCAGGTCCTGAAAGTGACACATTTAGTAGCTAATCTATTCTGTGGTTTCCGCTGTTCAAAGATATGATATGAAAAACCGCCTTAGTTCATTTCTCTTGTAAAACTTAAATTCTAAACAAAAACTAACTTCACCACTGGAAAGATTCCATTATATTTTTCAAAGTAGCAAACAAACTTGTCGGGTGCCTCTGATTTGTACCGTCGAGCAGGTATCTTGATTTACGCTTTGAATGATTGAGTCTGCAAATATAATAGGTAATTCTACTCTGAGTAGCAATTTTATACTGCTTGTTCACTTTACGAACTCTTTGGCGCTTCGTAAAATGGCTCGCTTTTCAGGCTCTGTTATTTACAAACGAACTGTCAACATCTGAATCGGAACGATCTCATTTATTTCAGTGCTGGGGTGCGTTAGACCCGAGTTGCTTGGAGCCACTCATACCCACGAGCACCTATCAATGAAGTTTGGCGTATCTTTTTATCCTCCAAGAGAGAAGTTCGCGGACAATGTCAATCTGCCGTTTGAAATGAAGAACCTGGGATGGATAAGACAGTACCCGTAAGAATGAAAAATGAATAAACTCTCACGTATTACTCTTGAGTTCACCCTCGGTTGTATGCTGCACAAACTTGAATCCTGTTTACATGCTGGCTGAAACGCTGGCGTTCGCCAGCACTGTCGCTTGCGACAAAAGCGCTGTGCTGGAGATTTGACTTACCCCAACACTATTACCATTCTCGCTGGCTTTTTGTAGCGAGACCACTTGCTTCAAATATCACACATACGCGCAGGGCTTTGTTCTATCCTCACATCAATTAATTTCTGGCAGAGATCGATACAAAATTTCCTTTAAAAACGACTCGGGTAAGGAGGAATCAAACTAACTGCTGGCGAAATTGACCCCGTCTGTCTGACTAAAACGCCAGCGAAAACTGCTACCGTTTTCACCATTCATGTAAAGCTCAGTAGTATGGGCTTTTAACATTTTTTTTCTGAAGTCGCCACGGTGCTGCTACTTAAAAATGTGAAGAAAGATTTTGGCTAGTACCATGCCCATGACGACGTAATCAACTAACCAGTTACGGTTGTAGTTCACTTGGCAGTCTGTCCACTGACATGGCGTTGGACTTGAAACTGAATTTGTGTCGTTTTTTCAATAAAATTCCGAATTCGTACATCTCTTGCTTTTTCAGATAATGTCAATGTAACAGCAATAGGTCAATAAACCCTATTTAAATCTGAGAACTAGTGCAGGTACTTCTATTTTGACCGGATTTTATATGCAACGAATGCGCATGTGTATGTTTTCCTTTCACTCGACTCTTGATTCTACTGCAAGACAGCTCTGACGTCACTCTTCAAGGTACTCACACGAGGAGAATCTTCAGTTGTGTGAAGAACAAGAGGCTGTGCTTGAAGAAATTAAAAATTTCAAGGTATGGATATTAACGTTTTAATGCAGTGTTATTGTTTTCATGCAACATGATGTTACTCATAAGCATTATACTTTTGGCAAGTTTTTCGCTGTTTTGCGGCCCTGACGTAGGAATTACGCCTTCGGGACAAAAAGTGTCGAAGTTAAGAATAAAATTCGGGCTGAGTTAAGCCCGAAGATGAAATTTTAGAAAAAGACTAAGTGCACCGCATTTTCTCAGTGGCCTTTGCGATTTTCGAATTGAAAGCAGACGATCTTCAATTTGACATTATTTAGGGTCATTGGATTCCGAAAGTTACGAAATTTATTCCTCAAGAGTTTAGAGTGGTGATAGTCGCAGTTTGGTCACTTAGACATTTTTTTAATTTAAAGCCTTTTAAGGCTTAAGAGCCTACATGTATTCCGTGGCTTAGACCGATTTCGGTCTTCATTTCGGTCTTCAGAAATTTCATGAAACGTGGCTAAGACGTTTTGATCTTAATTTAGCTCAATTTTGGTACAAGTTAAGACAGAGAAGGTTTCATGGAACGGGACCCCGAATACCGTGAACGTACAAGCGGAATCGGAGTGGACTAAGCTGAAAATTTTGAGAAAGATCCCCTTGGACGATGTCTCATTCGAGACGTGTTCTGCCCGTGTCTGAGCATGTTATGACGGGTTCTGACAAAGTTTATGAATGTGAATTTTTATAACTGCTCTTTTCAGTGACACTGCACCATTATTTAGCACTTCACCATCCCATGAAACATTGATATCACTTGTACTACTGTCACATTCATGAGCGGCACACCATAGGGGGCTGGGGTTGCTATAGCCCCCCCCACGTATTTCAGTGTTTCGCGGCCCATGATATTACGCTGTAAACTATCAATGTTTCTCTTGATGTGTATCCCTCATCCATGCGCGCACCCAGGAGGAAGGGGAGGGGGGCTTGAACAAGGCCCCCCATTTGGCGAATTGCGCAAAAAGTTATAGAAAACGAGACGAAGGTCCTCCAAAAAGGCGTAAACGCACAATTCACAGCTCCGAACGCGGTTCCCGTTTCTTTGTTTTTTTTAGTCCTCCCGACTTTTTGTTAGTAAAAGGTCCACATCGTCGAAAATTCGAGACCCCCACATTAAAGGCTGGGTGCGCTCATGTCATCGTATTTATTTTGCTATTTAACTTTAGAAAAACGGCGGACAAACCATTGTGGAGAATACTACCAACGGAATTAATCGTGATCCGCTGTTTTACAAGAAAGTTGCATTGGAAACCGGAGTCAATGTGATTTGCGGAGCAGGTAACATGAATACTTACTTTTATTAGCCAATATTACTTTTAGGTCGTGTAATTATAAATCTTTGTGACCTAAAAAAGTAACAGAATGCCAGGTTTTAACACCCATCAAGGCTTTCTTTGCAAGCGACTCGATGTTTATGGGTACATTTTTATGCAAATACAACATTGTATAGTATGAAAAAATCATATCCGCAAAGTCGAGTTTGAAGTCCATGTAAGATTTTGAATTCCAACCTTTCCTACGAGTGCTGTGGTTCTTTGTCCAATACAGTAAAGAATTTGACGTTTACTACCGTGATAGGTTATTACGTCGGTAAATCCCACCCCTCCAATATGGGGTCCTTGACGGAGGAGCAAATTTGCACCGAGATTGTCTCGCAGGTCAATGAAGGTTTTGTGGTGGACGACAGCGGCGAGCCGGTCAGGTGTGGAATTATTGGAGAAATCGGTTGCACCTATCCTTTCACAGGTAGGATTGCCGTGACATTGCCAGACTGTATTGTCGTCTCTTCTCACTGTCACATATTTAAAAGAAATCAAAATCTGTTTAATTTTCTCATTATCACTATTGCGGGTTGCTCACGAGAGAATGCAACGTACCGTTTTGCGGGTCATATTCGGTGTATTTCAATGTTTATTGGTGTTCTACTTAGCTCTACATGGGCCAATATGAAGTTGAAAGTATGGCAAACATGGCTGGAGCATGATGGGGATGTTAGGGACTTGCCGCTGAGAGTGGAGCATTTTTCAATTGTCTGGTATAGACTTGGGTTGCTTTTTTGCAATGGGATGGGAAGTCGATAACACTGTGCGCGGTATGAATGTCATGACGTGATTATAAACAGTTGCAAGACTGGAGGACATGCTATAATTTCCTTACATTTTTTTAGATGAGGTATAAAAATGGGTCACGTTTTAAGTCCTCTCAATTGGTATATATGAGGCGCAATTTTGGTTCTTGGTATAACCATGGGTCACATTTTTACATTTTGGCGTGCTATAAATGTCGACCCAGAAAAGGTGATAGCCCCCTGGTAGGTAAAGTGCAAGAAATACTTCCAGTTCCATCGTGAACCGTGACATGTAATTATTTTATGCAATATCATGATTCTGGGACCATGGTAGCATACATATAGCATTGTTTCGTTCATGACAGAACCGTTGGCAACCGCAAGCAGAGGCCGGAAAGGATAGTAAAATAGTTCGTTGCAACCAAGGCGTAGCTACATTGGTGGCAGTTTTTCTATCACAAATACACAGGCACGCACGTGCACACGTGAATTCGTTGTTTGGTACAGTTGTTCCAGTTTGATCTTAACTTTGATATAGAGCACGAAAAGAAAAGTTTGCGCTCAGCTGCACAAGCCCAAAGTCACCTAGGAGCACCGCTGATGATTCACCCCGGCCGTAATAAGGATCAGCCCGCGGAAATTGTACGAATATTACAGGAAGCTGGTGCCGACACGAGAAAGATTGTAATGGGACATTTGGACAGTAAGATTTTGCGCTCATTTCTAAATTCTCTGTAACTTTGATATTTGATGATAACTACTCGTCCCAAACGAAGAGCTAAATGTGGTTGTCGAACGACAGACATAAACATGTGACCGATGAGAAGTGCAGCATAGCTAGTTAGGTAAAAGGACAAAACGCGTCCTGAAAATCAGTGTGCCTGATTAGACATTTGAAAACTGAACAACACGTCCTCGGCAATGATAGTTTAAAAGGCGTGGTGTTATGCCAAGCTAAAACTTTTCAAAAGCAATTTGTCTTTAAAAGTCAATATTTCTTTCTCGTTTCGCGTAATTGATTTAAAAACAAACATTTCTCTTGCATTGCTGAGGACAAACAAGAGGATGGCCGCTGGCATAGCCAAGTGGCCAACTGCCAGCGACGTGACGGCCTTCTGGTATGTACGTAACTGTTGACGCTCCCTTTGGTTGATTTCAGGAACAATTCATAATGACGATGACCTGTTGGAATTTGCCAAACTGGGAACCTTTTGTGAATACGATTTGTTTGGCATAGAAATATCGTGGTACCAGCGTCACAATGTGATTGCCATGCCGTCCGACGCCGAAAGAATAAGGCGAATACAGCTGCTTATTAAGGAAGGTTACTTGGATAAGATTGTTATGGCTCATGACATTCATACCAAACATCGTCTGGTAAGTGCCTGCTGCACATTTTGCCTGTGTCTACACTTTTGAGTGGCGTCATGGGTTTAAGAAAATAGGATCATATTTTTTAGTGGAAAATATCGTTTAGAGCCATGTCTACATGCATGTGTCTGCATGTTTCCGGCGCAATGGCGGATTAAGAAGGGGCCATGGCCCCCCTAAAATTCTCCCAGATTCTATTTGGGGGGTGCGAATGTCGGGCAAAACCCTGGCTAATGCTCTGTCCTGGCCCCCTCCTCACTCAAAGTACTGGATCCGCCCCTGCAGCGTTTTCGGTTGCATTCCTTTCCACAACACATTGCGTCATGGTATAAAGATTTGTTTTCGGTACATCTGTTTGAGTCGGTCAACCCACGGTTACGTCGTGCACTTTGCAGTTTAGAAATTCAGTGTTAATTAGTTCTGGGGGTAGTTTAGAGAAGTCTCCCCACAGAGGAACTGGCGTGCTGCTGTCGGAGCTTTGAGAAGTATTTTTTGAAAACGGCTTATTTCGCAAGTCGGGTTATACGTTGTCAAATAAATGCCATTTAGGCCTACATATACAGAATGTGTAAGATCAGGAATGCTTTCGAAAGCAAAGTTTGAAACCCCCCCAACAAGAAAATAAAACGCCCAGATAACCACTGCATTTCACCAGAGCCGAGTCACAAGCAATATACATTTCTTGCAGGTAAAGTTTGGCGGCCACGGATACAGTCATATCCTAGACAACGTTGTTCCGCAGATGTTGGCGTACGGAGTATCTCAGCAACAAATTGACACCATTTTAATCTCCAATCCTGCTCGATGGCTTACCTTCGATAAATAAATGCTCTTCTACATTGTTGAATTATCCCTCACGTCGTTGGCTTAGCCTTGCCCAACACTGCCGTTTCTAATTTCTTTTGTAGCCGACTTGTTGCACTGCCAGTTGGAATGTAGTTTCTTTAGCACGAAGGTTATTATCCCTCGACAATGTTGGTGACCATCATTGTACAATTATTTCTCCAATCGGTGTAACATCGATTCGTCCACTACCAGTCATTTCTATGGCGCACAGCCTTACACTTTGCCCTACTTTTTATGAAAACTGATGAAACAGCCATCAAGGGTACCCGGAATTCCTGCAAACCCCCCTTCAAATGTATGCCCATGGGCAATTGTCTGTAAAAAACGAGTTTTTTTTCTCAGGTTTAGTCAGTCTGTCGTCAAGGCTAAAGCCGTGTCTCTACATTCTCAGTACTTATATACTGTACTGACTACTTTGTATTAGACTGTCGGCTGTTTTGTCAATTGAAAAAGATCATAAATTTTACAAACTGCAATTTGGTTCCCTTGTTTTGTTGGCTATTTTATTGTTTTGGAGGAATATGACTGCAACTAAACCAACATCCACTCTGGCTCTCCTGTATATTGTACTTTTGGGATGCGAATAAGATAAAATGTGCCATTTTCCGAATGTACGCCCTTGAGCTTACTATCAGAAATTCCTGTTAATAATGTACAGGTGTACCTGATATAAAACTAAGAATTATAAAAGGTAAAAGAAAACACAGATGAAAGATTTCAAAGAAACTTTGTTCATTGTAAACAAACAGTGATATAAATCTTTTGGCATAAATATAATTTTTTTCTGTATTGATGAAAAGAGAATTGAGAGGACGGATTACAAACCAATGCAAACATCGAAACCTTCACAAATCATTCTTCAACTCCAGTTTTAACAATCTGACCCATAAATTGGAAAGTATTACATAATACGTATTTAAGTAAAAGTTTTCACATGCAATCAATGACATTTGGTGACACCACTTAACACCACTCAACAAGAAACTTTTTAACAGTAACTATGACAATAGCAACGAACAACCTAATGTATATGAAATATTCTTGACATATTTTGTGACACGCAACACCTGCAGTTTCTTCAATGTAATTGGCTGTACTTCGGGAGCAAGTTTTTCCGATATGCAAAATTGGTTGAATACACTGTACAATGTAATTACATATCCATAAATTTTGAAATAATGGAACTATAGAATAGAACTACAGAGATATCAAATGAAGAATCTGGTTCAGTATACAGATAAATAAGCATGTAACAGTGAATGAAAGACGGACAAAAACATTTAATGGCCTAGCATAGCTCAACTCGAATGCCAGAGAGGGCAGCACTATCAGTGACTCTTGAGGAAGAGTGCGGCACCACACTGCAGCCATTGGCTTACGTTGCCACCGCAGGGAACTTCCAGACGAGCGACAATGTGATCCCGGTCCATGCTGTAATATACTGGCAGGGAGATGGTCTCCGAGGCATTATATGGCTCTGGCGACTCCTGCAATCATACCAGTTGGTCACAGCATTAACCTTGAACCAATTATTGACAACATACATTTAATAGCACTAAAGCAATTTTCACCACATTTTCTACTGTTGCATGATGTTTCTGGTCCCAGGACAAGTGTCTATTTAAACCCCCAGATTACGTAATAAGGGTAGTACTTCATACTAGTGCTCATTCAAAGAGGCTGCTGCGTTTAGTCAATGAGTGGCCACATCTAAGCACTGCACTACAGTATGCCCGGAACAAAATCAAGTGACAAATAATTTAACTACAGTATATACCTTTGGTATCCAGGCCATAGTGCAGTCGGGAATGGCGGATATTGTCGGTGAGTCACGTTGGTTCTCAGACAGTCTACTACCATCAAACGAGCAGCATTCGAGCTGAAGGCCCGTCACCTTGATGCTGCTCCGTGCCCCCACAATGTTGCCTTTCCACGTGCTGGCGAACTTCAAGCTATCCATAGAGCATCCAATCTCTCTGGAATATCACATACACATAGCAACTGATACCAAGTTCAAGTACGGAATAAGATAAGACCCTTCAATGAGTGTCGCTAAAGGTGTCCTATTTGATGAGGAATTAGCAGTGAACATTATTCAGAGCAATCACCGTGAGCAAACCTAACTACATCATTGGAATACAAGAGTCTCTTAGTTTGGAGGCACGCATTCAATTGAGAAATATTTTAGATGGCGGCATGTGAACTCTGTTAAAGAGTCACACAAAAATTTATTCATTTGGCTAACATGATAAGTTTGGCCCTGCAGGAATGTGAAACCAGCTTGAAGGGAGATATTTGAAAAAAAAATGGGTAAAAATACAACATCTCTGAGGTAAGAGGCAAAGAAATCATATTTTGATTACTCTCAGTACAACGGATTGTGAGATGCGCCACCATGAAAACCAAACTTCACTCACTAGTTCCAGAAATGTATTTGCAGGTGGCAGCACCACAGCCTATGTGTCCTGGATAGACACATATCACAGAGGTCTTGCACTGCAGTAGTGTCAACCTGGATTGACTTAAAGATACATTAGGTCCAAAAAATATTTCATTACCTTGCTGATTGTTGCCTCAATGCATTGAGGAATGTGTCAGGGTGGAATAGCTCCGACAAGTCCAGTGTGTCCTTAAGAAGTGACCCACTCTCAGCCTTCTCCACCCAGCCCTGAATGGCCATACATCTGGACACTAGTGACCGCAGGTAGTGCATCGGGTCCTCTGGACCGTCCCACTTCGATAGCCAGCTCATTGGCGTCTGAAATAGATACACGGTGACAGGACTGTTGCCTCCAGTAGGTTATATTTATATAGGGTGACCAAAAATGTGCTCACACTTCAGTACAAATGGTGCGAGCTCAAATTTTCCCTCTGATTAGACTTAATTATACTCTGTGTTCCATTGCCTGGCATCACTTTGCCATGAAACTGTGACGGATATAAGACTAGTAATTTTGCCTTAGCCATGTAGAAACATCCATTCACTGGTGCTAGTTATGTCATTCAAACTAACAAACTTACGACAACTAAGTTTTTAATGAATTTGAGAACTATTTTGCAGTTTAAAGTTCAATGGAGAATATTATTTCCCAACTAGACACAGTTGCTTTTGTTATAGTATTTTCACTTATAAGTTTGACTAGGTCAGGCAAATATCTGTTAACCTGTCCGACAGTGTAGGCATTGACATTCATTAACATTTTATGAGCCTTTAATGAGCACCCCTTTAAGTGCGGACACAACGTGAAAATTCTTTACTACTTTTTTCTGTTATTATTCTTGTGAATTTGCTCCAACTAGAAACAAGACAATTTTTTACAGTTTTAGCAGTCGATATTCATTTTAAAACATTTTTACCTCCTGATGAAGAAGAGCACCAGCCAGATTCTGGACATCAGATGTCAGCAGTTGTGTACCCCTGATCACCTTACTCAGGGAGGCCAGTGATTGGTGTACGCTCTGCACAAGTTTGACAGCATTATATCTCTCGAGCTGAATGAAAGACCTGATGGGCGAATCACCCGGTTTCTCTACAGGAGGCGATACTTTCATCTGGATGAGCTGCGAGCCCTGTCACAATAAAACAATGAACATCATATGATTATGGATGAGCCGGAAGTCTTGTGACAATAAAACAATGACCATCATTATGGATGACCTGGGAGTCCTGTCACAATAAAACAATGAACATCATTACAGATGAGCTGAGAGCCCTGTCAATATAAAACAATGGATATCATGGATGAGTGGAGGGCCCTGTCACAATAAGCCAATTAACATCACTATAAATGAGCTGACAGTCCTGTCACAATGAAACACTGAATATCATAATGGATGAGCTGAGAGCCCTGTCACAATGAAACACTGAATATCATAATGGATGAGCTGAGAGCCCTGTCACAATAAAACAATGAACATCATCATGGATTAACTGAGTCCTGTCTCAATGAAACATTGAATATTATTATGGATGAGGTGAGAGTGCTGTCACAATGAAACACTGAATATTATTATGGATGAGGTGAGAGTGCTGTCACAATGAAACATTGAATATCATTATGGATGAGGTGAGAGTGCTGTCACAATGAAACAATGAATATCATTATGGATGAGGTGAGAGTGCTGTCTCAATGAAACAATGAATATTATTATGGATAAGCTGAAAACCCTGTCATAATAAAACAATGAATATTGTTATGAATGAGCTGAGAGCCCTATGACAATGAAACGATGAATATCATTATAGACCCTTTCATATTGACTTAACTCCAGTCTGAGTGGAGCGTCGACGCAAACTGTGAAGTCAACTGAACTGTTCATACCGGCTTCGGTAGTTAATGGACATTGAAGTAAACAGTAGGTCACGTTGTTGTCATTCAAGTAATCGCGAGGTAACGCTGATGTATCGCGCACACACCAAGAATTTTTTTAATGTGACAATTTGGGAACATTTGCATGTGCTAATTGACATGAAAGTTATTCCTACTTAGATTGTGATTATTCGAACTATTGGCAACTACACTGCCATTAATTACTGATGATGGCAGTGTCCCCTGGTGATAACTTCGATAAGACTGAAGTTGATCGTTCATACTGCACCGCAACGTTGACACTTAAAAGCGTTCATGCTGACCGCAACTCCCCAAAACATCGATGCCTCGATGTTAATATGAAAGGGCCTTATGGATGAGCAGAGAGCCCTGTCACAATAAAACAATGAATATCATGGATGATCCGAGAGCCCTGTTGAGCTGAGAACACTCTTACAATAAAAGAATATCATTANAACTAAGTTTTTAATGAATTTGAGAACTATTTTGCAGTTTAAAGTTCAATGGAGAATATTATTTCCCAACTAGACACAGTTGCTTTTGTTATAGTATTTTCACTTATAAGTTTGACTAGGTCAGGCAAATATCTGTTAACCTGTCCGACAGTGTAGGCATTGACATTCATTAACATTTTATGAGCCTTTAATGAGCACCCCTTTAAGTGCGGACACAACGTGAAAATTCTTTACTACTTTTTTCTGTTATTATTCTTGTGAATTTGCTCCAACTAGAAACAAGACAATTTTTTACAGTTTTAGCAGTCGATATTCATTTTAAAACATTTTTACCTCCTGATGAAGAAGAGCACCAGCCAGATTCTGGACATCAGATGTCAGCAGTTGTGTACCCCTGATCACCTTACTCAGGGAGGCCAGTGATTGGTGTACGCTCTGCACAAGTTTGACAGCATTATATCTCTCGAGCTGAATGAAAGACCTGATGGGCGAATCACCCGGTTTCTCCACAGGAGGCGATACTTTCATCTGGATGAGCTGCGAGCCCTGTCACAATAAAACAATGAACATCATATGATTATGGATAAGCCGGAAGTCCTGTGACAATAAAACAATGACCATCATTATGGATGACCTGGGAGTCCTGTCACAATGAAACAATGAACATCATTACATTTGAGCTGAGAGTCCTATCAATATAAAAAATGAATATCATGGATGACTGGAGAGCCCTGTCACAATAAGCCAATTAACATCACTATAAATGAGCTGTCAGTCCTGTCACAATGAAACACTGAATATCATAATAGATGAGCTGCGAGCCCTGTCACAATAAAACAATGAACATCATCATGGATAAGCTGAGTCCTGTCTCAATGAAACAATGAATATCATTATGGATGAGCCGAGAGTGCTGTCACAATGAAACAACATCATTATGGATAAGTCAAAAGCCTAGTGCCAATAAAACAATGAATGTCATTATGGATGAGGTGAGAGTGCTGTCACAATAAAACAATGAATATCACTATGGATAAGCTGAGAACCCTGTCACAATAAAACAATGAATATCACTATGGATAAGCTGAGAACCCTGTCACAATAAAACAATGAATATCACTATGGATAAGCTGAGAACCCTGTCACAATAAAACAATGAATATCACTATGGATAAGCTGAGAGTCCTGTGACAATAAAACGATGAATATCATTATAGACCCTTTGATATTGACTTAACTCCGGTCTGAGTGGAGCGTCAACGCAAACTGTGAAGTTAACTGAACTGTTCATACCGGCTTCGGTAGTTAATGGACATTGAAGTAAACAGTAGGTCACGTTGTTGTCATTGAAGTAATCGCAAGGTAACGCTGATGTATCGCGCACACACTAAGAATTTTTTTAATGTGACAATTTGGGAACATTTGCATGTGCTAATTGACATGAAAGTTATTCCTAATTCGATTGTGATTATTCGAACTATTAGCAACGACACTGCCCATTAATTACTGATGTTGACAGTGGCCCCTCGTGATAACTTCGATAAGACTGAAGTTCATACTGCACCGCAACGTAGACGCTTAAAAGCATTCATGCTGACCGCAACTCCCCAAAACATTGTTGCCTCGATGTTAATATGAAAGGGCCTTATGGAATGAGCAGAGAGCCCTGTCACAATAAAACAATGAATATCATGGATGATCCGAGAGCCCTGCTGAGCTGAAAACACTGTTACAATAAAAGAATATCATTAGCTTGTGCTCCCTTCAATATGGATGAGCTGAGAGCCATGTCACAATAAAACAATATCATTATGGATGAGCCGATATGGCCTGTTACCAACACCTTGTACTTTGTCAATAAATTTGTACAAGAACTGCTGACATCATCAATTCTCCTTAGCACCAGAATTGATCGAAGCTCCTTTTGTATGGAGCAGGGCAATAACTGCATTAGAGATGACTTTACAGCAATAAAAATCAAATAAAGCGTAATACCACGCACTGAAACTAGGTGATTTTTAACAGTTTAGCTTCTGAAATTGAATTCCTTGTGAAAAGTTAGATGTTTAGGATAACTTTCCCCCAGAAGAAATACAATAAAAATTTACCAGAAGCGATGTGATTGAATTAAGTATTTTTGCCAGTATTTCAGTCACGACAGACATGTTCAACTTAATGTATTCATCATGGTATGCGAGTTGCGACATGATACAAAAAACTGCACCAAGGCTTAGCAATGGACTCATTGATATCTAGATTTGGAAGTGCATTCCATGTGAAGAATTTCTCCCTTACACTGGTCACCAGTAAGATTCCCTTTTATAATGCCTATTCAGCATAACCCTTGTGTTCATTGCTAGCACTTTATAAATTTCTCAACAATGGTGGTACCCTGACATTTGCATGGAGTCAGTGTTGAGAGTAGTTATAACTTAGTACATTTTAATATTACAAAATGACTAAAAACAGTGTAACTTTTGTTTATCTTGACAAAGGTCCACTTCCCAAAAAAACATTAGGCTTTAAACATGTTTCATACCAGTTTTCGTTACTTTATTTTTAATATCCCATGCAGTCTTGACTACTTGTTTTTTTTCTGGTCAGGCGGGAGCTAGTTGCTATCTTTTTATTTTGTTTTCACTGGCATTTTTGCAGATATCAGTTTTCCGCTTAACGTGCTACTTCTCAAAATAATTTGACATACACTGGGCAATAAGCGATGTCTTCAAAGCAATTAACATCACCGTGTTTTGTTTCTATTTGTTGTAATGTAGCTTAGTTGTATACTAAGAATAATCCATACGATACTGTTTATTTTTAATGAAAATTATTGGTTTATGCATTTTGAAAAATCACCAATACGTACAGGCAGAGATGTTTACTACAATTTATGGCTGGGTAATTACACCTTTTGCTCGCACTGGACAATGCGGTCATCACAACTGTGACCAACTCTGGCGCCACGCTCTCTTTGATTCTGGTACAAGCCACTCAGAAGGACCAGCCATGAAATTTCCCGCATATTTTTAGAAATGCGTGTCTTCCTTGTAAGCTTATTATTCACGGCATGCACCTTAAGTTGAAACAAGCTAAACAAGATTTACACATAAAGTGTGATGCATGTGTAGCTGCTTGGGAGTTCACCCAGTTCATCGTTTGAGAAACACTCACTCCTGACTTTTCACACATTTTGTGTTTGAACACTCATGCTCCGTTTAACACTTACCTCCTTTGAGTTTTCAAATCCAAGTGTTCAGAACATTAACCCAGGCAAGTATGATAACAAAAACAAACACAACTTCACAAAATGTTCAACCTTGAAACCACCGACATGCATTTCAAATTATAAAACAATGAGTGCTAGACTTGATATCCATTCAGTCAAGAAAAGCTCAACTTTCAGTTTTAACATCAGGTTCAGATATGAACAGCAGAAAATAGTAGTGGATCCAAGTAGTGTGAATAATAGTTCTAAAAAACAGAATAAATGTCAATAGATCACGATGTCCAAACTCAAAACCACTTCAACAATACCTGTGTACTCTTGTCACCATATGTGTCCTTGTGTGAAAAAGCAGTTTTTCAAATCAGAACGTTTCTTTACAAACAGCTGTCACAAAACTATTGCAAAAACTTTTAATACTCCTCGACAAGAAGCTAATTTGGCATAACTTGGACATTACCAGCAATGCACCACACTCCAATGGTTCACTGTCCTCGTGTCAATGAGAGCATTTTTAAAAAAAGTGGAAAACACAGACAACCACAGTAAGATGGTGAACAAAGTTGTATATGGTTCGAAAAAACTAAATCATTCACAGAATTTTGTTCATAAGACAAAACAAATTAGTGTATTGACCCTGCAAGGAAAAAGCAGGGTATGTAGTTTGAAAAATCAGCCATACCTGATTAAGTTTCTTCCACAGGTTTAATATGGGTCCTAGCTCATTGGCCCACAATTCCTTGTCAAACTTGCTAGCTTTTATATCAGCTCTTTTCAAGACACGCAGCTGCATGATCACCTGACCACTGACAATACGCTGCGCAGACCGCTCGATGTTTTCAGGTAGACCAAAGTAGGATGGCTTGTCAAACTCTGGGAGATCATCTATTTTATCAAGGTAGTCCTGAAATGAAAGCACAGCAATGCAAAATGGTTCAACTTACTACAACACCATCGCTTAAGTCCTGCACACATATTGGCCAGTTTAGAACATGTGACACAAACTAACAATTCGTTAGGTCTAATTGTTTGCAATCAAAAGAAAAGAATTAAAAAACAGTGGGAGGGGGAGGGAGGAACAGAGGGATGGCGAGGGAGGGGGGGGAGGGAGAGGGTAGTACAAATTATATGCAGAACATATTCAGCGGGGCCAATATCAGTCCAGAATTTTTTTGAAATTTCCCTTCATGACAATGCAGCTCACATAACTGTGTCCAAGCTGTATCATACCACATTTTAATCACCAAATTGCATATCCAAGAGATACTACATGTCAACATTCCTACCCTGTGACTAGTGGATGGTGGCAGAGAGACTGGTCCAATACGGCTCTTCTTGTTGTTGTTAGACAGAACACCGTTGTCAAAGAACTGTTTCAGGTACGACACCATTACGCGTACATCAAACTGGTTGTCGACACGCCCACCATAGATAGCAAACTCAAACAAGCCATGTACAAACTGCCATTGAATTTCACCTTTACCTGAAAGATTTCGGGTTAATTTGTGAATGAGCTGCACAGTTTCATTAGAACTGAAAGGGTAAAGATCTGGACTAGACTATTGTTGGCTCTCTCACACAGTCATTCTGTTGTTCTCAGTAAAAATGCTATTGAAAAAAGGTATACAAGTGACAAATATGTTGTGGGGTACTTGTGGGAGAATTAAGGCACTGCATATTTGTGGAAAATGGTGAAAAGTAAACCTGACGACCATTCGATTAATGATTCTATTCAGTAGCCACAACATCTGGTAACGTTCAGGACATTCTCTTACCTGCAGTTGTACACAGTCTGTCAATGATGTCGGCACCAACTCGTAAGTCAGATGATGAGAACTCATAGAATTTAGTCCAGCCCTGTAAGTAATCTTAACAATGACTAACGCATGGATCAGGGTGGTGAATAACACAGATGAAAACTCGCAAAATTTGGTCCGGCCCTGAAACTACAATCAAAATTTCACAACCGCAAACACGTGGACCAGGGAGGTGAACATAATGATAAATGTGTGAGAACAAGTTTTCAATTCCATCTCTGCACCCCCACCCCACTCCACCAACTATAGTGGTCTAGAAATGGATTCATTTACCATATAGGAACTGGTAATTATTGAACTTGTTGTACACATAAGAAGTGCACCTCAATGCACTTGGCTCTCTTTTCTTTAGTAATATTTTTTATTGCAACAAAGTAACAATTAGTTTTATTTTGATGATTAAGATGAGAACCAATTCAACTGTTTGGCTATGATGTACACAAGCCAAGTCAATCTGTTTTATGTCAACATGGTAAAGAATGCAAGCAGACGCCATTACTTAAGGTCATCTAAGTTCTCCAGTCATTGAGCAAAAGAAGCAATCCATAAAAGTAAACAAAATAATTGGGTGTTAAGCCATTAATAGCCCAACATCATTCAAGGTTAGCACTAGGAAATGGTTAATAACACACCATGCCCAAACCCTTTTTGACTTTCCCTTTAAGGAACCTCGAGTTAGTAATAGTAAAAAACTGAAGGTGACACTATAGGCATGCAGTCATCTAGTACGCTGCGGTGATGCACTGCTTTACCTGTGGAATGAAGTTACGTCTCTCCTGGCAGACAGCGTGGAACCACGCCAGTGCAAATAATGCCTGTGACCTGACAATATTGCCACTTTGTGAGATATACTGCGGTGCCCAAGTGTCATATGTACGTTGTAGATTCTTCTTCACACCAGGAGGTGCCTATATCAAACAAAACAGCAATCATTGTCAAACAAAGATTGATGTGACAAAACAGGAAAGTTCCTATTAATTATACTGTCTAAAATGTGTACAAGCAGACATTACAGTTAAGCACATTTGTTGAAATTCAACTCAATAGTCACTACATTAGCACAAGGTTAAAGCTGCAATGGTCGCATCTTCTGTAAAAACATATTACAAACAACCATTTAGTGAACTTTCAAGAAAACAGTAAGTGCAGTTTTCAAATGTTGCTATTAAATTGATCTATTGTCAATCACTCGTGTAAACAATTTTTGCAGCAATATGCATGTTTACACTGGTTAATTATTATTTACGCTTCACAGTTACTATAGAAATCATTGCTAATGCCATCATTGATTTGCTCCATACAAAAAGAACACTTAGATCAGGGTCATTCTGTTGCTGATAAATTGAGCAGCTGACAATATCGGTTTTCGTTACTTATCTATTGACATAAAATAAAAAGCACCAACAGGCAGGGTTTCATGTAAATTTTTATTGAAGCACAAACCACAATGATTATAAAATATGCCTGAAATTATTCCTTTAATAAATTCTCAGGTTGAGAATTGACAATTGGTTACCATGAGGGCAGGCTCTACAAGCTGGCTTGATCCAGCAGTTGAGTCATTTTATGTGCTAAGCATGCAAAGTCCTCAAGTGATGACCAGTGGTCAGTTTTACCCAAAAGTCACTTCTAATCTGACTAATTAATATGCTGAGAAAAATATAAGAATATAAATCTTAAATCGGCAAGGAAATAAGTATCGCGAACATTTCTACGCCTGCTCAGCACACCACCTGTGGCCAAATCACATGACCTAATGAGTGTAACTGCACGGACAGCAGAAGGTTTCAGATTCAAATTTAGTGCAGAGATGTGGCCCCAGGAAGCGTGTTAACAAGAATGTTTGCGATAAGCTGAGAACGGTTTCAAGTTACAATGGTAGTGGTTGTGTGAACATGCGTTCATGCCAGGAACACTACATCTATAAACACAGTCAAGTTAGCTGATTACCTCGTACGTGATCTTCAGACTAGACTGCAGTAGGATAGTTGGGAACTTAGGATGCACCTCAGCTGTTAGCCAGAGACGGAAATTTTCATGAGGTTCAAGTGAATTCATTTCCTACAATACACAGCACCAATTATTTCACTTGATGAATCACCACATAGAACAAGTTCATAGTGACAAACAATAATCATGGCATAATAAGTTGTAAGTGATAATTACGATAAGGGCAAGAAAGTTAAGAATCTTCAAATCACTAACTGTTTAGTGCAATGTACAGACACAAAAACATACCTAATGCAACACTATCTAAAACATCCTTTCAGACTCAACAACCACAACAATCCTGTCACCATCGATTTAAAAAATTAACCTTTCAAAGAATTTTGCACCGACTCCTTTACTCTCCACTCTTACATCACCACTATCAACCATCCATTTATTTTTTTGTAAATGTTCACCCTGACAATCAAATTTCAGGTAAAACTGTTACCTTTTAAAATATAAAATTTGTAAAGAAGCAGTTTTGTTCAGCTACACTGATCAGCCAAATGTTGCTGCCAAGCTGTTAGCTTGCTCTTTGTCATCTGCCATTTTTAGTGGTGATGTTCATTTTTGCTACTCACAATAAACATCTAGTGTTCTACAGCAGTTGCAGTCTCTGTATAATCATTTGCCACAGGGTGGACTTAGCATATTTTCGCTCAAAAAGAGATGCTGACTATAGCCTTTTCCAGCATACCATGTACTGCAATTTCACCCAGGATTCAACCTTTTACATGACCATGGGTAGTGAGTCATCTGTAACCATATTTACACACCTTCTCCAGTGTGGGCAGCCATGCAGTGACGAGATGCAGGTTCTTCAAGCACAGCCATTCGCCATTCCTGGCACAGTCATGAAGCAGTTGCATGGCAATGTCAGCCTGACCTTGACCCATGGCGACCTAGTTTCACAAGAATACAATCAGCACTACTTCAAGACAGTTGGTAATTGGGTCAAGCCTAACATATAAGCTTCAAAGTGGTGCAAATCAAACTAGTAAGTGTTGAATCTCCTGATTGCGGTAATCAGTAATTTCCGTTTGGACCTTGGAAGTTACCACCTTACGCTAAGTCGTCGTGAGAGACCGTCCGGAGTTGGTATATGGTGCAACTCCGGATGGTTTGGGGTTAACAGAAAACCACAGTTCAACTGTGAGTCTACACCAATGTGATAAACGAGAGTAGTTCTACTTGCTGCGTCAGCTGCAGATATGCTTCTATGACACACAATGTGTGACAGGGAAAAGAGTTTTCAAAATAATGTGGATAAATCAGTGGAGTGTGAGACCCCTGAGGTCCCTGTCACGTTCTCACGACAATTCTACATATTGTTGGGACGCTAACTTAATTGCCATAGTAAAAAGGCTAAAATAAAAAGCTTCGTTCCGAAATGTAAACCAATGGTTTTTAAAGATAACAGTGTATAGGGACTGAAAGCTATCAACTGCAAGATTGGAAAACAAGACACCCATGGCTTTCAGACGGTGAAAGTGGCCGCACATTGAGTAATTCTGTGAGTGTCATTTGATCTGACGAGCCACTTGAGATACCATGTTCTGAAGTAAGCCAAATTTTGACATTTTTTCAGATGAAAGCATGATGTCTTAAAACACAATGTCACAACATGGAAATGCTGTTCATAAAAGACATCTAACTGACCAACATACCTGATGATACTTGTCAGCGCCAATTGATTCCTTAGCTAAGTCCTGAAGTTCCTGAGAGGGATCGGCACCAGCGGAGATGATGATCAACACTGGTTCTGTGGGGAGAGTCTCGTTCTCAAACAGGCGCTTGAGATTGACTGTAGGGGGAGACAACTCCTTCATGCCTGAAATGAAAGTTGTTTAGTGAAGTATGACCTAAAAATCTATTTTTGGTTCCGCCTCTCTTGATCAGATGACCAAAATGTAAAATTTTACATACCAGTAAAATGTCCTAAGCATCTGGCTACTAAGAGATATGCACTGGCAACTAAGAGATATGCACTGGCAACATGGTGATTGTTTCAATTGTTTATGAATCAGGAATACTCTAACTGCTGCTTCACACAGTAATCGTTCTAATCACGTTTGTGAGATTTTTGACTCAAAAACCTGTGAGAACTGTGAAATAAACATTTCAATGAAATAAAATTTCAAGTTTTTTTTTCATTAACAAATTGTGTCGCATTTAAATTCTACACTACTGATATGGCTACCAGGTGGCATGCAGACCAGACTTAAAATGTCTGTGAAATGCTGAAAACCATAAATCATCTGACATTGATCCCAACTGCTTCTTGAATAGCTAATGGACACACTAGCGACATCTACAGCTTACTTAAAGAGCTGCAGGCAAACTTAGTCATAGCACTCTGCAGACGATCTGGTCTAGTTGCCTGGACAACCAGGACTTCCTGGAATGGTGTGATTCTCTTCTTGATGTCACGAGGTATCTCATCCTCACACAAGTTACTACGACTGTATGACGACCACAGGCTTGTGTCCTTCAGGTTCAGTTCATTGTACAACTTGGAGAAGGTCGACTGGAATATAGTAACCAACATTGCAATCACAACGACTCAAAAACACATAGGAAACATAATTTTGTAAAGCCAGAGACAACAAAGTTACCAAATTTCTTCTCATACGAACAATAATTAAAAACAGGAAAATATTTTCAAAATGAGAATTACTTGTATGTGTGTGAATGGCCAAGCTTAATATGTTTTTGTCATTAATAAACCAGAATCCACAGTTATTGTCAATAACAAGAAAAATGAAATTTTTCAATAACAGAGGCAACACATTGGTCACACATGCAACCGATCAAATCAAATTTAGGTTTTACAACTAATTAATTGTTAAACAATTTGCACTTGACATACTGGTGGTAACTTACCTTCAGCAATGACACAGCGGACACCCGCTCCTGATCAATCCAATCAGGGATTTCACGTGTCTTGCCATCTGCTTTGACGTCGGAAACAACAAGGCCACAGAAAGCTTCCCATTCCTGGCAACAATACACAAATTGTTGGAGAAGGCCATACACTACATGTCCTAGATTAGATGGACTGTTGTATTTATGGTGACACAAGATTTGAGACAATACTGTTGTCATCAAGAGCATATTGCTATCTAGACACATGGAAAGGTGGAAATGGACAAGAAATCCAGGCCTGACTGGACTGTTTGGTAGACTACAAAACTAAGATGCCTAATTAACATCACTCTAAAGTAGTGTTGCAACCATTAGACAACTTGTCACCGACATTGGTGCTAAAGGAAAACATTAAATTGAAATCGATTCCAAGACAGTAAAATTGTGGCTGCAATCTCGCTAAACAATTTTAAAATTCATGAAATGCGATTAAGTCTACTCGATTGCAAACAAAAGTTTGTTCGGTATAATTAGCAAATTTTTTAATCATACACCCATGGCAAAGCCACCTCGTTCGCACATAAATCATTGTCTAGTACCATAGTGCAAAGTCATCTGCTGTTCTCTGGAGAAAAAAAATCTCTGTTTTGATCCTGTACCATTGCCTGTTTTAGTGAACAGCCTTGCCAAAACTCATTGATAACGTCACTAAAAACTGATTTAGAATCGAGCCCATAATCGGACAGGTTTTAAATTAATTGATTCTGAAAATTTTCCAATTCCCACCACTTTTCTAAAGCATTATGCAAATCCTATTTTATGATGCACTATTTCTATTGTCTTCTTCCCTTATCTGAATGATGACAAACACTAATTAATTTTGCATTTTGTTTACAAAGTAAAGTTCAAGCCATAGATTCTATGATTAGGAACAATGTACACATTTGTTAAGCCATACTTACATTTTCTTGGAACATGTCAGGGTTCATTCCATGGACCATGTGTAGAGCAAACATGAGTCGGTCGGTTTTGAACAGAGAGCGACAGACGTATTCATAAACCAGATGTTGAAGGCTGCTAACGAGAGACTTGATACGCATGTCTGTACTGCCATGATCCTAAAGATGGTATGTAATGGTTATGAACAGTATAGCAAAGGAGTGAAATAAATAGAGTGTTTTGAAATTTAAATGGACTACCATAACAATGTTATTTTGTAATTTTATTGTGATAAATTCATGGAAGGACTGTTAACATAAAGTTACATTAACCACTGCTATGGAAGTCATAAGTATTCGACATTCACCATTGTGTGAAAGCGGATGTCCCAAGGAAATAGTCATATTACCTAAAAAGCCCTCGATAAACCTTCAAGTTAAACTGATCTAATATGATTTTCAATATGCTGAATTATTCATCTATTCCTTACTCAATAAATAAAACAATTTACGGAAAGATTCCTTACTAACAAACTAAAAGAACAATAAATCTCCTTACTCACCAAATAATATATTAACTGAAACGTGTGAAATTACTATTTAACAAACTATTGTGACATTAACAGTTGTGTAACATGAAACTAATTTTTCGTAGTGTTTTAAACTCTGTGAACGGAAAAATTCTGAGATGTGCCAAATATTGGTTTTATGTTATTTTAGAGCCACAAATCAGATGAATGCAACAGCAATATAGAGGGCAGCATTGTATGGTGATGACTTACCGCTTTTCCATCAAGAGCACGCTGGAATAGTCGGAGAAATGAGGACAGGCTGAACCGATACATGTTGTTGATCTTGGCCAAGTCACCAATCACAAAGAAGAGACGACTACCGTTTTCAGCAAGTGGCAAGTAGGCACTGCGCTCCTACAGAGTGAGACAAAACACATGCAAATTATTATCTTTTTGTAGATTATGGACACCATTTGTAAAAAAAGCACACAATGAAAGATTGCTTGTTACGTCACAATCAGTACAAAATTCACTTTTCAATAGAATGTGAGCATTATTCAGATCTCAGGTCCATTTGTTTTGTCAGCCATAATTTTGTAATCCTCAACTCGGCACAAAGTCTCAAACTTGTGAAGCAATCCACATGAATCTGCTATGAAGTTTATACATTTGGTGTTGAAGAGAGGAGTGACATTGTGTAACACGACATAAGCTTGATAATTTGTCATGTTATACTTTGGGCCCGTAGCTATGTGTACAGAATGAATAAATGGTATAAATAAATAAATAAAATCAATATTATAACAGGAAACAACAAAAAGCAGCCCTTTTCTGATAAAAAACAAGGAAATGATCATTCGGACACAAATATGTGGCCACCAATAACATAATGAAATATAATTAACTTTTTGGAAACTAACAAAGCTTGTGGTGATATGCATATGTAATAATAATAATTGTAAAAACTAAAAAAATGTAAATAGCTATGGTTCATGACTTGAGAGGTTAGATGAGAGGACCTACATTAACACTAATTTGCCCACAAGTGCAATTCTAGAAATGAATTTTCAGTTCCCCAATTAATGCATACATCATTAGACAAGTTCCACCCAATCTTGACGTTGCCAAAAGAAGTAAAAGAATATTTATTAATATTTAATTAATGTCAGCAAAAAGCAGTTTAACAGTTTAGAGGATTACACTATGTCAGTGGGTCTTCCATCAGAAAGGCTTTCTATAAGTTCCACACACCTTGTCCAAGTCATTCTGCAGCACTGAAGACTCCCTCAGCGAGTTCTGTATAGTCTGTGAGCTATCCTTGGTTTTTTCCAGTGAAGCAATCAGCTCTTTGTTCTCTAGAATGTTACCTTTAGCATTGGCAAGTTCCTGAAATCAGTGGGATACTTTCAGTTTGAATTCATATTAACTTGAGCCGTCCTTACAAGGCAGATCATCTGTCTGACCAGAAACCCCATCTCCCAGAGAGACTTCTTTGTCTGACCCTATGTCTTACCTCCAGGAGAAACTCCTGTTCTCTGATCCAATGTCCTACCACCAGGAAAGACACAACCCTACCCAGCTACATGTCCTACCTCCAAGGTAGGTTCTCTGTCAGAACAGGGGAGACTCCTTTATCTGGACCCAAGCTCTACAACAATGAAAAACTCCCCCATCTGGCCCAAGCCCTGGTTCCTGATGAAACTTATCACTCTGGCCCAAGCCTTAGTTCCTGACCACACCGATGGCCCCCAAGCCATAATTCCTGATTAAGCAGGTCCAGATGACCGCATGCCCTACCTCCAGTAAAGACTCTTCCAGCTTGGCCAGCTGTATCTTCAGGTCTTCCTCTTGCTTCAGCAGTTCAGTCTTCCTCACTTCTAGCTCTGGCTTCTCATGCTGGATGGTCTGAGCCAATAGCTGGAGAAACACATTGAGGTTATAAGATGTATGAATATGTATGAATGTGTATGAATATGCATGATAAGTGTCGGTGTTTCAAGAGACAATAGCTACAGAAACACATTGAGGTTATAAGATACATGAATATGTATGAATATGTACGATAAGTGTTGGTGTTACAAGAGACAGTAGCTGGCGAAACACATTGAGATTATAAGATGCATGAAAATGAATTATGTATAAGACAGTGTTGGTGTTTCAAGAGAGAATAGCTGGAGTAACACAATGAGATTATAATATGCATGAATATGTATGAATATGTATGATAAGTGTTGGTGTTTCAAGAAACAGTAGCTGGAGAAACACATTGAGATTATAAGATGCATGAAAATGAATATGTATAAGACAGTGTTGGTGTTTCAAGAGACAATAGCTGGCCGGGAGTAACACATTGAGATTATAAGATGTATGAATATGTATACGTATGAAATGTATGAATATGGATGATAAGTGTCAGTGTTTCAAGAGACAAAAGCTCTAGAAACACATTGAGGTAACAAGTTAATATGTATGAATATGTATTAATATGTAAGAATATGCACGAATGTGTATGAATATGTACGATAAGTGTTGGTGTTACAAGAGACACAATAGCTGGAGCAATTATTATAAGATGTATGATTGTATGAATATGTATATATTGTAAGAATATGTATGAATATGTGAATACATATGAATATGTATGAATATGTATTAATATGTAAGAATATGCACGAATATGTATGAATATGTATGCTAAGTGTTGGTGTTTCAAGAGACAATAGCTGGAGTAACACATGACTACAAGATGTCTTAAGTTTTGTGACTAGTGTAGGTGTTTTAAGAGACAAGTCAACCCTATTATAGCTATATGAATTAAATGCCAGATATAATGAAAAAGGTAACAAAGAATATCTTGGGTCACACTTACGGATACCAGGCAGATTATTTCATTGACAGACATAAGTATTGACAACAAACTTACCTGTCCAGTCAACCCTGCCCTAGTGGTGGTGAAATTAACTTCAGATATGATGGAGGCTGCATCTGGAGGAATCTCAGGAGCAGGATTCCGGGTTACCATAAATAGGCGAAACTCTTCATTGTAGTCTATCATTTTTTCACCAATTTGCACAACAAATCGAGGTCCTTTTAAATAAAAGATTACCACCAATAACAATATTTTCAACAATATAACTGATACAGCACACAATATCCCTTTACTCTTAATAATATCTGCTACATATTTTTATAGATGGGTTATCATTAGTAGCAGTAAGTAGACAGTTGCAGTAACAATAGGACTACTAGTGATGATAAGAGGTAACGTTAAGAGAACTACTAAAGACATGTCACATTACTGATTTTTGACAGTCTCTGGTTGCACAAATAGCTAAATTCATATTTTTTTTAACTCTGCAGTGAACTACCAAGTCCACGGAAATGATAAACAGGGCATAATTAAGCTTAATGGGCATAATTAAGCTTAATGGGCATAATTAAGTCTACCAACAAAAACTATTGTTACTTACTATTGACTAATTTATTACATACCTTGTGATACGAGGTCACCTCTCAGTAGGGGGTAGAGGACGGGCTCTATTCCATCCATCTCTTGGATGATCAATGTCTTGCCAAATCTGACAGCCAGCTCAAGGGCTGTGTTAAAGTTGGAGTCCTACGCACAATGTAAACTTCATGAATAGAACTCCGGCACACGCCAACAATCAGACCGTATACGAAGTTAAAAAGGCACAAATATGAAGAAGCGTGATGTTATGCATCCTCATGGATGTGGAAAAACATCAGTTCTAAAGAAAACAAAAAATTATGTAATCTATTCTATAGACAATCTATTCAGGAAATTAATTCTTGACACTCTTGCAAAAAGCGTACACCAGAGCTTGGAACAACTTTCTGTGATCTAGTTCATAACTCTTACCCCTGGTTACTTGGCGGAATTCGAAGAATTATGTTGGTCTGACAGCAAGTTTTTTTTTTGTTTGTTCGCACTCTACTGGTCGCAATTTTCGTCTGATTTTCACGAAAGTTGCACACGACGTGTAGATCGGAAAGTCCTGAAAGCCTATTGTTTTTGGTCATGATCGGATACAAAATGGCGGACGTGGCAGCCATTTTGTATCCGATTTCACAGTCAAATGCTCGTAGAGGCCGCATTTTTCAACGTACATGACTGAAAATCGGTACGATTATACTAGAACGCATGTGCTACAAGTGTGCAAAAAATCGTTGACTTCCGGTCAAAGATGGCGGAAATATTGCAAGTGGCACATGCGCACCCCGAAATATGGCCAAAAACGTTGTCTCCTGTAGAGGGCGCATTTGCAAACCAATCACTTTCAAGCTGGTCAAGTGTTTGTTGAGTTTCATAGTACGCTTTTATATAAAAATATTGAATCGGAAGTCACTTTCAAGATGGCGGCTGTGGCGCATGTTCACACGGTTTCAATCGCTCTGGTGTCGCATTTTAACGGGAAGAGCAAATGACGTGAATTTTTGCATGTGGATTCCTTGAAGTATGGCCTTTCAAAAAGTCTGCGAGAGCGTATTTCTCAGACTTACCGTTTTCGAGTTATTTGACTTTGAATTTCAAAAAAAACAGCAAATTTTCAATTTTCTCGAAATTTTTTTTGATTTTTGCCAAACTACCACCTTAGATAGAATTTTGAACGGGCTTTCAGAAGATATTTTCCATTTTGCGCTACAACGTCTACTTTTTGAATTATTCGAGATTTTCAGATACCGTTGTTCCTTCGGTCACCTATGCAAGCACGCAGCTGGCTGGCTTTCAGTTCACTTTGTTTTGATTATGCCTAGTTGACCCAGACTGACCCAGCCAGCACTGTTCTACTGTAGACTGGACCGTCATGTTGCGCCATCTATTGTTCTTTATTGTAGTTGATTGTATGCTCTCTATTTGATTTCTTCGCTAGTCACATGAATGTTATCGTGTTTGCCAAACTACCATTTTAGATAGAGTTTGGAATGGGGTTTCAGAAGATATTTTCCATTTTGCGCTAAAACGTCTACTTTTTGAATTATTCGAGATTTTCGGATACCGTTGTTCCTTTGGTCACCTATACAAGCACGCAGCTGGCTGGCTTTCAGTTCACTTTGTTTTGGTTATGCCTAGTTGACCCAGACTGACCCAGCTAACACTGTCCTAATGCAGACTGGACCGTCCTGTTGCGCCATCTATTGTTCTTTATTGTAGTTGATTGTATGGTCTCTATTTGATTTCTTCGCCAGTCACATGAATGTTATTGTGTTATTCGTAATTGCCGCCTTGTTCATAATTGCCGCTTTGATCGTCATGATTGTCGTCGTCCTCCCCATCGTCGTGTTTTCGATTAATTCCGCCAAGTTTCGCTCCTCTGAGCGCTCTCGTTTTGTTCGTGGTACTCTCTGCTATCATGCACATTGTTAATGTCATTTAATACTGTTCTCAGTACCAATGTTTACCTGTTGATTGACAGTTTCAAGTCGTCTTTCCTTCAGGTGAGTCTTAAGCCATTCAGTTGCCCGTGATGATGGATCTACCAGAAATGGACGGAGCGAACTCTGTAGGCACAAGAAATGACTTACTCATTAGGCACTTAAGTCAAATTAAAGTTCGTTTATGACAGAATGTTCAAGCCAGATAGCAGTAAGTGCACAGTATTCATTGCAAAGCATGAGTTAGTAGTGTGACATCGTGTGAAAGGAATGTAAGCTCAAGCAACAAGTGCAGCCATGGTGAGTAGTGTGAACTGGTTAGCAGAATTGACACAGCTTTCATCTAGATTAACTATTAATTTTTTTACTAAATCTATTTGCAAATAAAAGGCTTTACAGTGCCCTGATGTAGTCTAGAAAGTCTATTATAATGTAAAATGCACTACTCTCCCTGTCTCAACACTATACACTGTTTCACACATTAAATAATTACACTCTTGTAATAGAGGGTGGATATTTGTGAACCAAACCAAAAACTAAACACACCTTGTGCCACAACAACAACCAAAAAAGCAAATTCACTGAACACATAAATGTTTACTCTCAAAATGTTTCCAAGTGTGATAGACTTGGATAAAAATGTTATCTCAATTGAGCAAACATTAACTTTAACCAACTGTTAGAATATTGAATGAGTGTATGGAATATTAAAGGACAGTCATGCCACACAGGCTTAGTAAAAGTTGAAATAGAAACCTTCTTGTCCCAAAACACACAGTCACAAATTAAAGAAAAACACATTGACATTGTCAACATTTCCGTTAGTCAAACCATCAGTAAGAAATATCACAGAGGAAATCAAAATTTACAATTAATTTAAAATGGATGCAGAATGAGAGAACTTAACATGGCCAAGAGGATGTCTCTTATTAAACATAGTGGGTGTGTAACATGGTAGCAAATGCCAAATTCATATTTGATGAGACGCAGACAAAATAGGGACATAATATTTGATGAAATGTCCATCGTTAGGTCCAAACACGAGCATCTATAACTAACAAATTTCGTTAACGCATCATATTCATCCAACAATAAAACACAAATCAATTATTGAAAATTAGCCCTTCGCACATCATTTTCCAATATTCAGACAAAATTCTTCGAAATGACGAGAGCTTCCCAAAGCAAAAATGACATCCTTTCAAAAAAAGCAAATTGCAAAGCAATGATCATTGTGTCCATAGGTATAACACAGGGAAGGGTTGAAGACAGACATAGAGTACTGCACACAACTCATCTTACTACCTACCCCCGCAATCATGTCGTTGGTCTACAGTGCGCAGATAAAACAGTAAAATATTAAACCATAAAGAAGAAGTTCATATCATGTTACTTTCTCTGATTAGTTAACTTAAGAATAATGTAGGGCGTGAGCTTTTAAAAAAGAGGATCAATTTTTACCTAATTCAGTAATGTCAAAAGCAAGAAATTATTAATAAGCAACAAAAAAATGAAATAACTGTCTCTCTTATTGATCATCTGAAGCCCATACTTAAGTGTTCTCTTCAAATAACCTTCACAAAGTTCAAAACAAATTTTTAAAGACAATATAATTTTAAACAAGTCAGTACAAAATGTCTAATTTTTGTGGACGGAACTATCTATTTTTTAAATATTACTGTTTAGACTACAACCACTTTTTTGAAACCTAAAACTGTCAAAATTTTTGGATTGAAAAAATATATAATAGTCCGTAGCTTTTCAGAAAAAATACAATTTTAGAAACAGGAAAATGCACTGTTACTACTAAGTCATATTATTAAAAGAAACTGTTCCAGACTAAACATGTTTAACATACAGTCATTATAGTTTTTGAGCTTGTGTATTGAACAACTCAAAAATAATTATACTGATAACAGGAGACACTTTTTCAATCATTCAAATATGATACCCCAATTGATGATATATCTGTTATGTACCTGTAGGATTACAAGAGCGTTCTCCACAGACAGAGTGTCAGAGGGCAGACCCTCACTTTTCCATATCAATTGTTCGCTCTCAGTACTCAAGAAACGACGAAGGTCAAAGTTACCAACACCTAGAAGTCAGACAAGAAAGGATTACATGCGAGTAGGGTGTTTGTTTGGCAGCTTCTTGATGATTATAACAACAAAGCACTTAATAAGCTCTCATCATGTGCATCACATACCGATACAAGGAATGATCGAACATTCCCATTAAAGGGAGCAATGCTAGTGAACTTAAAATAGCCTCTAGGGGGACTACAGCAATTCAACAAAGAATGCTGTAGTCAGTAAGAAAACACTTGCAATCATGATCCTTCAAGCAGTTTGGAGAACAGGGAGGCAGACATCAAAAAAAACAAGCACAAAAAATAAAAGGTCACAAGGGGTAGGTCTAATCCGTGTGAAGTGGAGTAGGTTCTGTTGTCTACTAGACTATAACTTGTTCTCAAAATGTCATGAATATCCATCAAGGAACTTGATAGATATCAAGGCAAACGTAAAGAAAACCATAATTGACATTAGGGGGACTTGACAGAAATCGGATTCATCCAAAAACCATTGTCAGTTGTACTCTCCTCAATAGAGACAAATACCTATTAATGTCATTAAGATCATTCAAGGAAATTTTTATTATTATTATTACTGGTATAAAGACATGAAAGACAAAAAATGCAAGCCGCTCTCACTCCTAAAACACACGCACGCATGAACGCACACATGCACCTGCCCCCCTCAACATACCCACCCACTGTAGCAAGGATGTTGTCGGGAAAAAGTTATGGTTCACCAGTTTCTCCAGGTTGCCTGGTATTCTTCTAAATTACCACTATTTAATAAAATTCCTCTTAAATATAAAATTCTCTTTCTAATATCTTAAGGAAATGACAGAAACTGGGGATTATTTTTTGCACTTAGATACGTGAATAAGATATTTTGATAGCAAAAGTATCCAATTTAAAACTTTATTTTCAATGAATATAAATTTATCCAGTCATCACTTCCAAAGTTATAACCTTCATCTTGAAATCTTTTTTGAGCAATAGGCAAATTTTTGTTCTGGCAAACAATTTTATATATCATTTTACATATTGACGTGCAGTTTAAAAAATTGCAGAATGAGATATTAAAAGGTATCCATTAAGGAACTTGGTAGGCAAAAACGAAATTGCCACTAGGGGATGTCACAGTAGTCCGAACAATCCAAAAATCACCACCAGCTGTGCCTTCCCAGTAGGAACACATGACAGTGGTTTGACCAATAAAGAGGCGGACACCAAAAACCAAATTGAAAATAATAAATATGATTTCTAGGTGGTGTACATTATCTAGAATCTATCTGAAAAATGGGAAGGTGCCAATGTCTCTCTAACAGAAACCTACATCAATGACAAATTTCATGAATATCAGTCAAGAAACTTTAAAGATACAGATGAAAACATAAAAAATAAAACTGCCACTAGGTGGCACAGTGGTAGTCAGATCTGTTCAAACCTGTACATGTGTATGAAATGCGGAGGATATATCACATACCCAACATCTCCATCCATTTCTCAAGGTTAGCTTTACGAACATCTTCAGGTTCAGTAGACATGTATGACAGAAAGGCAGCAGCAAGCAGCGCCCTCTTTGGTAATTCACTCAGTTCTTGAGCCAACTCACCAACCTAGGGTAACAATTACAAATAAATACCTTGATTTTTGTGTCTATTTTAAATCACTCCAATGCACTTACAAAGTTTCTAGTTCAAGCATTATACAGCCATAAAAATGCAATGTTCCGCCTGCAACCAGTTGATTGACATGCATCAAGTGACCAGCTGGGGATGTTTTTCTAGGTCTTCTCCTACCATATAGTAATGCTTAATACTGATGACACTTCTATATTATATACATATACATAAATTAGACATTATACAAATATCTGTATTTTGGTAGCAGACCTTCATTAAAAAGTAAGCTGTTCTTGGCCTTAGAAGATAGTTTGTTCAACAAACTTTCGTATTGTCTACATTAAATGTCATCAGATGGCAGTTGAAATAGTAGATCACAAACACAAATGCACGAGTACTTATAAAATAAAATACAGTACAAATTATTTTATAGTAAAACAGTTGCTGTAACTAGACTTCAGTTATCCAGGAATTTTTGAAAATAAATTTAAAATTACAAATGCTATGATTGTATGATACGTGAAACAAAAACAATGACATTAAACACCAAAAATAGAATATATAAGAGCGCAACTACAGAAGGAACAGGAACTAAGCTAGTTCTTGTTTCATGTATCATACACAATGCATTTATACTATTTATTTGCCAAGATGACTGAAGCCTACTCAAAGTACAGCAACTGTTTTACTATGTAGAATGGCAAAAGAGTCAAAGTTTTTTGGCAAACTGTGAGCATTAATTTCAAATCAAGGACCCTGAAAAACACAAAGCTTTTATAAGATGCTAATGTCAGGAACTTACTGTAAAATAGTTTCCCCTCTTTGAATAGAGATGGAGGGGTCAGATTTAGGTTTGTCCATCTCATGGTCCAGGGCCTTGAAGTTATCTATGAACCTCGGCAGAGGGCGATGAAGTTTCATAACAACCAGTCAGTCATCAATCCCAAGTAGAAGGAGCCAGGCAGCTCGGCAATGTCAGGAAAACTATTTTTCAGTAAGTACCAGAAGTCATGATTCACATCTTCATGTAATTCATCTGGACGAATGATAATATGCAGAGTGCATTGTTGAATGACATGACTCCTGCCCAGACAACCTGCTTACCTGGTCACTCCAGCGCTTGTATTCACCTTCCAGTTTGCCCACCAGGGTCTCTGCTGAGTTAATGATCTCCATCTCCTTTTCTAGTTCTATTTTCAACTTGGCTGCTTCTGCCGTGAACTTCTCAAAGCGGTCCCTCAGTGCTGCCACCTTTTGATCGACTTCCGCTAATGCTTTGCCAAGTTTTTCCATCTTGGCTTCAGCCTTCTGTAGATTCCTAAGAAATGGAGAGGTAAAATTTGACAATTGTGCCATGGAGACTGAACAATGAATTTAAGAAAAATTTGTCCATGGCTATAACAAGATGTGCAGCACAAGTCACAAATATTTAGACAAAATGCAGAAGATTCACCGTATGTTCTGCTTTATTAGTAGCAAGTGGATGGCTGGCAATCCCTTGAAATCCTAGAAATTCCAATCTTTAGGACCCATTGTGCATTGTGCACATTCAAAAGCAATTCTTGAATGTGAAGAGTACTCACTTCTTAAGTTGAGACTGTTCTTCCTCCAGGGGTTCAATCTTTTCCAGAACGTAGGAGAACTTGACGTTGGCAGTCACCCACGCAGCCAGTGGGGCAGCTGCTACAGACGCTCGTTTGGCCATCTGAAATCAGCATTTTAATTTTTGTTAGTGTTTGCTAATCACAAAACCCTCTCATTTTATGAGCAGACAAAGTGTTATAGCCCAGCCTCCTGTCTTCTGTCAATTTAAATGTTTTAAACACAATTCTTTCACCCAAATACAGACAAAACGTGTTTGCCCATGTTTCCACTATATATCATTTTCATGGAGAATGTTTTTATCTGAATTACTGAGAAAAATACAAAAAGATAGTGAAAACTACCTTTTCTGGGATGTGATTTCAAGTCTTAGTAATATGCAACATGACCATACTATCACATTTTTAAGGTCATTTGATACATTGCATTCAGTTCATTGCACAGTCAATACCTTTGGAGTGAAGGAGTCGCCACGTTTTTGCAACAGATCTTCCACATTTTTTCGAATTTCAGGAGAAATCTTCCTGGCATCAAATGACTGGATCTCGTCCTTAACGCCTCTCTTGGCCAAAAAGCTATTAAGCAAAAAAGAGACAAACAATTAAATGCAGAAAATACACGTATGATATTTTCTCCTCAAAAAATGGGTTTAACAGAAAGACATCATTATCAAAAAACAACACAATAAGGATATTATGTACTCACTGGTTGCCTGATTCATGAATTCCCAACAAAAAGTCTCATCAACATGTGACAAGAAATGCTGACATCAATTCTTTAATCATTCAAAAAGTTGCAAATGTCCATAATTTCTAAAACCCATCACTGGTGGTAAATAATAAAAACTTAAAAACTGATAACAGCATACATCTGGTGATAATCATCTTTCATAAAAATGAAACAGAAATTCACTTGAAATGTCCAACATATCGTGGGTCCTAAATTGTTAAGATTTTATCATAAACAACATTCTCTGCCACATCTTAATTGTAATATCTTAAAGAAGAGATTTCAATGTCCACATTAGACAAAGACAAATTACACTCAAATAACTGAATGCTATACTTCCCACAGTGCACTTCAGTTGAGTACCCTAATATTGTACCTTTTCATGCTGACCCAAGAAGTATCATAGATACCCATCAGCCTTAGCACACCCTCCAAAATGTCACGGATGACGTCAGGTGGAGCACGCAGAGCTCTGATTTCTGATAGCGACTCTGGTTTGATGTTACCCACAGCGGATTTGGCCTCCTCGACGAGCGGAGCGATCTCTGACAGCTCGATGTCAATGGCCTTCTTGCGCTTTTCTAGCTTGACGTTCTCTTCTGCTGCCTTCCCCTTTAGAACCTCCATCTCACTCTTCTGCTCGCTGGCATCCTGTAGAAACAAGAGCAATACAAAGTGTTGATACTAGCCTACAATGTACTAGAAATTGTATCAGTTTCATGTAAGGTACACGGAGACAACTATTTGACAACAACAGTCAGAATTGACAAAAGGTTGTTGGTACTTCCAGTTTTAAAACTAACATCATATCAAAAAAAATAGTTTTCAATACTTACAACAATGAAATAAAACATACCACAAAGAGAAACAGCACTTGGCATCCACAAATGTGCAGGTTTAGCTATTTCTTATCATAAAGAACAATCATGTGGTTTGACAAATAATACAAAACTAAACACAAAATGACATCACACACAACACTTGTTGGAATCTGCTCAAACCTGGTAGTTTTTTCACTGTGATATATATTCATTGAAGGATACACAGAACATACAAAGAAATAACAACAAACCCAGAAACCGCGAAGCATTATATNACACCCTCCAAAATGTCACGGATGACGTCAGGTGGAGCACGCAGAGCTCTGATTTCTGATAGCGACTCTGGTTTGATGTTACCCACGGCGGATTTGGCCTCCTCGACGAGCGGAGCGATCTCTGACAGCTCGATGTCAATGGCCTTCTTGCGCTTTTCTAGCTTGACGTTCTCTTCTGCTGCCTTCCCCTTTAGAACCTCCATCTCACTCTTCTGCTCGCTGGCATCCTGTAGAAACAAGAGCAATACAAAGTGTTGATACTAGCCTACAATGCACTAGGAATGGTAAAGTTTCTGGGGACAATTGTATCAGTTTCATGTAAGGTACAAGGAGACAACAATTTGACCACATCAGTCAGAATTGACAAAAGGTTGTTGGTACTTCCAGTTTTAAAACTAACATCATATCAAAAAAATAGTTTTCAATACTTACAACAACAAAATAAAACACACCACACAGAGAAACAGCGCTTGGCATCCACAAATGTGCAGGTTTAGTCTATTTCTTATCATAAAGAACAATCATGTGGTTTGCGAATTAATACAAAGCTAAACACAAAATCACATCGGGCACAACACTTGTTGGAATCTGCTCAAACCTGGTAGTTGCCATCATCTTCAAAATGGAAAGGCCACTAGGGGGTGCTGTAGTAGTAAAAACTTCCCAAAAAGCAACTGGTACCAGCAACAGTCATCTGGATGCGCTCTTCTTCCCAAAACACTAAAACAGCCCCTTGCCAAGATCAAAATGACCATTAAAGGGTGCTGTTGAGGACAAATTTGCCCAAAAATTGACTTTTGATGGACCACTGACATCACAAATCCTGGTGTTATGTTTCATTGAAATCTGTCAGTCAGTTCTCTGCATATCATCAGGAAACACTCTTGCCCATAAAATACTACCTAAATGCTGAAAAAGTCTCCCTACGGCTCCGAGGCAGAGACAGATTGAAAAGAGGCATGCACCACCATAGTGATGCCCAACACCGTCACGTGCCAAATTTCATCAAAATACAATGTATGACAAAGGGATTATGAGATACCAAACAGTCAACTGGGCAACAGGACAACCAGACAGATGGCCACCAAGGGGGTACTACAGTGGATGAATCCGCCAAACAATTACTTGTCCCACCACATTGCCATCACATACCCCAACATCAAGTTTCATTGAAATCTGTCAGACATTCTGTTCTCTAGAAATCGGGAAACACTCATTCTTCAAAAATAGTGAAAACACCCTCAAGACCACAATGGCTGCACAGGTTCAATGCATCTGAAAATCAACTGGTGGCGGCGCACTGCTGTCACACATCTCTGTTTCAAGTTTTCTTGAAATCTGTCCATTAGTTTTCTAAATATCATCGAGAAATACCCTTACTCACAAAAGCACTAAAAAGCTCCATGTTGAGACCTAAATTACCACTGGAGGGCACTGCAGTGATTTCATCCAGAAACACTCTTCCCAAAAAACATTGAAAGGCCCTATCCCCCTGCAGAGGGGAAGGAGGGGTCAGATTGAAAAGAGTCCCATTTGTGCCAAATTTCATCAAGATTGAACCAGGGGTTTTTGAAATATCAAGCGGACACCCGGACAAGCAGACACTCAGACAGCATGATGACAACATGCAGTCAAATTAATTGTGTTTATGTGTGGGTGCATACACCCTTCATGAGCATGGTCAATAAAGCATCAAGGTTACACAAGACTAACACAAATAGGAGAAGAATTCTGAACTCAAATACTTTGAATGAAACAAGTGTTTTAGAGATTGAAGACTAGGCTTCCCAATGTCTAAATTACATTAAAATTGATTTCCTGAAAAGGAAAATTCAAACCATGTTCACAACATAAAGGGCAATCTAAAATACAATAACAACAAAAAAGAGTGAGAATTGAACTCTTCTGAGTCTACGTTTTGGAAACAGAATCCTCAGAGGACTTCCAAATTGTCGAATTTGCATAACCATGATATTGGTTCCCAAAACAATTTAAATTAAGAATTTTACAAAATAAATAGATAAAATTACTGCTTTCCAATAACATTCACCATCCTCTGTATATTCCTTCAGTATATAGGTGACCTTACCACACCATGTCTATTTTCAACCCACACTCAGCACAAATAATGCACCATATGATTCAATAACATGCTGATATCTCAAATATAATGACGTTTAGGATAAGGCATGACACAGCACCTGCATGCTAGTCGTGATCTGCTTCAAGGCCTGGTCAGCCTCTGCCTGTTTCTCACTCAGCAGCAAGCTCTGTTCATTAGCCTTCAGCTTCAGTTCATCAACCAACTGTTTGGCCTCGTTCAACTTAGACACACCAGCCTGAAGGTAACAAGTATTTCACAACTATGATAAAATTGAATACTGACACTTATGACATGTCAATCAGTTAGAGTACACGCTGCAGACCATGACACATTGGGAAACTTAAATCCCATTATGATGACCATATAGGTCAAAAGTCAGGTACATTGAAACTGGTAGGCCTCAGAATACATAAATTACCAGAGTAAAATTGTGACTTAGAAATTTATACTTAGGTGCACCTCAAATTACCCAATAAAGAAGACGTTTCCATAATTACGAAAATATTGGCTGAAGAAGAAACTAAGAAAAAGTTTCAACACAATAATCCAATTAGACAGCCTCAACGTGAAATGAAACAAAATCAATGATAATTCTTGCACAGACCTGAAGATGGTGCTGCCTCTGTTCAATGCCACCCTTCTTATTGTTGTACACATGCATGTACGTGTGTAAGAAGGACATGTAGCGCCGCGGTGTGGCACTGGCCGGACTACATGACTCATGAATGTGTAAGAACCCTTTGAGTAACTCGTCCCCTCCAGATATCTTCTTCTTGTGCGTACGCTCAGTCAGGGAGGCGCCATCTTCTTTGGGTGGTTTGGTGAGCAGAAGTTTAGGGACCTGTGTGTATACAAAATACAAGATATCCTACTCTCTTATTGGCAAAGCACTACATACTTAAGCACAAATGACAGAAATTCTAAGAAGACCATTGTGTATACAAGCCAAGTCTAATCACTATGTGACTGATATTATTCCAGGTTTTATCTTAACAACAATCTCTGTCCCCCAAAACATTACACAAAAAATCTGTTCACCATGCAATGTGTTAGTTTGTGCTAACTTACCCTGACCATGCTTTCTCTACTCCATCCAGCCATCCACTGAACAACACACTGTTTGTAGAAAGCAGGGTTACTCTCACAATTTAAAGTGAAGCTAGAGTTGGTGGAGTCCATGATCAACACGACATGCAGGTTTGTTTGAATACCTGGAAAATGTTTGTGACTGTGTATGTTACATGTGAGATCACTCTATACTTTCCACAATCATTTTATCCTAAATGAGCCTGTGAAGTTTCAACATAAGGTGAGCTGGGAAACGGTGAGAAATAGAGTGCATCAGTCTGACTGTTAACATCACCAAAATTCATTTGTCAATTCTGTACATTATATAAGGCAAAACCTACTCACAAGGAAATACATTGTTGGATGGTTGTCAGCTAGTAAACATCTCTTGAGATCAATGATAACTTGGAGATGTCTGAAAACCTGGGTTGCGTTCATTAAATACAAGAATTTATTGAGTAATGCTATGATCACGTACTTCGCTTGTAATGCTTGACTATCAAAGTCCTGTATAATCTTGCTTTTAGCAAGGTTCTTGGGTCTACGTTCCACAGGTTGGAGTTTTAGGAGGTGAGATTTAACTTCAGCGTGATCAGGTGGCACTTTATGGAAGTGTATAGGTGCCACAACACCTTACTAACATCCAACAAAGTTCACAACACCCCACAATCACCACAACATGGATGAAAACCCACGAATTAAGTTTTCCATTCTACCATGGGAAGCTGTTGGAAAGACACCTTCAAAAACTTATTCTAAATAAAACACCAAGTCAGGGATGACTAAACAGTATAACAACATACGTGATGCAAAGTAGCTGAATAGCGGTCCCCTAAATCCAGCTTCGGACGCCTGGTCCCGGAGAGGGGCCAGTAAGGGCTCTAGCTCCTCAGGGGTGTAAAGCCCCGGCACCTCACCAGCAGACAACAGACTGTTGATTAGCTCAAGGAAGGTGGGGTCAGTGACCTGATGGTCCTCCAGCATCAGGACCGCCTGTTCCCCCTCAATACCTGTCACCTGCATCACCTGAAAAAGAGCAGCCAAACAGACATGGGTGGTTTGGCCTACAGAGCCAAGTAATATTTGAAGGTATAAAAAACTGACAAATGTTAGTAAAAATGTAACAAAATGTCAAAAAAATTTCGGGATGTGGAAAGCTCAGAGGTAACACAATTCACTTTACCTGAATTGCTAATCAATTTTTTCACCTCAGCTCAATTTAACTGGACAAGGAGTAGATGACGTCGTGTACAATGAAAGCAAATATTAATAAGAGACTTGGGGAGGCAATGCGGCTCAATGGGTTGAGTGTCTGCCTCATGTTCACAAGGTCGTAGGTTCGAATCCTACTGGACCCCACTGCTGGACCCTTGAGTCAGGTATCTAGCTCCTCAGCTTCGTTTTAATTTATGTATTATTGTGTTACTGTTAATATAAAAGAAAGAGTGGCTTGAGGTGTTTGGTACAATAGGCACAGCTACGTGACCTCCATACATGACGTCTAATGCAACACGTATCAGAACACCTGCACTATTTCTAATAACAGACTTAAGAGTTCTAACAGATGGCTGCCAGTAAAATTTCCCCATCAATATCAAAACTTCCCAGGTCTGACTTACAGTCTTCAAGTCATTCTTGAAGTTTTTCAGTCCGTAACCACGCGCGACCTTTGGTGAGATCAAGGTCATCTGGTGCAGGAAAGAGACCAGTGTTACAGCAGTGCGTCGTCCAACACCACACCGACCAGCCATCAGGAGTGACCCCCCAGGCATGGTAAGCACTCTGTCTACGTGAGCCATGTTGTCAAGCACCTCGTGAAAGATAAGTAAGTCAAGATCACGGTTCTCTCGACCTGAAAAAATGAAGAAAATTGAAATGTGAATGGCAGCATGGAAACAGTATTCAAGCGAAGTCAGAAATGTGAAATCAGAAAAAAAATTAATTCAAAGCACCATTTACTATAATTTGCAGAACTTAGTATCACCATCATCAATTACATTCAAGACGAATCCTTATCAAAATCCTGTTAACTGAACCATCTATTTGTTTAATGTATGGAACAAAAGATAGAAAAGTCGACCCTTAGAACTTACTATACATGGTCAATCCTTTCTCAATCACACTCTTGAAGTCACCAGCAGTCAGCTTGCCCAATGGTTTTCCATTTGGTGGTAGAGGGGCACCAGGGGCGGGGACAGAGTCACCCCGAGCTCCCCATGTCACGAAGTAGGACGCTGAAGAGAAAACAAAAGTGCCTTTAAACTATGGGATAATCTTAGAGTGTGATGGTCAATATCAATCAATAAAATGACCTTTGGTAGGCCTAATACATGTAAAATAGTCTCATTCAAGACTACTCTAATTTGACCAATTGTTTAGTAGTGTGTCATTTTGACCTTTTGGACTCGGTCAAATAAAACTAAAATGGCTATTCAAAGCAACCTAAACAATTAAGCCAAATCGTTCGTAGTGTTTTAAATTACTAAACATTTTGACAGTTATTACCAACCTACAAATCTGATAATCTTAATCCTTTTCAAATCTCAAGGAGCATACAATGGGTGCAACTGTTGTCAGCGTGTACCAATTAATCACAAATGTTTTTGTAAAAGTTTCAAGTACTAAAATGCCCCCCCTGATTACCAGAATGGAAAAATATCCAAGACCTGTGAAATTTTTGACAATAGGATGTGACTGTGCATTTGCAGGTCCAAATTACATCAAAATAGTGCCAAATAAATCACCACTAAACGTAGCACGCATTCAAATGACAAGAATAAACTTAAAAGGCCTAATTTCTCTTCCCTGCACAGTTAGCTGAAACCTAAACTGAAGGTGACAGGCATGTGCTAGAGCATCAGCCTTAATATTGACATTAATCAACATAAACTTTGTTGAGTCTTTTTGATAATCTGGCACATGTAATATCACAGCACACTGTCTCGTACATTGTACATCACAGAAGGATTAGCATCTGCAGTTATTGGCGTAGACCAACTAGACGACAAAAACGATCTCATAAACAACCTTACTTATTGGTTAACGATCATCAAAGCTAAGTATCCAACACTCTTAAGTACTACAGCAGGGCTTGAAGCCATTTTTGTCATAAGATGACCAGATATCTCTATCTGACAACCATTGACCAACTAAACACAGGCAATAAGTCATTTCCTGATTCTAAGCTGCTTTAACTGCAAATATTAAAGAAAGTCAATGATCTGTATTACATTGAGTAGCAAAAAATTCCACTCACTCTGTAAACAATCACCAACATTCACATTCCAGTCTGATTGAATGACAGATATGAGGATGTTATCAAATCTGCTCAGGCTATCTTGTCCAACAATGCGGTCTCGGAACAGGCGACATGCCTCATAGGCAAACACCTCCAAAACGTAGTCACTCTTGTTCTCACTGGCCGAGGCATTGAGGTCATAACGCAGCAGACTTAGTACCCATTTAGTGAGGTCACGTGGTGTGAATAGGTAATGACTGTAGTCATCAACTGTGAAACTTTTGCGCAGCTGTAAAATAACACCAATTACTGTGAAATAACAGAAAATTAATGAAAAGTTAGAAATGACAAAGATAGCCTGGTCACCTTAAAATCCATGGACATTGCTTCTAAGAGCAGTGTCTCTTTCCAACTTGAAATCAGTGAAACAAACCAGTATGTATAGTAATATAAAATCTTATTAGGAAAACTTGTAAAAAGACATTTCACGTCATATAAAAGAAAACATGTTTTAAGAACACAAAGTTAAATTTGTTTAACTGGAATGTGAAGACTTTTATGAATTAAAAAATAACATAAACAAGAAATTTTAAAGATAAAAAATCTCATAACAAATGCGGCATAAAATGCATTTATGTCATCTTTACACAGCAAACAGAGGACTAAATGTAACTGTTACTAACCTACATATTAAATCCCTTCAACACTACAACAAACCTGTTCATAGATAGAGACCATAGACCCTGCCAATCCGTGCACCTTGCCAGGGTTACCCCATATAGGGTGTCTAGACAACTGTTTGTGCAGTACAGGCTTCAGATATGCTCCATAGATGGCTTGCAGCTGCTCATGGTCAGGGTAGCTGGGGAATAAATAGAGCTAAACATGAATATATAATTAATAGTGCAACACAAGTGATGTAGTGCCCAAATGTGTTATTATGACCAGCTAACTTCAGTTTCACTTCCCATGCATTTTTGAAAACTTGCTGTAAATGTCATGAAGATTCTTTGACCTTTGCAAAGGAGCTTTCATAAAGTAGTCCCCACTTTTCCCTAGAGAAAGGCTCAATCCAATTTTGTCGTTGTTGGACTCGATAAGGTTGGAGGTTTTCTGTCAGTGAGTAATTATTAACAGACACAAAGGTTCACTGAATTTTTGTTATCCACAGTAATATTATGGAAAACTCTAAATGACAGTCAGTGTACATTGTAGTAGGCTCACTGAATTTGCAATGTGGTTTTCTTGAAAGTGTTCTGCTTCACGATATCAAACCTAACAATCGCAATAGCAAGAAACTATTTACCAATTACAATTTATTAAGTTAACACTCATGAAGTTGATAGTCATACTTTCTCATTGCATTGCTTGAACTACATTAGATGTTACTGTGCACTTACCCAATGCTACATATGCGTACAACAGAGGTGAATCGTGTGGTCAGTTTGTGTCGGCCAAGAGTACTTCCTCCGTTCATGCTAGCCACAATTTGGACCCCCTCCAGACCAACCCATTCCAAGTTGGAGTCATAGAAACCATTGTAGGTCAGAACCTAATGGAGACACATTTAAAATACCTCAATCTGACCAAGTTGATATTTTGTACCTCATTTTTACGAAACAACAGTACCGATAATACGTTTTGAAAACAAACTAACTGTAAGCCATGATATAAAGATTTTATCAAGAAAAAAAACTCTACAACTGTCTTCTGAAAATCAAAAGAATTTAAACATACAGAAGGTACTGCATTTCTCAAGATGTCTGTGTTCAAAGCAAATGGAGCACACTGATAAATAATGGTTTAAAAAAGATGATATTAACTGCATATTCTTGGTACCTGTTGCAGAAAAGCTATGAGCATGCTTGTACCCCATTTGTCTGGTTTGGGCAAGTTAAGATCCTTCAGGTATAAGACTAGCCTCTCACAGTCCTTGGGTCGGTAGACCCTGCCTGTGTTGGTACTGATCACCATACAGGTCTGAGTCAGCTTCTGTAGGATGTGGATGGGGTTGGTCTGAGCACTGCAGTGGACTGTGGCCACTTGGGTTGACCGTAATTGCTCGAAGCAGTGCTTCAGCAGCAAGCTGTAATAGATGAAGCCACTTGTACTATATATCATAAACTGTAGTCTACCAACTGGTGTTAACCCTAAAAAAAACAATCGAAGAACTGGAAACTCCGTTTCTCTTGTGAGCTGTTTGATGGCAGTTTGTAGGGGGGCACACAATGTCTTTATTACCAGTGAGAGTACAATGTCCACTGCTTCAAAACCACATAATAAACCGGAGACATGTTTCAAGAAATTAGAATTTAAATATTTGATGCATCAGCTAAAAGTAGGACCTCTACCTAAATCAAGCTTAAGAAACAATAGGACAATAAAAATGTCAAACCCCTTGCCGCAGCCCTCTGGACCCACTAGCAGGAATGGCTGTTTGTTGTCTGGATGAAGCCAAGGATTGAAGTAGTCAAGTCCTCGCTGGATATCTGCCGTGCGGATCACGGGCAGATTGTCTTGAGAATTGAAGTTGTCTGCAGTTAAGTTGTCAGACACCTGGTGAAAGAAAATGAATGTTATTTCTATAAAATAACCGACATGTTACCAAATTCACAAATAAATGTAAATAACAGCGCCAAACTACAGCAGTACCACTATACATTGTATCACTTTTATTTTTACAACCTTCATAAGATTTGTAGACTAGAAACAATAGAAATATAAACATTGACCAAGTGGATTAACAGTAGATTGTACAATTAAGATTTACCGCAAAACATGACCTGTGTCTTAAAAATGACATTCTAAAGACGTTGTTTCACCAATTTTCGCGTCACAAAACAATGTTTCAAGATGTGGAGTCTAGTCTGACTGAGTGGATACACATTCATACCACAATGCATCAACTCCAACTGACTAAATTAAATTTCAGACTAGTACGTCAAACACAATGCTATAGTTCAACAGGCTAATGCAGTCACATTAAGACAGTGCAGTGTCGTATTTGCACACACAAGATTCATTTAAGAAATTGCAACAGCAGGTTGAAGGGTCACATGTTTAGGTACATAGACAAAAGTTGGGGATTCACAGGGACTCCACTAGTTTTGACTAACCTGATAACCTAACAGAATTCTTACTCTCTGAAAATTGGCACACAGTAACATTAGCAAAAACTAAGTCAATATTAAGTTCACCATCAAATTCAACCTGCAGTTTTGAGATAGCATAGTTATATTTTTATAATCAACACCTGCAAGAGCTACAGGAGAATCCCTACATTAGATACTGACTGATGATTGCATAATTAAGGCAAATGGTTGAAACTGGGTGTACCACACAGAATATACAAAAACAATGAAAAATAATTTAATGTCAAAATAAGGAACAGAAAAAACTGATACTTAAATGGAACATTATGTTACATTGAAGTTGCACAAAAATTTCTTGTCTTAAAAGCTCATACTTACATCCATTGAGTATGACATAAGCCTGTCTAGCTTCTCATCATAGTAAGTGTCCAATGGGTGTCTCTGGTCTGGAGGCATTTCATGAGTCCAGGCAAACACCTGGCAGGAATGGCAAGAGACTGAGGTCAACTTCAAAACACTTTTGAATTAATGAACACAACTGTCAGAAACACTAGCTCTTGACTTAGGCCACTTACAGTTAGCTGTAGTTTGAAATCAACATCAACTCATTCCTTACACATATTGCAGCGTATTTCTGGACTCAGAAATATCTCACACTTCATTATTGGTTGAGAACAAGTGAGCTTGAAGTGATGTGTCATTTTATGCACTGGGTATGGTTTCAGGTAATAACCAACAGAGGAACAACTTGAGATCAGGGCCCGTGACCACCAAAGTTTAATACTTAGATCCCTAAATTACTCAAAATATTTTTACTCCAGTTTGTACTCACTGGATTTATATCAAATTTTATTTATTCAATGATTGCAATTTCAGTAATTATACTCCCAGTAAGGTACCAAGTTGTGGAGTTCAGGTTTCATATAAATTGCACTATAAATACATAATATAATACTGAATACTTTTTCAAGAGCAACACGGAGCATTGCAATGCACCCACTACTGCACTGCAGCAAATGATGTGCTTCTAGGTGTGTTTAATTTCTTGCATAAAAATGGCCACTGGATGGCCCAGAATACAATGAATCCATCCACAAATGGGAAGGCATCATCGTCTCTCAAAATTATTTGCCAAGTTTTCATAGTTGTGAAAAATTCTTTGAAAAAAACATTTCCTTACTTCTTTTGCAAACTCCTGGCGGACAGCTTCATTAAGATTCCCACCGAGCCCACGAATGAGTGAGACTGCAAATTGCGGCTTACTTTTCACACCGTGGAGATGAGATAATCCATTCAAGACTACACCTACCAGAGTAGTGTCAACGAAGAACTCATTCTACAAAATGAAAGAGTCAATGATTATATTTTTTAAGAACATAGAAAAATTTGAAATTCTTGAGGTGGAGTTGTATTTTGTAGGATTATTTGTATGAGACTATTCAAGTACCTGGGAGATAACCTTATCCCTTAAAAGACCAGTGCACAAAAATGAAAAATTTAGAAAAAAAAAAGATCTGAATTTTTAACACTGCTGAGATAGTTTTGTTGGTAATAAACATTATTTTCAATAGCTCAGACCAAAGTTTGCTGCACAGTTACTTCATAAAAAGCAAGAGATAAAAAGAAGGTGTTTCAAATGTGGGACAAGGAATGTTGTAATTTTTATAAAACATAAACTTTCATAATAATATTGCAGTATATAGTAACTAACAATATAATGTAGTTCTCTGTACAGGACATTTTATCAGACGATAACTAATCAGAAGAATATAATAATGCAAAGCAATGTTTTCACATGGCACAATATCACACACGACACAATATCACACATGGCGCAATATCACAAATGACACAATATCACACATGACACAACATCACACGACACACGTGTCAGCAACAGACACCGACACACAGTACTTCACAATCAAGTCACAACACAGGAAGTGCATGCTGTACACACATAAACACCTAATGATGTGATGTGAACACACAATTTGAATTGTTCTTCCAAAGTTTTTGACACATCACAAATAACCACTCTATCTACCTTCTGCACACAAGTCATGATAAAATTTTCAAATGAATTAATTTATGTTGCAAGCAAAATATCATTAACATCTAACACACTCAAAGGCAGAGGTGGGTCCTAGTTAAAGAGAACATTAACTACCCAAAGAAACTTTGACCTAACGCAAAAAACACAAGTAGCACTTGTGTAACATTACAATCACTCTAAGAAATGAACTATTTCAATTCAGTAAAGCTGATCAAAGTTAATCTAACATTCCCTGCACCCATGAAATACAAGGACTGGAATAGCGTTATTGAGGGTGAAACCCAATGGTGTGCTGCTGGGTGTAGCAGTTTCAGTTACTCTCAAGCTATTTAACTGGTAGTGAGTGCGTGTTACCTTCTTAAGGACCCATTCGAGCGCCTTGTGGAAGTAGTCTTCAATCATGCTACCCAGCATCTGCTGTTCATCCTCCGGTAACTTGCTCAGCCAAGATCGGACGATGGCTTTCACATCTGTGTCCTCGTCACTAGGAATAGACCGAATAATAAAGTAGTCCTCAAAGAAAGTACTATAAAGAAAACTAGGAAAAAACAGTTTTTCAAAGTCTGTCTGTTTACACAAACTAGGCACGTTCTTTCCTTCAACACATTTCATATATTGGCAAATTTAACCACAAAATCAAGTCATTAATCTTAACATCAGAAATGCTAAACAAACTTGTTCAAATCAAAGGTAAGATGAATAAATGATGAGATTACCTGAGGAATATCATGCCCATCCGTGAAATGGTAGCTGGTGAAGCGCAGCTCAGGTCATGAGTCTCAAACAGGAAGTTGACATTGGGACCAAATTGGATGCGTTCACCAGAGGGCATCGTCAGCAGCCGGTTGTCATCGAGTACAGAGTTGAGGGACTCAATCCACTCTGGGTCAATGTCACCATCACATACAATCCATGACTGGATTTCTGTAAAGTGAGTCAACCAACGTCTGCCATCAACCATAATTATATCTTCAAGTAGGATGTGAAATCATCAATCACAACATAACTATAGGTAACAAAAAGTCATTAAATGGGAGGTATCTGGAATCATGCACACTCAAAATCGTTTTTCACAAACATATACCTTAAACTTCTTCATGTCATTGAGTTCAACCGAATTTTGTTCTCGATGTATTGGGCTCACCAGACAGTCCTAGCAAAACTTTAGCAAAATAAGAAAACGCGATTCAACTGAGAAATCTCCATACATGACCTTTACGATGACAATCATTTGTTATAAAATAAAACGTACCTGGCAAAAATAATTCAATGCTCAAAGGACTACTTTTGTTTAACAGTGTAAAACTACAAAACATTCAATTATCGAATATATTTTGTAAAAAAATAATTGTATCCACAATCAAAATGATGAGAAGAAAAAAAAAGACATCGAGCAAAAAGACTACCTTGAGGTTCCTTGACCACCTGCCGGGCACTGATGGTCAGTACGCCATCTGTCCACTCTCTGGTGTCAATGTCAATTTGACCCAGCAACTGAAAGTGACAAACAAAATTGAAAAAACACTTCCTGCTTAGTATAATTAAGCAAATTATTCTAAAAGCTCTTGATAATTTAATGTAGAAACATTTGAGCTATGTTGAACAACTTAAAAAAATCTAACATCAATCTTTTTGATAAACAGTCAATGCATATGTTATCCAAACACAAGACATCCTACATCTATATCCTGCTGAAATGATAAGAAATTTCTTTGTCATCTAATGAGCTGATACACATAAATCATGTCTACTTTTACTACCTGACCACAAATCCACTGACCTGTGTCCTGGGCATGGCCTTGGGGTTCATCGTGTACATCTTGACCGTCTGGCCCACTTTATTCATAGCCTCTCTCAAGGTCTGCCACAGAGTAGATTTGCCAGATCCACTGGGTCCCACCACCACCACACCCATGCGCTGACGTAGTTGCTCATATAACTCTAACGCCTTCTTTATCTACACAATACAATGGAACAAAGTGCAATACTTTTGAGTGTGCAAGAATGCAATGAGTACACTCAGCAGCACAGTTTTATGGTAAACCCAAGAATCTCGTGAAAATGCAAGACTTTGCGAGATATCGCTATGAGCGGGTTACTTATTCAGTGTAATTAGGCCATCACCACTTTTTTACAGATTACAATACAGACACACACAGGTGTTGGTTAAAACTTTAAACAAAAAGCATTACATCTGAATCATGTGATTACATGACCTCTTGCAAGGGTCCATTATTATAAGTAATGGATTACAAAATATTTCATTCTGGCTGAATGATATATAACAACTCTGAGCACTTACTCAAATTCCTCAATATAACCAAAATTGAACATTTCCTTTTTGAAGCAAAACATTTTCAAGTTCCACTGTCAGAGGTATAAAGAGGACAGTGCACTCCTGATACCTGGTTTAAGGAACTTTTAATTAATTAACACATTCAGGTTATACATCACTACTTGACACAGTCATTCATGACCACAGTAGAGTCAGACCAATTTTGAATTAAAATAATGCCAAAATTGGCATATTTTCTAAGTAACCATTGTTGTGACGGTCCACAATTTCTCAAAACATTGTCACATGGTAGCTATGCTTCAGAACTTAAAAAATGATAAGTGATTTACTTGGTACTACTTGTCTTTTGTCAAAATACAAATTAAAGTAAATTATGAATTTTCCTAAATTTGAGACATTTTACCGTAGAACTATATTCCAAAAGACTAACTAAACAGTCGTTTGTCTTAAGTTTTCTACCTGATTTTCAATCACAGACAGGTTCTTTTCTTTACACACTTCACGAATTGCCTGGGCCAGGTGTTCATACTCAATGTCCTTGAACTCGACACTCGGGAACACATCCTTGACAAGTGCATCAAATCGTATACTGTCCATGAAGGTCAACTTGGACAGTGTGTTGATACGCAGTGCCTGCACCACAAGTTTTGCCTCCATCTTCTCATCAAGTTTGGCTGAAGCAGATGACAGAGACATGTGACAATTGATAATGACCGAAGCATTAGAATTATTAAGTATTAAGTAAAAACTGTAAATATAGTAAATGGCTTTACCACCATAATCAATGAACTTGCATGAAATCAAAAAGTAACACATTTCCCTCAGACTGGAAAACATGCTACACTACATGGCTTATTTTTTGCATTTATTACTTTAATCAAAACCCGATATAGAATTCACAGGCCAAGCAAGTAAGGCCAAGATGTAAGGATAGAACAAATCCAATTTGACGTTGCTAAGGTTTGTGAATGACTCTAACATTGAACTGCACAGAAAATTCAAAAATCAATAGAAACTAGACAGTTTTTACTTCTGGCTGTCAAAAAGGTAACAAGACACACTTTGCAGACACTGTGATGGTTAGGTTCAACTGAATTTCTAAATTTGCTAGGAAAAGGTGCAAGCATTTCTTATTTTGTCTGTCTTCAGTTTCAGCATGCGGTCATAGTTATTAAGTCCATGAGCAGCCAAAAGCAATTATTATACATTTACAACATTCCTATAATTTCATGCTTCTCAAAACCGATAAACAAAATGGCTTTCAAAAATTGACATATTTTAACAAAAACCCAAAATGTTAGAAGCTCTTCAAGCAACCAGTCAGTTAATTGGCATATTAATTAATAACGAACGAACTTTAATTGAACTTTCATCAGAGCAACTACTGTGCTAGGTTAATTAAAACAGAAATGAATTAGCTCTAATCGTCTGTAGACTTAAAGATCATACAGACTTGATGCAACATGCATGTCATTATCAGCCAACCTCTTGCACTTTAGTTTTCAACGTATACATCAGCACAATTCTAAACTCTTTCCACACCCATCCCCATGTCATCCTATAATAACCATGCATCTTGCGAGCGTTACTCACTGTTTATCGGCATCCCGTACAATGACAACATAATATTGTCATCAAGCATTCGCTGACCAGAACAACTTTTTATTGCTCCTGGTCCAGGACTAGGCTTACACACTAAGGATAGAGTGATAGAGTAAGATGTGAAAGTGTTGAGACAGGAAGCCAAAATAATAATTAAGTTGATATATTGCTAGTTACAGCATGTATATTGGATATGCCCATGTAATGAGCATGTATATTGGATATGAGCATGTATATTGGATATGCCCATGTAATGAGCATGTATATTGGATATGCCCATGCAATGAGCATGTATATTGGATATGCCCATGCAATGAGCATATATATTGGATATGCCCATGTAATGAGCATGTATATTGGATGTGCCCATGTAATGGCCAGATTACAATCAAAAGGTGGCGTGAACATTCAATTGTGCATCATTTTTTCATTTAAGACGAAGACTTACAAGTCCTTGTCAGCAATATCCAACACCATCTTACAGAACTTTACACTACATGCAGCAATCATAAACATACTTTTCTGAATCTCCGAAAATTTTTTTGGCGTATTATCCACAATTAGATTTAATCTGATGAAGAAAAAGTGAAAATTAAGAAAGATAGTGCAACACAAGTTACCATATCCACTCTGACACAAGCCCACTGCCTGGTATAAGCTGACAACCCCCATTTTCTCATGTAATTCACATGATCACTCCAGGTACAAGACAGTTTACTCTCTCTTACCACAATAATCAACCTGTCATCACTCACTTGTTCCCTATCACTATGTGGGTTAGTGCTAAGCAACCCAGGAAAATAGATTATGACAGTGATTGAGTGATTCAAGGCCATGGCTTTATACACCAGTGTCCCATACAAGCCCACCTAGGTATAAATCAGACCAATTACAAGCCCATGGTCTTATACACTAATGTGCCATACAAGCTTATGGTTTTATACACTAATGTCCCATACAAGCCCACTTGGGTATAAGTCAGCAAAATATACAAGCCCGTGACCTTATACCAAACAGGATATGGTAGAACTCAAAATGAATGACCAATAACGAGTGCAGCAATAAAGAAATCTATACAAAAATCAAGGGGAAATTAATCTATAAGGGAAAGATGAGGAGGAATCCGGCTAGTCAGCATGACAACTGCAGGACTGATATAAATGAGTAACAGAAACCAATGAACCCAGTCCTATGTAGAAATACATGACACAAACGACACTGTTTTTATTGTTTAGCAGTGTGACATAGGCTAAACGCTATCAAACTCGCCTGCACATTTTCTTGCCATAACAGCAATTGGTCTCTATCAGCAAATGAATTTAAGAGATCCTCTGCGATTTCAAAGAGGTGGCTATTTCCAAAAATGGTGGTATACTGGCATTCTGTTTACTGTCTATTTGATGCCTTGAATGATTGGCATATAGGACGATTTTGGTTAGAGTCGCCACTTAAAAGTTATGATATACATTTCATAAGCATCCTGGCCAAAAATGTGACCAAACCTCAGGAACTCATATTGGCTATAGTCGTTAACACATACCTCCTTGGGAGTTTTTCTTGGCCACCTGTAGCAAGTTACCACATCCCTTCAGGATAGTCTTCAGTGCCCTCAGGCCCCAGTCATAGTGCTGCTGTGTGGTCAGAAGTTCTCTGCAAGATGAAGTGTGCTGTCATGAGATCATTTAGAGTGCAAACTAGACACTACGATTGATTGTTCCGTCACAGGCACCAGGCTGATCAATGAAACTGCATACTATAGCAGCACTAGACTTTTTTGAATAAAGACTTTATAAGAGCATTTTCATCTCATCTTTCAATTTTTGCACTTTGGGCCCTGTGAATTAAAGTAAGAATCTTCACAAGTGCAAAATACTATCAGTAATAGATGACCAACTTAAATTTACAAGGCTCCTAAGTTCACATGGCTCCACGCACCAGTGAAAAAGTGATTGATCAGGTGGAAACAATAACACAATGCACTAAATAAATTCACACATTTTCAATCCTTCCAAAACTCATTTCCTCAATTCATATTTTGCCAAAAGTCATTAACAGTGGTCTCGGATTTTGAAAACCAGTTTGATGCCTGTTTTTCAGTGAAGAAAAGTTGTTCTCAAAATGCAGGACCCCTGTAAGTGAATATTATCCACATTTTTAACAAATATTTATTGCAATTGGTGCCTGTATAATGCTAGTATTTGTATTTCTCTGACTTAATGTAAGATGTAAATGACCTACTTTGACAGGTTGAAAATTGCAACCAGCTTGCGTCCTAGTGACTTGGCCTGCTTGAAGCCTTCAGAGAATAGTATGACCTCGGCGATAAGCTCATTGTCTGGCTTCGACATAGCTACAGGTCGGAACAGTTGCTTCAAGTTGTCTGGCAGCTTCTGCCGTCCACCATAACCCTTGCCAGCTGGGTTCATTGTGATGAAAATGCCCGAATTGGGATCAATGTCAACCTGTTGGTGTACAAAGTCAGATAACTAGTGAACTGCGTATTAGAGTTCACGCCATTGTGTTTCATACTTGAACAGTCAATAGAAATTTTAAGCAGAATAAGAAGGTTTAGCTAAAGAAGTTACTTAATAATAGTTTTAAAAAATGACAAACATGTTGTCATTAAAAACAGACAAAATTTACAAGTATAAAATTTAGGCAGGGGGTGAGCATAATTATCTAATGATTTTCAATAATAACTTAGTTATTTTGTTCTAATTTCCTTGATCACGATTTTCAACAGATTAACTGAACAGAAGGTCAAGTGAAATTTTATTTTTTTTTAAAAGCTGCCGCTGTTATGAGCCACCGTTTCATGCATTACTAATATTTTTGTCATGATGTGTGTTAATACACTTTTTCATGTTAAAGAGAAACTAACGACAAATGAAGAAAGAAACAAAAATCCTGCATCAGTGACTCGACTTGTGCCTTACAATTCTATTGTATTCTAAATATGAACAATTCTTAAATAAGTTATTAAAATTATTATTAAAAAAATCTGACACCTACTGTTCTGCCCAATAGATCTGCAGTTGGAGCCTTGCCCTTGATTGCATCCTGAATGACCTGGATCTGCATGGAAACAGCAGACAGCACTGCCTCCTCCAGGCGGTTGAACTCATCAAAACATCCCCAGGCACCACACTTGACCAGGCCGATGAAGATACGGCCCATCGACTTAACATCAATACCCTGTATCAGAGGTAAAATATTATCAGCTAAACTAATAGAAAGAGCTATGCTTAAGGTCACCAGAGCCACGATGCAACGTGACTTGATAAAAATAACACACAATGACGAAAAAAACAAAGTGCTCAAACTAGGACATCATCAGGCTTACGTTCTATAGATGCAACAAACTCGCGAAAACGCAAGATCATGAAACTCTTCACGAGATATCGCCATGCAATACAAACAAAGCATGTGATCACACTTCTATCTTATCTCACAATTTGGATGTGCAGAATGCTGCCTAGATAGTAGCTGTAAAAATGTTTTAAATTTAAAACATTTAGAGCGGCCTAAAATTTTCTTTGTTTCCCCTTACACCGCCACCCTCATTACCCCGAGATGGGTAGATTTTGGTAAAATTTTGTCTGTACTTTTTGTTGTAGTGTGTGCTCATATATTGCATTAATTTGCACATATTGAAAAATGACTCTTTTTGTCAGATATCAATTAAAATATGTTATGGACAGACACACCAGTAGAGACAACCTGGAGTTTAATTTTACATCTTATGTCTATTCAAATTTTCAGGATCAAGTTTAACACAATGCAAAAATTGAAGAAACTATTGAAAATTTAAATTATAATTTTAAGTCTGTTAAAACTCCAAAGAAAACAATTGCCAGGCAAAGAAGATGACCATAAAAATCCAATATTTTGCCCCTCGCTAAATGATAGACCCACCTCATCACAGTTGAATACAAGGACCTGCCTGCCAAACAGTCCACCCAGCGCCTTCACAGACTCTGTCTTGCCAGTACCAGCAGGGCCATATGGATTACCACCAAAGCCCATATGCATGCCTGAAACAAAACAGCTTGCATTCAGGAAAATCATGACGGTTTTGTTAACAAAGAAAATTTTCTGTTGCACCTGATACGTCACCTTTCTAATTAACCTTAGCAAAGCATTTCACTGTAGATTTAAAGGTTTCCCTGAGTCTGAGACATCTATTACATAATAAGTGATCTAAATGCACAAACAATTGCTATCAGACAGAACATATTGAGTATGTATGACTGGGCTTGAGCATAGGCTCTCACTTTATCACAATGGAACTTGTCTTAACATTACCATCTCCTACATTGAATGGAGGAAGTGTAAGAGAGACGCAATCATAAGGTGAAGTGAACCATAATGACTTCTGAATGAATTTCGCAATCCAAGAGGTAAATTTTCATGATAATGGCATTATGCAACATCCAGGCACAAGAGGATAACACTTATTATAGTAGACAAATATAATAAAGAGAGATTAAGAGGGGTTAGGTCTTTCAATGCTGCCTTAGGCAGCTCTAAGACTGTATTAGTGATTACTTACCCTGTGTCAATGTGAGATAACATTTATCAGTCAGTGGTGTGTGGACTAACTTGGCTGCATTCCCCTGGTATTCATATGTGTAGTTAAACTCTGCATCCACCATCCTCATGACACAGACACCATTGGATAAGTAAAACCTGACAACAAAATATCCATTCTTAGTTACTAAATGTAAAATAACCCGAGTTAGGAGTGTTCAAATATCCAACCAACACAATCAGGAGTAAAAAGAATGAAAAAGGCATGTTTTTAAAATTCCAATAAAAGGCTTCAAACTCTGTGTAGGTACCCACAACGTAGTATGCAGTGCATTTCATAGTAAACAGATGCTAATATTAACATGTCTTAGCCTCTACAAATCACTATAAGCATCACAATGCAGTCATTGTAATCCACTCAAAATCTTCTAGAAAATGAATTACAAAAACTCCACTTTTTCAAAAATTTTCATTCAATTTGTTAAAATGCTCAAATAAACTGCTGTACAGGAACAAAAAAGGCTGATGTTAAATTTTTCATACTCATTTCATTGATAAATTTAACAGTTTCAGTTGTGCCATGTTATTGTAATGTATACTGAAGAGTGGTGATCATCCCACAGTCACTCACCTCAGTTGTTTCTGCCATACCCAGCTATCAATGCTCTTCACGCCCTCTGTGACCAATTGCTGAACTACATCCATGGCATGAATAGTGTCCAGTATGAGTGCTTTCAACTTGAGCTCCAGCACATGTAGTCCTCCGTCTCCACTACCCAGGTCTGTGTTGGTGTACCCCTCCAGTTGGTTCTCTATCTCGATGCCAAACTCCTGTAGACTGTTAGAGCGAATGGCGTCCTCACACCGCTCTGTGAACTGAATCTGTTCCGACAAGCACAAGACCTGGAACACACAAGATGTTTACATCTCCAACTCAGTATCTAATGAGATATCCTTTACCAAATCTTCATTTAAGACTACCACCATCTGCAGTCTGTCTTCTTTGCATCAGTGACAATATGCTATTCAGATCCAATCCAGTATGAATAAGTAAAGGTAGTAAGGCTGAGAGAACCGTTGCAGTCCAGAATGGGTGGCTCAGTCATAAATGAATACAAAAGCAAGCCATGTTAAACTTAATCCAAAACACAGTAGAATGCAAGCACATTCTTCTTCACTCTAAACCAACCTGCGAAGGGTACTTGTTGGGGTCCAGCCCTGTCTTAGCATCCTTCAAACATTCACGTAACAACTCCTGAAGGGTGTCTTTCATCTCGTCCGCCAGTTTTTGGAGCCACACCTAGAAAAAACAAAGTGAATCAAAATGCTTATCAATATTTAAGCCATTTTACATGAAGTATCAAACAGACAGGAATTGCAGCTAATGGTTCAGTTACAAGGTTGAGCTTGCTGACAAATTTCATTGAATTTCACAAAAGTCATCATTGCATCAAATGAAGACAGACACTGACGCTACTATCGCAAAGCCCTAGTGATTTTATACAGTCCAAGACAAAATGCAATGACTCTGAAGATCAAAAGCTCTACAGCTATAATTAGGGATGTTGTATTATTAATATGTGAAAGCCAAACCTCCCAAGACTAATGACACTGGTAATGAGCAAAAAAAGTAAATGTTCTAAACCAATGCTTTTGACAACTAAAACAAGCATACCATGGCCAGTACAAGGTAATTACTTGTCCTTAAAGAAAATACACCTGTACCATCTTTGAGAACCATTGTTTTGGTTCATGTTTTGTGGTAGAATTCTTCATTTTTTGTGATAAGGAGAGTTAGTATTTCTAATCAGAAGAAATGATAAAATAATTGACCAAATGTGGTTCAGTTGGTTACTTCAGCAAGAAGATTGGCTGCTGCTAGCTTTAATTATAACAGTTGGATGTTTAGCTTGACATAATTAGCACTAAGTGGGTCAAATAAGAAGGATCAAAGATGTCATCTCATTAATGTCCACTATTTGGTACTGTTAAGAGAATTTTGGAGGATGGCATTTTTAACACCGGCCAAATATTATTCACTGCAAAAACTTCCATAATTGAATACCAATTACACAGCATTGTGATGGGGCAAAAGATGCATTCGGTCCACTACAAGTTTAAGGACTTTGAAAGTTAGGGAGGATAAACAACAAAAAGAATTTGACATTGAGGAGACAAGAAATATTCCTCACCTCCACCTCTGGCATTATGGCCACCTTCTTCTTGAGCGGCACTATCTCACCGTCCAGGGACTTCATGGCTACAATGTGCTTACAGCCGTCATCAAAGTCTACACTGTGGATTCCAGCAAACAGCTTCTTGAGATGGGTCTGAATCACTTGAGGGTTGGTGGCCTGGCCAAGGATTTCCAACAAATCATCATCGCCGATGAAGTAGAATCGTGGGAACAACGATCTTTTCTCCTGAGGAAAGAAAGCAGCAGAAGATCATTTAGTGAATGTTGCCATTAAAAATTGTGCTACTAATCTATGGCCTATGTCGCAAAAGAGAAGAGGCTATAAGTGATTTCTGAGACTGAGACACCTAATAACTAAAATTTTTGAAATTGAAACTTTTAGCTATTACAACAAAATCAAATTTAAGCCAAGTTGCAACTGATTTCAATACATAAATCAAGAGACAACAATTACCATGATTATTGTTTCTTTTATGTAGTAATCTAAAGCACAGACATGTCTAAATAGATAACTTAGAAATGCCACAACTCATAAAAAAGAAACCACCTTGCTTTAGAAAAATTTCAAATTAAAAAATTGTCAAAGACTCTGAATTGCCAACAAACCTCCAGGAATTCATTCAATGATTTCTGACATCGTTGTAACTGGTCCAGCATAGTCACCAACAGGTTCCTCATCCCAGCTTTGGCAACGATGGTAAGAACTCTATTGTCTCGGCCCACATCCATCATAATGGTCCTAAACAATCCATTGATCGCACTTAGTAGGTATTGGACATACAACAGTCAATTCAATTTTATCTAATTCTTATTGGTAAGATACAAAATAAAGCTAAGAGCACACTAACAAGTATTCACTTCTGAATCATTTTGTAGTTCACAGTATAGCCTGACTATTAACAACTGTTCAGTTTATCTTTACTTTTAAGTCACTGCTTAATCATCAAAATTACTCAACCCATTCAATTCAATAAAAAATGAAATAACAAACAGGCTTTACCAATATTGGGGTTCTGAGTCGTTCAATCCTTCACAAATCTGAGAGACCTGGAGTGCTTAAATCAGATGAGTAAAGCTCACCTGAAATCATCGTCGACGCGTTTGAACCGGCCCTGCTCCTTGGGCAGGGCACCACGCCCAAAGATGGGCTCCAGGTAGACCCACTTGCGTTGGATCTGATTGAGGTTGTGCAGGTACTCGTCGAGGTCAGCTAACTTCTGTTCCCAGATGGATGCTTTGTCCTCAAAAGATTTGTAGTATGGCGAGTCTTTCAGTGACTGTAGCAGACACTGGTTGTCACCAACCTGAGAGAACAGCACTGTTATGAGTTTGCCAATTATTATAATCGGTATTCTTGTACCTTAGTCTCTTTTAAAAACACACTTTAGCTCTACACACAGCAACAACAGGAAGTGAAAAACAGTGAGTATAGCTACTACTCTATATCAATTGAACATAAAGGGCCAGAGTTCAACTGATATTTGCACCTGTCCAAAATTTTACCTCAAGGTGGGATATTTTTCATAAAAAATCGACAAGTTTGAACATGCAAAAATCTTAAAAACAGTTTCTAATATCTGCATTTAGAAGTCTGAAATTTCCATGTAACAATAAAATGTCTAACCTGAAACTTACAGAATAAATACAAAAGTAATCACACATTTAACCATTTTCCCATCACCACGACTTATTCTTTTAACAGCATAAATGACTGGTAATAACTACATGAGCAGCAAACTTATAATATTAAAGAAAGTCTAGCCACCTCAATAACTATCCTCTTCATTCCCCCTTCATTCTCAGTCATAACAGAAGACCGCTCTGACAATGAATCTGGTTTCCACCCTTCCGTCATGCCGGGGAATTACGGATCATTTTGTCTGAATACATTTGGCTTGTACAGTACATTTCGTGTCATTAAATGTAAATAAAAAATATTCTCATTGTTGGAAGATGTCATTGCAAGTATTTGAGGGAAAGAGTATAGACTGAGGGAAAATGATGATAACATTCATTATAAACAACAACTATAGAAATCTTCCCACAATTCAATATACATAATGATAACGAACTTTCAACTGTCTGTCAAGTTATAGACACAGACCTGGTTGACAAGGTCCTTCCAGTCCTTGATCAAGTTCATCTTGTTGTTATGACAGTCTTCATGCTCCAACAAGGAGAACACCGCTCCTGCTCCCCAGATCTCCAGTTCACGGAGGGCCTCACGAATAGTCACCTCTCCTTGGGCACGCTGGTTCAACTCCTAATAATAATATAGGTCATGTATTAGAATGGGACCTTTGCACTCAGCAAAGACAAAGCAATAACGTCATTCAAAAGGTGTACAGAGCCTGAATTGAGACCAATTCCACAATCTGGCATGTCAGAAGGGAAAAGTCATGGGCAAACTTCTGGTGTTGGAAGGGACACCTCTGGTATTGGAGGGGGGACTTCTGGTGCCCCAGAGGGCATTTATAGGACAAACCCTTAAGCCACCACACATACAAACATCAACAGCTTGAACAATGACAATATACAGTATAGAATGCAATTAATAAATCATTTATATTTATTTTTTTCTAATTCAGACTTGAGTACTAGAAAGTGCCACTTCTCATTATATTTTTCACTTTTTGTAATTACTATAATAACGAATCATGACACATCTCGGCTAATTTAAATTCTAATTCTCCAATGATCCCGAAGATGTGATTCGCAAGATGACAAGTTATGTTTCTCAAGACCTCAGATAAAGTATCTGATAAACAACTGTATGGACTTTGTGACATCTAACGCATATAACTCAAGAGTGTCTTGTCATACTCAATTCAAGTTTGGGATGCTTTCACCAAAACAACCAATTCCAACATTTAGGACAACTTTAACAAAAGAATTCCAATTCTAGTCACAGTGTACTCATGCTGCATAAGAATTATCAAAAACTGTTTACCTTCAAAGCCTGTGCATTGATGGCTATGGCATCTGACACTGCTAGGATGTCACCAAAGGTCAACTTCTCTAAGGTCGTGCCTTTGGGCATGCGCAACATACGGAACAGCTCCATCCAGTGGTCTGGAGACAACGGTTCACCACGCACCCACTTGAGCACAGGCAAGACGGTCTACAATGCAAGCCAACATAAACAGCTGGAACACAAACTGTGTCTTGTGAAATGTCCCCATTATTGAAATGCAAACCAGGTAGAAGAATGCATAACATGGATGCCTGTACCTTAGTCATAGTTTGTACATGACTTGATTAATTTTAACCCTACTATACAAACATCAAGTTACTATTACTTGTAATTTGGGGCTTGTTGATGGACATTAAGTTTAAAAATCTAAGCGCAAAATTAAAAAGACAGCTTTAAAATAGATCTAAATTCAAAATAAGTATCATTTATATCTCATTTTTAGTCACCTGGTAGTCAGAAATAGTGAGTCACAAAAAAGCAACACTGATAGTTAACTGCAATTAGAATTAGAATTTAATAAAGCATATATTTATACTAATGGCAATACAAAGCAGCTCCATTAATCAAAACATATAAATCATACTACACATGGCAAGCTACAGCAGATATGACCCCAAATTAAGACCATACCTTGTACGTGTCAATGTCTTTCTGCAACCTCACAGTCATGGTTGTTGGCTCCTCTGTCTTCAGTTTCTCATACCATGTGCTCAGAAACTCCTCAAACAAATAGGTTTTGCTCCTGACAAATTAAGGGCAGGATATTCATGCAAACATTTGAACCATTTAACTACTGACAGTAGTTAATCAACTCCGAGAAGGAAAGGTCATTATGCTGTCTACAGTGTAGTTAGCTCAACACACTGAAAAGGTCTAAAAACCACTGATTCATTCAGAAGTAAACTATGTACTACAAAGTAATTCCCCATTCCTTAGACTGCTGGTGAAGCCCCAGTTTGCAGAGAACAGCCAGCTAGGAATAGACGATGAAAGTCATTCTTACCTGAATGAGATCCAGTCTTCTTTAGCCAGGTCCTGTAACCCAGTATTGAACTGTTCGAAAAGACCCCACATAGCCTCATAGCGTTCAAGGTCTTCTTTGGTCTGATTGGCTAACTCAAACTCAGGAACCTCCATCTCAAAATGTTCACAGTCAGAACTGATTAGAAGGAGAACAAAAATAATTTTAATGTAGCATCACAAGAAAATAATTCAGTCAGCAGATGAGGTTCTTATACCACAACATTAACAGAGAATAGATTCATGTTTAATGCCAAATAACAATTTCCACATATCAAAATTTTTATATTGTCACAGCTTTTTGATGCTATTTGCATGTACAAGTCATATGAATTTTGTTTTTGTCACATATCTGATAAATAACATTTGTCAGTGGTAACGACGAATTCAATAAATTTACAATTTGTGAAGAAGAACGACCACTTGATGCGGCATAAAATATCTGAAAACCCAACAAAACACTAACAGCCTACTTGGCTCTGCAAATTTCTCACGTTTTACCACAGAATTCTCAAAACATCATATGATGTCACAAAATTCCAAGCTGGCAAGTTTTGTCACAGAATCTCACCATGTCACAGGGAATCCATTCTCTGTATTAATTGCAAAACACTCTATGATTAGTTGTGGGTCTTACACTGTTTTGTGTAAAAGGTTATACGAAATGCGCCAAACATTTTGTTGTAAGTAAAGTGTAGAGTTAACTACTTTCCTTTGAAACCATGAAACAGAAAAATATTTTCCCTGTACACAATGCAAAATGAAGACTAAAGATTAAAAATAGAATAACAGTGAATAGAACCTAATAGTCTAACAGATTAGTCAAGGTAAAAATTACATCAGCTTAGTCCTGTTCTGGTCTAAGTCAGCAAACTCCTGTTGTTTCTCTCGTATCATCTGCACGGCCAGCAACACCTTCTCTTTGTCTCCATCCAGCAGATCGTCACTGGGTTTCAACTGGTGCCACCTAGCAGAAAACTTCTCAAGCTCTTGTTCAAAAGCCTTGACACGAGAGTCCACGTTGCTTTTCATGACATCAATCTATGAGAAATAAATGTAGGAAGATTTTTATTTCAAAATATTATTATTGTAGCCACATTACCTTCTCAACAGTTACTGAAAACAGCCTCAGCAGGTGGGTCAGAATTAATTTCTCTGCTCCTATACTGACAATGCAAAAAGTGCTGAATTTTGCTAGACAGCTTTTAAACTTAAAAGTTGAATCGTGTAGAACAACTAAAAACAATCATTCAGTTATAAATATATGGATGTCTACTTTAAGTAGGATTAGATTACTGTTAGTGACTTAAAAGTGAAAAGCAAAATCAATGTTACTAGAAATACAATATGCCTAGTTTCCTAGACATAGCTCAGCCTTCAATTCTGCTGGCCTGAACCTACACAACAAGATAAGAGGGGTAAATGGCCGAGTAAAAGAGAAGCATTCAATTCCAACAAGCAGACAGTGACCACCACAGACAGTGACCACCACAGATAGTGACCACCACAGACAGTGCAGCAAGTCAGACATTGGATTAGCTTAATCAAAGTGAATACGCACACAAGATGTGGGCCGTCTTAATCCCACTTTTCCATTGTTGCATGAAAGGGCCAGGGAAACAGTAATAAACACAAGTAATCCAAAATAATCAAGAGGCTTTTATTTCAAGTAATCGCAACATCAAAAATGGCTGCTTTCCCCTTTAGTGGACAATTATTTGGCGTGACTGGCTTACTGCTAACAAAGTGTAAGTCTGTGACAACTACCTGGGAGTAATACATATTTGATATTGGTCCTAGCAACTAGTAAATGAATTGCCACTTGTCATATAGTTCTGCCAGCCAAGCCTCTTTCTTTCCTACCTGCTCTTTGACCATGAGTTGAAAGCTCTCCATCATTAACTCAAACTTGTCCCATTTGGCTTGAAGCTGAGAGATCTGCTCCACCCCTCCCCCAGCCACTGAGCGCAGTAGCTTATTCTTGGTCTCTGCTTTGTCAAACAGTGGATAGATCTAATGACAGAAAATCCAAGGATTTAATTCACATGGCAAATGTTAGCTTTAACTATGACCCATACCTTACAGGCCTTGGGAAGAATGAAATAATTTCAACTTCTAATTTTACCCATTGAATGAAATTGTATTTAAAAGTGTACTTAATTTCCAGATAGTCTTCAAATGTGAAGTCGAGATATGCTAATTAAAACTGTTCGTGGTAGCAAAGATAGACATTCAATTTTGGATGGGTTGGCAAGCTTGTGAATTTTATGAAGCATACTTTACGACTCCCAACTACTCTAAATGTGTCTCATATGAGTGGAAATAAAATCCTATCACAATAAAGCATTACTGTAGTGAGCAGTCTGGTTTCAATTTTGGTTTTTTGGACAGCCAAAGGAATAAATTCTAGACATTTTAGTGCTTCCAAAAAATAAATGCATAATACCTGTCCCTTGGTCTTGGCAAACTCCTGATGCTTGGCGTTAGCATCACCAATCTCCTCCACAGTCTGTGGTCTGGTGGACAAAGTCTCAATGGCAGAGTTCAAGAAGGTGTCAATAGTGCCGATGTCACCAGTTATTCCACGGCGCAAAGAGTTGAGCAGAGCATCAAACAGTCGTTGTATGTGGTCGTCAATGACAGCCTTCACCGGGTTAGTACTTACACTGATGCAGTCTATCTTGATTTGACTGGCAGAAAAGTAAAATTGTCAAATTCTCTATGAAACATCTCTTTATGTTACCATTACTTTTGCAAATTTGACTCATTCCGCTGGACTTGCAATTTGCAAAAATGGCATAACAGTGTTCGTTTGAGTTGTATGTTAACTAAATCAGCTGGAAGTTAACAACAAAAACATGCAAGTGTGACGCACAGTTATTAGAAATACGACCAATGAGCAAAGTACTTACCTGGGCAGTTTCTCAGCATCCCGTCCACGTGCTTTCAATGCCTTGAAGTTTTTCTCATAATCTTGCAAGGTCACCAAGTACTTATCCACAAACTCGTCCAAGTTGAGTGACCCCAGCACAACCCATTCCTAGAGAGGAGGGGCGAGCAGATAAAAACTGAAGTCAGCAGCTTTGACCAAGGTAAGAGACATTGAGTTCATAAGCTACAGCCCAACAAGGCTTTTAAAATATACATTATATTGTATGTATATGTATATTCTATATAAGATATCTAATTAATAATTCTCATCATTGTATGGTTTATACTTGAAGTACTTCAACATCTATCAAATAAATTCACATAATACTTAACATGCTATAATTTCATATAAGTTGTTTTTAAACTTTTGTTATAAGCATAATATATGATCATCAAATGTGTCACATGGTAGGTGACAAAAATCTAAGACAAGTAAAAGCTATACCAAATGAGATATAAACTAAAAACCTTGAAGGTCAGCAGGACAGCAGACAGACGCTTGAACAGCACGTCTGCCTTTTTGTAGCACGTGATGAAACCCGAAGCATTTCTGTCAATGATGGCGGGGAATATCAAATCTGTAGTTGTGTCGCTCACACCTACCGAGAATAGAATTAATTTAGTTGTCTTAAAGGCAAACCATAAATTCCATTCTGCAATCATGGAGATTTGCCACATTAATTGCTAATTTCATCCCATTCCTTCTGCTGAAATTCTGCAAATCTTCCATGACGATGCCAAGTTGTACTGCCACAGGCATTTGCTGACAAGAGATATTGAAAAAAATTGTCAGATTTAACAACTGGTTGACTCTGAGTCAGCATCTGTTGTGCGGCCGGCCATACAATGGTGGACACATGGGGTGCATCACGTTAATTCAAGAATCTATAGAAAAGGCAAGATCACATAAAATCACGTGAGTGAAAGGCAACGTGTTTCGCAAGTATGATCGGGCCTTTACTACCATAGACTACAAAAATGGCAACCGATGAAGTGATAGGGTGAGGAAGCTGGGATATGATAATTCACACTTTTCTGATCAATAAGCAAAGAGTTTGCACTGTAAGTGCTTCACGGGTGCCTTGGGAGTTTTGGTTTGCATTCACAAAGTCCACCCTATTTTGATTTGTCTTTAATAACACTGTAACATGAACCCACTCCACTCCTCAACTAATACAACTGCCCAATAAAATCAAATCACCTTTAAAGTGGTTGGGAATGCCGATAAACTTCTTCATCTCCCTGAAGTACTTGGCCCTGATCTCCTCTAAAGGAGGTCTGAACTGTAGTCTGTTCTGGCGGTAGGTTAGTTCTACTTTGATCTCAGGCAGGTTCTCATTCAGAGCCTCCAGTCCCATCTGGTACTGGTGCTCCAGGGCCTTGTACAGTTGAATGTTCCAGTGGCTCTTCCAAGGTTTCATGTTGTTGGCTGAGAAGCCCTGAGAGGAAAGGCAACAAATTAATAGATTTTGAAATGACTGTTACACTTGGATTGTGATGTTTGTACCATGCAGTTCCTCGGCCAGTATTTCATGTTAGATATTTTTAATTACACATTGTCAGGGTAAACAGCCAGTCTCTGTCACAAACAGCACAGACACTTCTCATGAACATATCTTTATTCTCAACAGCTACCTTTCTTGTCTCACCAACCACACGGTTTTCTTTCTGGCAGTGATCTCTTCTTATGAGCAGCTGTTTCTACCAAAAATGATGTCAGTGAGAATGTCCATGGGATTCATGCCAGAGGAAGACAAGCAACCCACTCAGATATTTGACCAAATTAAGGCAGTTCAAACTGTAAGTATTATTCAATACAGCATGCAGGCTTACTATTGAAAACTACAAATCGCTTATCTTTATTTCCATATATTTGCAGTCAAGGAACTTGCTGTATAGATTGATTAGATTCAGGTAATAGTTATCAGTTCAGACAGTACAATCATTATATAGTCTTTCACTGTCTTCATCACCAAGTCAATGTGAAAGGCACACACAACCTGCAAGAATTCTCACCTGCGACACCAAGTTTGCCATGAGAAGGCGTATTTCACCTAGACCATCCTTCCACCTCTGTGCTTGACGAAGAAGATCAATGGTCATAAGAGAGATCACCTGGAAGAAAAAAATCAGCACAACAAGTTAGACTTAGCATTTTAACCTAAGAAATCAAAAGCCTCTGATTCAGTGGAATGCAGTGCTCATGAATACCATTTAAGAAGTCTCATGCAAATCTATTTCATAAAACGATAAACTAATGAAGTATGTCCCATCAGAACTTCCATCAGTTACCTTGTCAGCCACAATATTGTGGCTCTTCCTCAACCGCCTATTTTCGGATGTCAGTCGATCAGCTGCCTTCTGCAGTTTCTGTATGTAGGCCTCCAGTTCTTCCGGGTTGTCCCATGTGATCTGAACATCATCACCACTGAGCTTTGCACCTAAAATCACAAGGTATAAAGTTTCAGCGTTTTATCACTCGAACCTTACAGTTTTTTAATGACTATTTTTGGTTTTAAAGTCCTTTTCCTTTAAATGCCCATAATTTTCGTCTTAGTGTCGAAAATACTTCCAACATTCTTTACAGACATTTTTGCCCTTCCATAATAATGATATCATATTCTTATCCTTTGGTTGAATTGAAATAATAAACTGCCTGGAATACCCCTCGCAGCCAAATTGCCTTGAGGACTGCAACAAACCCAGTCATGACAAACAACTTAGTCTGGTCTGAAACAACAATGACCAGAACTTATTTTATCTGAGCAAGGAAGAAGTTGAGATCACTTTATAACAGTAAATGGCCTAAACACAAAATGTAGACACATACGTTTAAACAGAAGGTGCAGTTTATTTCCCTTCTAAAAATCTGCTTCTTAACCATTTCTCTAACTCGCAACATGAAGCTCACAGCATGAGGGTATTGTTAATCAACCACACAGCCACCAAGCAAATGAAAAGACTCTTAGAGTGAGGGTAGAAACATCCAACTGTTCACAACTAAACACCTTTCTTTAGTTAATAAGTATTAACTTACCTTGCTCAAAACTCACAGAAAGCAGTGAAAACCCAGTCTTACATCACATGATCCAACAACTGTTACAATGGTTAGTAGAAACACTAGTTACTCATGCTTACCTGGTTTAGGGTTCTTGATGATTTTCTCAAAGGCCAGAGCTGAGTCCAGCATCATCGACTGTTGGCTGGCTATCATTTGTTGATCAATGGTGTTGTAAAAATGGGCCACCTAGTGATGAAAGTTACAATGTATAGTGAGTGTCAAAGATACTCCAACTAGTCCAACTGTTGTCTAAAATCATTGTTTATGGATCACCACAGAAACAAAAAATATAATTCAGGGTAAGCTCAAGTGTTTTTTCTTTTAACTGGTTTGCATATTGAGACAGGGGAGGCGTAATAAAATTTTGGCAAAATCCTTCATATTACAAATAATATGACATTCTCCAACAAACCTTCTATTTTTCACCAGAAGCGACAGCAACTACATTACTAAGACTATCCCTCCCATTCAAATATCCTTAACGCCAAATAAACAGCAAGTAGATTTATTAGCAAATGGCAGTCTCCAACCTGCTTCAGTATGACGCCATATTTGTAGAACTTCTGTGCTGTGGCAGCTGTGTGCTGGATCTTGGCAGGAATGGGGAAGCCTAGGGCGGTGAGTTGACGCACTTCCCTCAGTAAGGTCACTAACCGTTCCCCATAGTTAACCCTCAGTTTACCGTCCTTATGGCTCAGTTCCATCAGACGACCTTTGGTCTCCAAACTGAAAGGGGGTAATTCATTAAAGAAGTCCTGACCTGTGAATGCTCATTTTATAATACCACGTCGATTGAGAAGACCCAAGGTCTATAAGGACTGCCACACTACTTGACTGTAAGGACAAACACAAGTGCTGCAAATTCTTCAGATTAAGTTCAATAACAGCTTACCTAAGTGGCTTGTCATTGTCCTCAATTTCAGCCTGCATGTCCCGTGACCACTCATCAAACTGATCTCGTCGCCAGTTTTGCAGCTCTTCCAGCAAATCAGATGAATCACGTCGAAAGTTCCTGAACCCTGACAGATCTCCCAGCAGTGCTTCTGCTGTCTGCAGAGTCTCTTGCACCTAAAGGGACGGATATTGTTAATGTTTGAGTCACAGACTACCATGTATGACTCACAAGAGAGCTGCGTTATGGCACTTTAGATTTCTAAGTCATACAAATCATTATGAGACTGTAAGTTTATAAAAGTATACTGTGTTTTCAACATGTTTCCAAATAGCTACGTAATGCATTCACTATCAAGACACAACTGCACAAATCATGAAATATGGAAATTAAGTATTAAGTGTTTGGCAAAAACCAGTTTCATTGAAACAGTTATAGCTCAACTGTCAAAAGTTCTGTGACTAACCTTTGCTTCCAACTGTCTGACCCATACTATGTTATTGACAATCTGTGGCAGATTCTTGCCCTTAGGGGGGGACTTGTCTGTGGTACGCGAGGAGAAGTCATCCTTGATTTGTTTTATGTACACGGAGAGCTGACCAAGGAGGGTCTCCCTGAAGTGGGATGAGGTACAATAAAAACAAAACAAAACAAAATTTGGGTGATACTGCTTACATTTACCAAAACACAAATATACATTCATACCCAAAATGAGACAGTGGAGGTATATATAGAAAGCTTACAAATCTTAACAACAACATTTATTCCATGGGAAAAAAGAACAACACAGAATCATATATAAGCTCTCAAAAATTCTTAAAACCCCGTGGTGTATAATCTTTGAAAACCATGCTTTGGTAGTAGAACATGTGTGCTTAACCATGTCAGTTCACTTAGTATTAGTTTCACACACTAAGACCAAGGACTGATTGGTTTAAGAGGAACATTCATCACCATTACTTGATTTACACCAGCTCAAAATTTGTCTTGACCTCATTGGTGCTGTGTCATATTTTAATTCTAGCTCCAGCAGTTAAGCCAAGTGAGAGGGGGCATTGTAGCCTAGTACGGTAAGTGTCCACATCCTTTACTCAAGATTGTGGGTTTGAGTTCCACTGGGGCACACCGCTAGACCCTTGAGTCAGGTCTCTAGCTCCTCAGCTAGGTTTTATTATACATTAATAAAGTATAAACATGGTTCCAGGTGAACAGTGCAATGGGCCCACCTGAACGGCCTACGCACATCTGGTACAACATGTACCAGACTGCCCACAATTATTTCTTTATGCCAAGTAAAAGAAGTCCTGACCTCTCTGTGACTAACTCCTTGCTGATGCTTGGTCGTTTGATCAGCTCCTTGTACCGTTGAAATTCTCTCAACAGCTGCTGGGAGTTGGCCTCCATGCCACGAATCTTGGAGCGAAGAATTCCTGCAATTCTCTGCTCAGCCGGGGCCATTGCACGTTCGTATTGATCTACAGAGGCTTTCCATGAGGACTGGGTGTAAGGGTTATATTGCAGGGGGTTAAGGCCCGAGAATGGTGCGAATGCTTCCGATGTGCGTAGCTCGTTCTGTTCTTGTGCAGAGAGCAGACGGATAAGATGCTCATGAACAGTGCGTAACCTCATAATCTGTAATGATACGCATAGTTGTAAGTACTATCTTCTTAAAATATTCCCCAAACCACCTGTCAAATATTATGTTTCATCATGTAGGCACATAGAGAAAAATATGAACTCAAATTCACCAACTTAAGATAATTATCAAACGGAGTCCACTCGTGCTTCAAATAACTATTTTACAATCTGTTAATTGTCTATTAGACACGACTAAATTTTAAGATGCATCAAAGAATAAATGACAGGAAACGAACCATTATCAGCTACTAACTATTAGCCTTCTATCTTAAAAAAAAAAAATTTTAGACCATTTAACATTATACAAGAGCAACGCGGAGCGTTGAAATGCGCCCACGAATGCATTGCAAATGGTTTGCTTTTAGGGTTATTTATTTGTATCGTAAAAATAGCCACTGATGGCGCAAAAACATACAATCCACCCAAAAACAGGAACATGCTATATTTCATAAAAATCTGTCAAGGAAATTCAGAGAAACAAAGGAAAACAGAATAAAATGAAATTGCCACTAGTGGACATAATGTCCGTTGGAACCGCCTTTGAAGATACTGACTGAGTTAAACGTAAAAAACTAAAATTGTCAAAAGGGGGCACAGCAGTAGTCAGATCTGTCCAAAAGTCGTCATCATCCGTAGTCAACGTCATATAAATACACTTCCTAAATTAAGTAAAGATCCTGCGAACAGTTTAAGAAATACAGCCATATGCGCAACAAAAACAAAAACAAAACTGCCACTAGAAGGCACCACAGTAGTTGAAATCGTCTGAAAATCATCGTCAACCGTCCTCTACATAGTAAGCATATACATGCCAATTTTCACAATCACCCTTTGAGCGGTTTGGTTGATAGAGGGGTGGACACAAAAAACCAGACTCGAAAACAGTAAAAATGGCCACTAGGTGGCGCAAACTACGTCAAATCCATTCGAAAATGCAAGGATAGCGTTATCTCACTAATAGGTACCTAGTTTTACATATTAAATTTCATGAAAATCCGTTAAGGACTTTTGAAGACACAAAGGAAAACGTAAAAAAATAAAATTACCACTGGGGGCACACCGGTAGTCGGATCCGTCCAAAAGTCGTCATCCGTTGTTAACATCATATAAATACACTTACTAAACTTCATAAAGATCCTACAAACAGTTTAGAAGATACAGCCATAGGCGCAAAAAAAAAAATGCCACTAGGAGGCGCCACAGTAGACGAAATCGTCGGGAAATCATTGTCAACCGTCCTCTTTACAGTAAGCACATACATGCCAATTTTCACAACCACCACTTGAGCGGTTTAGTTGACAGAGGGGTGGACGTAAAAAAAACACTCGAACAGTAAAAATGGCCACTAGGTGGCGTACACTACATCGAATCCAACCCGAAAATGGAAGGATAGCATCATTCCACTAATAGGTGCCTACAAACCAAATTTCATGAAAATCCGTTCAGGACTTTTGAAGATACAATTTAAGGTATGCGTAAAAAAATAAAATTGCCACTAGGGGGCACACCGGTAGTTGGATCTGTCCGAAAGTTTGCTCATGCCATATGTGTCAAATTTCATGAATGTAATTATGTCAAAGGGTTTTGGAGATAGAGCAGCGGACGCAGAACGGACGCTGCCCGGACGGATGGAGATGACGGCATAATGCGTCCACATGTAAATATGTAGGCGCATAAAAATTACTCTCAAATAGTCCTTTAGTCAAATCAGAGGTAATTTGAGGGCTTTGAAATATATTTACAGTTGGTTTTCGCTACAGACTGGGCTATACGAGTTGGCTTGTCATGGCGAGGTCTCAAGGAAAAATAAAACTGAGAATGAAAATCAGAGCTTACTTCGTCCAGTCTCTCCGAAAGTTGATTGAGATTTTCAGGGACAAACTTTTCTCCTTTCCAAGGATGAGGACCGTATCTCTTCCAGAACTGAACTGTCAGTGTCTCACAAGCGGATATCCACCTCTCGCATAAAGAAATGGCAGACCGAAGTCCCTCCTTAACCACACCAAAGTTCCCCTTCCAAAGATCATGCTCTCCCAATTTTCTTTGTATGTAAAGACCAAGTGTGCCACCTACAGTATGGAAAGGAAGGAGAGGTTTGACATAATCTATAAGAAAATAGTTTCACTTAATGTTTTATAAAACTATGTTTATGCAAAACTAAGTCATATTAAATTGTAATGCAATCAATCTCACTATAAGTAAAGACAACAGAATTGCGTGGAAATGAAACATTGGAAATTTTCACTCTTATTAAGAAAGTTGTAACAGTGCCACAGACTGGTGATATTTCATCAAAGGTTCAGGGTTGCTGAAAATATCACATACCATATAGTCAACAGACTCCCTATTATAGTCATTGACTTGCCACAGATCTCAACTGCAAACACTTAAAAATTGCTACCTTGATGAAAAGTGATTGGTCTATGTCCAAGTTCTTTAAAAAATCTATAAGAGAACAGGTGGTGTGAAGTAATCATTTTCATTTCTCAGTACTAACCTATTACATCCATCAGATGAGCCATCCGGGCTTCAGAAAATGGAGGATCATGTTCTGTTTGTTTCCATATATCATCTAGCGTATCCTGTGTTGTCTCAACGAGTTCTACAGCCTCTGGTAGTGAAAGAGCATCCAAATTCTTGAAATCATTGGCTATAGCCTGAAACTGCTCTTGAAAGTACTGGGCTCGCTCTTTTATGTCCAGTTTAGAGCCGGAGATGGCAACATCTGCCCAGTATTGAAACTCATCATTGGGTGTCAGAATGCCTGTAGAGAAACAGAATCTAAGGCAAATGCGATTTGCGCTCTATCTTGGATGTTGGTCGCAGGTTTTAATAAGAAGATTACAAGTTATTCATGTGATTTTTACAAAGTTGCAGATTGTGTGCGACATATCAGCATTCAAGAGTAAAACAAAAAATTTGAGATGTGATGGTGGTATAAGTGCTGCAACTTAGACTCAATTGTTACTCTCAGTAAAACACATAGTGTAACTATTAGACAAACCTAATGCTATTACAAAGACAGGTTGAACAAAATAGAGCCCCAATATCACTGGTAAGCAGCACTCCTACCTCAGACATCAATATTTCTTAGAAAAGGCAAAACTTCCAAGTCAAATAGGCAACTTGACTCAAAAATGTTTACATTGGCAGTTTGTAATAGAATTTCAGCAGACAAAACCGTAGAGATGTGTCAATGTAATTGTGCCCAATAAAATATCCTGACGTACCTCCAAGATTGTCTTCTTTGCCATCACTTTTCCCCCCTCTGAATGATGGATCGGATTTCCTCAGCACACTTCCCAAGCCAGCTTCAAGCTCGCTTAGTAGACTCTGCAGCTTGGGGTCAAACGATTTGCTCCATTTCTCACTCTTCAACAGGGCTGGGGCAAATATTTTCTCAACTGCATGATAGAGGGAATTGACAGGGGATTCGAGCATGGTGGAAATAAATATGACATCATGCATGTTATCAGGTGAAATAACCTGAGGTTTAGACTTGAAGAAAAGTACCACTTGGTCCTTATTTTCTGAAGCTTCGAGCTGAAAAAAGAACAAAATTCTGCAATTATTAATATAACATTGATTTGTACATAAGATGCGTTTACAAATTAAACCCCACTCACCCCTATCACCTGCCGACCACACCCTTTGGGTTTCTAGTGCAATAAACCTAATCTTGTGGAATTAATTACAGGTGCAGAACTTATTAACAAAGACTTACACACTCAATTAATTCAGGCATGTCTTTATGAATAGGCTCGACTTGCTGCTTGGCTTGGGGTAAGGCACCTTACCTAAGCTAGTCTTGGTGTAGCAAGGTCTGTAATCTCATGGCATGTTAACTATTAAGAACACACCCTACGGGAAGGAAACTATACACTTAACCAGAGCAAACACAATCTGTTTTGTTTATTTGTTAAAAAATGCTGAAAAATATGAAACATTACTGATAAAACATGCCAAACATACCGAATTGTGAAGTGCAATTCCTTCTTTTTCATCTCTCTTGGCTGCTAGAACGGAAACGTTGCCATCGTCCAGAAATGAGTTAAGTGCTTGACCTTCCACTAACTGCGCCAGTGCCGGGTCTGTAGATGGCACATTGAAGTAGTTGCCCACAGTGGTCAAAATGTACTCCTTCCGTGAATCTATGCCCATTCTAAATATTCTGCAAAGAAAAATATCTAACTCAGTAACCATTTTAGTAAATTTAAAACTCAAGTTTTAAAAAGTATCTTAATTCTTATGGTAATTATAAAAAGCCCACCAATCCCTTTTTCCTGAATTCCTTGGGTTTATTTTTGAAGATTCATGATTACTCAAGACAGAAAGTGAAACTTCGAAGCCCGCATTAGAAAGTTTGATGATACCTAGTTACTATTCATGCTCTGCAACAGAACAGACACTGGATTATTTTCTAATTCAGATATTTTAGCACATTCCTTCAAGATAAGATAAGCATACTGCATAGAGCATTATCTCTGTTAAAATTCTGTGCCATGTGGCTTGCAAGATTTATCATTATTAATTTCCTTTTAATATATAGCTACCTAATTATGTTTGTGCATCAAAAATTATTAAAAGTCTTAATAAATATAAACAGTTTAGGTCTCGAGTTGGTGACATTTAGGTCGACCATGACCCCAGATTTTGTTTGGTGTGACCAGGTAAAAACCCCTGGTTGCCACGAAGTCGCCAGGTACACATCTGAGCACGCATTCAAAATACAACAGGAAGTGAATAGACGGCAGTCAGAATCATCTGTTAAAAATTGGAAGGCTAAGTTTTTGAGTCGTGCGCAGGTCACGTGTGCTGATCACGTGCAACGTCATATCCCTGGCGCAAGCAGTGTAAAAATGGCCAGCTGCTGATTTGGGAAACTGAACAAAGAACTTATAAAAGAATTTTGATTGTAGAAGTATTTGTTTAAACTAGGAAGAGCTCAAGACAACAATGGCGTCCTGGCTAAGGTGTCCTTCTATGTGCAAAAGGTATTTATATCAACATGATTTTGGTGGTTTAAGTGTGAGGCATAATTCATCGAAAAGTTTCCGGCGCATGGAATACTTGTAGGATGACTAAGAAAAATCACTTTGCCTGGCTTAGCGTGACTTTTTCATACAGTTATTTTTAGATCAGCATACTTCTGATTATATTCCAGTTTGAAGTTGCGACTTTTGTCTTTTGACAAAATGAAAGTTTCATTGAAACTCAGACAGTGCTGGTTACATTGCCACAGTGACTGGTTCATTGGCCGACATTGCCAGACTTGAAAATTACAGGCCACTACAGGATTCTTAGAACTAACATCTTAATACTGTTGTTTCATAGAGCTTTGTAATACCCACGAAATCCACCATCACACTTAATTTTCACCAAAATGAATGTAAGTTTGAAGTTGTCGTTGCAGACACTTGTCACAATTCACGTCACACGTCAAAACGTCATTCAGTGCTCACTTATATTAAAACTTTTTGTTGGACTTACTAGTGCTTCCTTGAATATTCGGATTGTGTCTTTTGCTAAAACAAACGCGCCTCTCGTTAAAAAGGCACGTTTTATAGTTAAATTAAAATGACACCGGTTTGTAGGTTGCTATCCACGCTCCGCCATATTTAATATTTTTGGAATGTCTTGGCCAAAGACTAGATGTGCCGAAACGTTTCATTGGATAAACTGTTGTATGTGGACAAATCGCGACACGTTTCACATACTTTATCAACTTGTAAAGTCGAGCTTGCGCATTTTAAACTTCCGAGACTTGCTTCTTTCGTCTCGACCTGTTTTGTTTCTGCTGACCGGCTGTGGTTTTGCAAGAAAATATTCACAAGTGTAAGTTTAGTGAAGGTGGTGCGTCGTTGTACGTACTTTGCAAAGCATTTTGAATGACTCTACTGTTTGCATAATTATTTCAAAGAACTGTGAGCTTGCCAAGTAGGAGTGTATGTGTCTATATTGTAATCTGTAGGTGTATTATGTCTTTGACAAGTTCGTCGTCATTCCAAGGCCCAAGGGCAAGGGCGATGTAGGCTCTACTTCACAGCTGAACTAAATTTGGTGTTGGAAGTTAGGCTCTATTCTTTTCAGAGTTTGACACAGTTCACGCCATTTAATCTCTGGGTAGTAAGTGCGATGAGTTGCTTAATGATGTTCACTCCTCAATTCTTGAAAATCTTAACAACTCTATGACGTTAAAGCCTATCTTGAACGGCAACACCTGGGATCTAATTTTGGTTCCTAAAGTATGTTAAGGGTATCACTCTGAACCCACCAGAGCCATAAATTACCAAATGTGATGAACTGTTAGATTTATTAGCTAGCTTTTGTCTACACCGCGATAATAGAATTTACCTTTTAATTTAAATAGCAGCGAATAACAATCCCAGACGCTGGTTGGATGTGGCGGTCCCTGATTTTGAGAACCAGTTTCATCCACTGAATAACTTAGCCCATATTCAGTGATTGCCTGGTTCTCAGAATCAGTGACCGCTATATCCTACCAGTGCCCAGCCCCACACAATTTTGCTTTATTCAGACCACTATTCCATGCAGCTGTTATCGGTCTTTTGTGCTGGGATCTCGTGGTGACATACTTTGGCACGAAAAGGCAACTTCACCCATCATTTTACAGGCCTACATTTGTGTGATTAAACTCGCATTTTCATATTTTGCTAAGGCTTTGCTAGTACTATCTGGTTAGCCCAATACATTTAATGTAATAAAATGCTGTTGAAGTTAGGCTTTAAAACATAAAGTGTCTATCATCATACTGACCATAAAGTGTACACTGTACAGGCCAACACCTGTTTTACACATTTTGTTCTGCAGTGGCTTACATAAAACAAACAATTTCTTGGGCTTTGGAATGGCGTCACTTAAGAGATAATTCATACAGAGGCTAAAATTTTAGAAGTGACTACGGACACCTTACTTATGTTGGCTCACAAAGGTGTTTACGACATGATCAGCACCTCGACATCTCTGAAAGCATGTTCCTAGATGCCGTTGCAATAGCCTGACAAATAATATTCTAAATAAATTTGATTATTTTATGTATTGAATAAGTATACATTTCTGCTTTAAATCCACAAATTTTGAAAATTTAGAACTTCCTCACTATTCTCTTCCCTTAGGGATGTCAGGGTAAAGAACTAAAATCAGCCTGTCACTAGTCTATTCATTTTGGGATGAAAATAATGAATTCTTTAACAATTCCGTTTAAACCTGAATTTTTACTTCAAGTTTTCAAAAACAATTGCTTTATCAAAGCTGACTGTCTTGATTATAGGAGTTCCAAATCTCTTTCCATACAATTTTGCAAAACTTCAAAGAGCTTTCAATAAACCTATTTCACACTCACCGGTGTTGTTTTTTGATATTATTATGATAAATGTGAAAGATCTAGAGCAGCTCATTGGTCAAATCATAAAAGAGTGCTTGTGTTGGTATCTACACGCCTTTGTTTGAACTGACCTAAATAAACCAGATGGTTCATAATCATTAGAACAACTTTATTTAAGTACCAAATCTCATGCTCCTACTGTACAAACACACAATCAAAAACCAAAATGTTATGCTATGAACTTGGAAATACCGTTATCATTATGCTCTGGACTCTCAAATTAATCATCCTGGGGGGTGCTTTACCCAGAGAGGAGCACTTAAATCAGAATTTTCAGGAATCTGGAGATGTGTGTTACCAAAACCTGAACACTTGACTTGAGCCAGATGGTTTCTCTGACTCCACATGGCCTTCAGAAGTCCACAGACCCAAAGTTCAAAGAATTTGCTGTAACGCTAGTTGCCGATGGGAAAGTTGAATGGGAACACATGTATTAAAGGAGCTGAGAATGCAACTTGAAATAGAAAATACATGATGTTAAAATGTACTTCACAAAATTCTAGGCCTGAGCTATCGTGATTGTCATCAAGGGATTTGAGACTGATCCCTTGGCAATGAATTTGTGCCATATTTGGAAAAAATCAGTTAGCAACAAAATGACATGTGATCCCGTCATGCATATCACTAATGTCACATTGCCTTCAGAGGTAAACCAAGCCTGGATTTTGCACTTAAAATTTGGATGTTGATGCTTAGAGTGAGAGTCTGGACTGACTATATTCTCAGTAAATATCAGCTTCAACTACACGACTATTTTTATTGCACTGCAGTAGACACTCACAGAATGCAATGCCCCCAGTTACTGCCGCAAACTGCATAGTGACTCAAATTTCATTCAGATTCTGCTTTTAAAAGCATACATTGTTTTACAATAATCAGTGTGAAGTAAATCACAGATAGGCTCCAGCCTGAGCAGTGGGGGTAGGCGCTTCACTGCGCTGTGGGTGCTTAATTCAAAAATTTTGCAAAAGTAGGATGTGGGCGCTTTAGTGGGCTTGAATATTTACCTGAATGTTTATGGTAAGCAAGATCATTCTTCCACTCAAGTTCAAAAGCAACACCAATAGTTGTATGCGAAACTGTTCAGCAGATGTTGAGCTGGTTTTGAGTCACCCATATTTGGGCACAATAAGACATACATTGTAGTTTTATTATGATGGCCTTATTCAGTACAAGTGTTCAAAAAACATCCTTATTGGAAGAATAGTTTTTTAACAAAAAATTACTGAAAGTTTTAGCCTCTCATTGCCGTTCATCAAGGTCACTGATAGTGGGCATTGAGTAAGACCTCCATCCATTTTCTAGCTGTAATTGTCCCAAACTTGTGGATAAGCTACTTTCAAGGGGTGAACGAATTCAAAGCTTGATTGGTTGTTGATAAACTGCAGAAACATTCAATTTAGTTATAAACCTTATGGCATCGCCAGCTGTTTTTGTTCAGTAATTCGCCGTTGTCTTCGATGAATGGAAATGGGCTAAGCCAAGAAAACACTAAATTTTCACCTATTTGGTGAAAGATTCACATGACATGAAATAATTGGTATTTGTATTTCAGATTGCAATAATCCATCGAAACACTGGCTGGCTATAGCGATAACAACAACTGGGGCCTGAATCACAACTTTACCTCATTAGTAAGTATGTGATGGTTACACCAACCATTACTGGACAGTTGGCTTACTGCATTGTTTGGCACTATGTATCAGTTGTGGGTCTGCATGTTTTTGTCACTGTGCTCTTATATGTATGTATATGTCCATGTGTGTGGTGGTATTATGGTATCGTCCAATGTCTGCTACCATACCTTCATAACCTCTATTTTTGGACGGATTATGCATATTCTGTCCCACCTAACAGTCTTTTTTATTATTTTTAAGTCCGTTTCTTAGCATCATTCTCGCTATCTGGAGTCTCTGTATTGTCATGAAACCACGCACTGTTTAGAGTCTACATTTTCTTGAAACCACGCACTGTTTGGAGTCTCTATATTGTCATGAAACCATGCACTGTTTGGAGTCTCTATATTGTCATGAAACCATGCACTGTTTGGAGTCTCTATATTGTCATGAAACCACGAACTGTTTGGAATCTCTATGTTGTGGTGTCATCAGCTAATGAAACCATGCACTATTTCGAGACTGTCTATTGTCTTGGTTTTATGACTAGTTGGAGTGTGTATAAATTACTTGGAAATTACTAGTCTCAGACAGGGTCACAGACAATGTGTGGTTGCCTTGATTATCTCACCACACTTCCATCCTGACAGCAGGAGACGCAAAGTTCCAATACTGATGTCGCCCATTAGCTCTTGGTTTTTCAGTCGGCTCTATAGACTGTACGCCCCTGGACCGGCTTGAGGTGCAGGTTGCAAATAAAATAGGTAGACAATCTCTGTTTGGTGTTGACTGTGGAAGAGTGTCTAGCCAAAAGCTTGATGCAGTTAGATGCCCCAGCCTCACATGTAGCACACATAGGTGATCAATTGAAAGAGCACAAAATGTTATAGTTTTGATTACTGAAGGCAAATTCTGTGAGGGTGGGGTGGTATTGATGGTGATCGGGAGGTAGAATTTTCCCTCACCCCGAAATATTCCGCCGTCAGAAGCCACAGGCACCTTTCCCCTCAGATTAGTGAGGGCCCTGCTATGTTACATGCGATACACACAGTGGCATACATTAATGCTCCTCTTGTTCTTGTTAAAGTTTAAAAATTGTCTGGTAAAATGAATATTTAGTTTGACGTCCTATTTATGGGTTAGCTTGCAGTCAGACAGCTTTTCCTCATGTACGCTTGTGGTGAGGCAGGTTAATGGGAGTGAGTATGAGCTTTGCAATACACATCAACTCATGCACAAGATAGTCCCTGAAAAGCTTACACACAGTTGTCTGACATGTGGAACAGTTGTTGGCCATTGATATCAAAGATTGTGGTTGGTGGTCACCTCCTGAGGGTTGATGGGTAATCTGCTACTGCTAACCTTATTTTTTTTTATCGTTTGCCAAAATACCTGTAAACTATACTCTGCCACTAAATTTCTGGATTGTGGAATTGATGTGCTTAAAGCTACATTTTGCCCATATTTCAAGTTATGCACTGGAGAGCCTAAACCTAGGTTTGGGTAGAGTTCAGTAACGCAAGGACCTCGCTAAAATCTAGCCAAGATCATGTGTTCTCTTTTAAGATACATGGCAATATCTCATGTAGTCTCACAAAGTCTTGCTTTTTAACGAGGTCCTAGTATTACTGAGCTCTACCCTGATCTGTCATGCACTCCCAGGAAATGGTCACGTGACTGGCCTATTTTTCAATGGGATTCACTGCACACTAATTTTAGATTTGGCTAATTGCAGTAAAATTGACGATTTCTGGTGTGTTTCTTGGCCTGGAAGGGGCAAATAAGTCTTTTCGTGATATTGAAAATTTTAAGATCGATTTTATGAGCTTAAGATGCTTAATTCCAACTAGACAGTGCAGGATAGAGCTTGAAGTTTTTGTACAAGTTCAGTGAAATTTAGCTTTGGTGCATCTAAGGTACTGATTTAGCTATTATTTTGGAACGGGCACCTCACTAATGTTCAGAAAACTCAGTATTTCAAACCATCTGGAGTTTAATCACAGAACCTAGCTCATTCGCCAACAGACATATTTTATCATTACACAAAATGACAGCTCACAAGTTCTTGCATTTTCTAGTCCAGTCTTCAATAGCATTTATTTTTGTTTTTTTTTCCATTCCCAGAAATGATTTATCCAAACTAAAGTACAGAAATTGAGACCAATTGAGTATGTGGTTGGATTACAATTGTTGTAGTGTTTTTTAATTGATAATACCCAAAGGCTAGTAGATTAGAACTTAAATGAATTTCACCAATTTCAAATTAGTTTTATCGCTTTTAAACAAATTTTATTGATTATGAATGAATTTTAGCAGTTTTAAATCAAACACCTTTAAATGAGTTGAAAGACTTTTAAATGAGTTTTATCACTTTGACTATTTGGCAGAGCTTGTGTGAAGACTGCAATCACGTGACCTTCACAAGATTGTCTGCAAGTCCAGTGGAACCTTGGCCAAACCCAGTAGCAATGCCCCCTAGGAGACGGAAGAAAATGGGCGAAGAGGCTGAGCAGCCGAAATCAAAACGAGCTAAAGTTAACACAGCCGTCAGGTATGTTTAGCTAGGAAACTGAGCTTCACACAAATTGTTTATTCTGAAACCTAAACACTAAAACTAGCATTTCTGTCTAGTTAGACTTGGGAGGAGATTACGTGCTTTTGTGTTGTGAGTGTGCCTGTGCATAGAATATATAGGAACTTTGAAAATTGGCCCAAAACTAGTTAATTAGATTTGGTGATAATCCCAACCTTTTGGCCAGTTAAGTGCAACATGAGATAGTGAACTTGTAGACTGGGCTGGTACACAAGTGCCCATGTTCCAGGGTTTCTTATAATGCCTAGACTACAAGTTTGTGTGGAGCAACTTCGAAACATTTACACTCACTAGCTGTAACAAATATCAAGGCTTTCTGCTATATGGATAGGATCATTTGTTTGTCAGGCCCATCAACACATTAACAGCAGTATGTACACTACATCATGCCTTAGTTTCTTTGATGTAGGGTGGATTTATAGCAGCATTAATGGTTTCTGCAGATTTAGTCACCTTGTAATCTGCATTGCTCCTTCACCATTGCTGTGGTGCTTCCAGAATGTTCAAGTGTCTCAGCTCTTGACAAGTGCAAGTGTATATTACTCAGCTATAATGAACGTTAGACAGTGCCATGTGTCCCTAGTTACTGCATCCACGTGGGATTATTGTCCAGATTATCAGTCAGTGTTCTCCATAATCTGTTTGAACATGTCACCTCCACCTGTTTGCTGTCACTTGCAACACATTTGAATTAGCTGCAACTTGTTAGAAAAATAGCGAACAGTTTGAGAAAATGGCTTTGTCATAATTGACAATGTCTACTTTTTACAACTGTCCACTGACGTACATTAGTTAACAAGATAGGTAAATACGCAATTGTTATAGCTCAACCCAAGTACGCTAACCACTCTACACTTTCACTCATTGTACTCAATTCAAACACCTAACAATATTTTCCAACAGCACTGTTTATGTTCCTGTTTATTTGCACATTTTTACTTTGTGTTCGTTTTTATGCTCCCACATATTAATATGTGGGTGCATATTGCCACTATATCTGTCTGGGACTCTGATTGTCCGGTGTCTGCAGCTGTATCTCCTAAACCTCGCTCAGGATGTTGATGAGATTCTGCGGGTTTGTTCCTATTAATTTGACAGGAGAAGACAATGTGCGGACTGATCCAACCCCAGCTATGCCCCCTAGTGGCAAGTTTAGTTTTTTACGATTGCCTCTGTATCTTCATAATTCTTGGATGGATTTTCATGAAATTTGTAAATAGGTTTCTATTATGAAGCAACAACACCTTTGCATTTTTGTTAATTTTTGACAATTCTGCGCCACATAGTGGCCATATTTTAAAATTTCGAGTTCGTTTTTTGGCGTCGCTTTTCTATCTGCCAAACTGTTCGAAGGATCATTATGAAAATTTTTAGGTGTGTTTCTGATAAAACTGCTGTTGATGTTGATATTCAGGCGTGTTTGACTACTCTAGCGCCGCCCCCTAGTGGAGATTTTGTTTCATTTTACATCCATGGCTGCATCTTCTTAACCCTTTGCAGGAACTTTGTGAATTTCGGCAGATTGTGACGAGTTTCAACGTAATCCAACAAATGATGTGCCCCCTGGCAGCGTTTTTTACGTTTTCCTGTGTATCTTTGGAGTTCATTGATGAATTTTCATGAAACTTGGCAAATAAGTTTCTATTAAAGTGGCAACAATGCCTTTGCATTTTTGGTCAGATTTTATGAATTGTGCCCTTCCTATTGGGAATTTTTAATAATTTCAAGTCCATTTTTGGCGTTCGTCTCCATCTGCCAAACTACTTGGATGATCGTTGTGAAAATTGGCAGATGTATTTCTGATGAGAAGGCCACGTCTGACGTTGATATTTGGACGGGTTCCACTACTTTGGCACCCCGTCGTGGTGTTTTTTCTTTCTACAGCTATGTCTCTTTAACTTTTATTGGGATCTTTGTGAAATTTGGCAGACATGTCTTATGGACCTGACAACTTTTTATGACACCTTCCAGACACATTCCACAACCATTGTGCCCCCCTAGTGGCACTTTTAGTTGTTTGCCTTTGCCTCTGTATGTTCAAAGTTCATAGATGGATTTTCGTGAAATTCAACAAATAGTTTCTATTTTCGTATGGATTTGATGTGTTTTTGCCTCACCTAGTGACTATTTTTATTTTTCGAGTGCCTTTTGTGCTCCTCAAAAGAAGGCGTTGCTATGTGGACGTATTTGCCAACTGTGATGCTTCAAGGTGGCGATTTTTGTCTTTGTGCCTCCTCAGCTGTATCTCCTTACTCCTTTGAAGGCTCATTGTGAAATTGTAAGAATAGACTACGGCTACCTAAGACTTTTGGACGGTTCTGACTATCGCTCTACCACCTAGTGGCAATTTTAGTTTTATGCTTGCATCTGTATCTTTAGAGTCCTTTGATAGGTGTTATTAAAATGTGGTAAACGAGTTTGTGTTATGATGTTGGTAGCATCAGTTCTATTCATTTTGGGATGGATTTGACATATTCTGTGCCACATATTGTCCATTTCTTGACACTGCTTTGCCGTCGTGAGCGTTCTGCGTTGCTCTTGTTCATAATTCCTCATCACAGACAAAAGCATGGTGGCTTATTTTAAAAAATGATGGAATTTATAAAGTTACGTGCAATGAGTTTGGTCTGGACTGTGTCAACAAGTATATCATGGAAGATTAATCCCATTTCATGACTCATTTGGTTCTGCTGGTGTTTTGAAAAGGAGTTTGGTTGACAAATCCTTAAAGGAGGTTGAACCTGGGTGTGCTTCTGTCCCCAACCGTTTGTGCCAAAATCTGCGCATGTCAAGAACGTGAAGCGGCCTGTAGAGTGACCAAGAAACCAGCCTAAAAATACAAAATCCCGTTCACGATGAACTTTAAATCACGGTTCACTATTTTGGAAAACTCCAGTTTCACGATCATGCATGCCAAAATGATATTTCAAGTAAAAAATAATCATTTCTGCTTAGAAATTGTGTGACAGAGATTAGTAACAGTCTTAGTGATCAATCAATGTGCCTTCGAAATGACCACTGAAAAGCATACGCCTCCTCATTGTTACATTATAATGATGGCATATAGGAAGGGTGAGACAATGCATTCAGTACGTTACATTTTTACAGTGTACATCAGTAGTTTCCAACATGATTTATTCTTCTAAAAACTATTTCATAAAACTAAGACTTTCACGCATATTAGCGCCAAATGATCGACCATTCTATTAACTGCACAATAGTTGCTGCAATTTTTTTAACTTTCTATTCATTTCACATATGTCTTACAAGTTTTCCAGATATTCTGCTTATTTTCGTCCTCCCTCCTCTGGGGTTTCCTTTGTGGGGAACACTGGGTATATTTTTATCACGTTATTTAAACAAATAACTAATTTAAGTAGTAAGTGAACATCAGTGTTTGATTATACAATAGACAACTAAGTCACAAAAAGATTAAATGTGAATGATGAGAGTATAAAGTGGATTAGGCATTATCCAGATACTCAAATGAAATGGCTTCGCAAACTCATTCCAAGCAACCGATTGAATCCTCAAAACCCAACTCCGTATTGTTCTTCCATGTAATCTACTGTGGAGACCAGTTTTAGATGGACTTCTTAAAGATAATAACTTATTCAACTTTAAGAGAAAATGTGAGACTGTAAGAGGTTATTGTGGAAGACATTTTGCAACATAACTAGCATTTATGGCCATAAGAGAACATTTGACATGTACTATAGCATATAGAGAGTCACATGTACTATAGCATATAGAGAGTCACATGTACTATAGCATATAGAGAGTCAGGTTCACCAAAACTGGATGATTAAATGAGATTTGGTCTTCTGTCTCATTGGAGGCGCAGTATTATTTTGTACAGGGCCTGGGATTTTGTACTGAAAATTTCGTACCATTAGAAATTTTTGATGGAAATGTTGTGAATATAAAATCGCAAATTCTCAGAAAATCTCACTTTGTTACTGAACTTCCAAAGTATAGAGAAGTGGATAATTTGTCCTCTCAACCTGCTTGTGATAACCAGGACAACTGGTGTGCTGAGCTGACATTGTGAGGTTATTGACTGTGAAGTCTACTCATTAACACACAGGTTTTAGTCCTTGATATACAGTAATTTAAGTAAGATAATGCATGTCAGTGTTGGCTCACTAAAGAATGTGCTGGCATACTCCAGAGCAACACTGAAATGTGATGTTTTATATCTTGACATAATTTTACTACTCTGGCTACTACTAGTCTGGCTTGTATATTCTGTGTCAGTGTCGGTGTTCATTACTAAGTATTTGAGATGTCTTCAATTCAGAAATCCTTGCAATAATAGTTTGTTGAAGAACAACATAAATTTCCTAGTTTGTAGTTAATTTGGGGTCCTCTCTGTCCAATTTTATATCCCTAATAGTGCAATTCTGTAATACATTCCTTTTATATTTTAAGTCAGTGATCTTTAACATCTGACTTTTGACCCCTGGAGGTCAACCTATTCCATCTGTTCAAATGAGGACAGTTTTCCCATTGATAGGTCACTGTTACAGCTGGCTCAGAGATCTGTTATCAGACCTGCATCTGTTAGCCATTAGATTGAGAGACTTCACTGGGTATGCAGTATGTGAATATTACCCAGTTTATGCTGTAAGGTCATAGTGTGGGGATCTATTAATACCTTGATCAGTCCGCCCACCTACTCTGTCTGGTGTTGTCATGTTGCATAGTGTTACGCATCACTGAATTATGAAGTCACACAACTGAGGATTTACACAAAGATGAGGTAGGCCAGTGTTGCCAATGTTATAGTACTTGTGTCTAGGTTTCGCCATAGAATTGATGCTAGCCCGTGTTCATGAGCAGTTTCTCAATTTTCAGCGCCGTAAAAAGGACTCCCAAGCACGATGGCTCGAACACAGAGGCTTTCTCCAGCAAGAGGTGTATTTCATGGTTTCATGAGTACACAGGTAAGTACATTCACTAAAATGTCTGCTTTTATGTCTTCTTTGTGAGCATTTTCTTTTACTGCCAATGCCATTGCTCTGCTAGTGATGAATACTAACAGGGAAGCTTGTCAATAATTCAAACTTTGTTTCTGGTGTGCAATTAGTTTATGATTAATGTTGTTTTTGTAAAATCACTCACTTAATTGAAGGTTAAGTTGGACCCTAAAAAATGTCCAAACTCGTCCAAATTTGGCTGAATATGGAACACCGTACAAGGGCTCATCAGATTCATTTAAAACATTTATTATGTATGCACTGTTTTTCAAATGTTACGCTTTTGCATGAAGGGGTATCAAAAATAGGACTGATTGTAACAGTATTTTTGAGATTCCATCTTGGTCATTGATATCAAGTGAAAGTTGACTATGATATTGATACCATTTTTGCTAATTTTTATCAAAAGACATTGTCACATCAAATTAATGATGGATTGGTATCAAGTTAGAAATAAAATTTTACGAGCTCTCTGCATCATTAAGTAGGGTTTTTATAATTTCTGTCAAGACAGGTCTTAAGTTGCATTTTAATAAAAATGAAACTGTTACTGTGTTTTTGAGATTGATACAGTTGTTTTGCCATCAGTGTACATCGAATTAGTATGAAGTGAATCGAATTCTACATACTTTGCAATTTCAGAAAGTGTGTACTGTTTTGCAGATATTTGGCTAAATAAACAGACTATTCGATAAGGTCCTACATCACTTATAAGTCATCAAAGCACATTTTGGTTCCTGAATTATTGTTTTGCCTGTGAGGAAAGTCTTAATAGGTTTTCAACACATTTAGTGCTTTAGGCAACTTGTTATTTTTGTAAAAATGGGGTCAATGGCTGAAGCTTTCATTTATGACAGTGTACTGTAAGGTCACTTCCTGGCTTTTAATGGACGTACATGTAGTTCAGAAGTACTTTTAAAATTCAGACCTGTGTCTTCATGGACACAACTGCATGGCTAAGACAAATTTATTTGTAAGAAATTAGATTTCACTGAAAGTAGTTTATGTGTCTTTAGTTAACACAACTTAGACATTTCCAACTTTGTTTAGAAACAATTATTCTTTACTTGTGTTGAGGTATAGAGGGATGATGATGCATGTTTTGACTGTCTCCCAGAACATCACCAAAATAGTGCAGTGAGTCAAGGCCATGTGATGCACAAAGGCTTGAAATAGAATGTGTTATAAAGTACTAACTTCCCCTGTAGTGGCTGCATTAAATGTTGATTGTTACTGTCAGCAGGTTTTGTTTTTACACCACTTGCAACACCAATTTGAAAGTGACAGAAATCATGTTTCTGCTCTAGATTTGTCTGTCGTTGTGGTCATTTGTTTGTGTTTTATTTGGTATGGTGCATTACGAAATTAATTTGATAAGGTTTGATAGATAAATATTTGTTCTTGGGGGGGGGGGGGCTGTGCAGCTGTGAGATTTAGTATCCTATTTTAGTACACCCTTGTTGATTTTTATTAAATATGTTGTCCCTTGTGCATATGTACTCGTTGATTTTTAAAATATTTATTACTAAATAAAAACAAAGTTTGTCTGCAAAGTAATGTATGGTTTGCAATGTCTTTTGTTTTCGATATGAAAACGCATTCCAGCAATATTCGTTTTATGTCAAAATGCATTACTGCAGTCTCTGTGTTTTTTATATGAAAATGTATCACTGCAGTCTCTGATAAGAATGTTATTAGTCAGCTTGAGGACTCATTGTGTCTTATCAGCTTCTTCTTCTCCGAGTCTTCTACTTGGCCGACTTCTTTATTGCGCGACAGAAATGGATTTTGCTAATATCCTCTTCAGAAGTACATATACCTGACTGTTGTAAGGATGATTGATTAGTATCGTTCATGGCAGAAGTAATTTTGTTGTGACCGAAGTGGTTTAGCACCCAAGTGAATCTTACAGTTAATGTCCCTCTTTGTTGAATGCTGAGTTTAGGCTTTGAAAATTCTTTTATTTCAATTGTTGACATTTTGATTTTCTTGCTTCATTGATGCAAATGCTAAAAATTCTCTCAAAAAAATGTTGTTTGTTGTGTATTGTTGCTGTGCAGGTCAGGCTGCTAGCAATAAAAAAGAAATACTTTCTTTTAGTGTTTTCGCTCAGAAATTCGATATTTGACTCAAATTCTACTTTTTCATAGTTCTGTGTCCTGGACTGAAGAATCTTAACTCACTTGTCTTGGAAAACTATAGGCCTTCAGGTTATAGAAAAGCGTCCATATTTGGGATTCATGTGAAACTTTAAAGATGCTATGTCTCATTAAAACCTTGAATATTTAAATTTGTAGCTATAGCCGTCTTGTGACTTCCTGGAGAACTGTGTGTTCAAGTACAATTAGGAAAAGAAACAATTTGTAAATGAAATGCAGTTTTAATGAAAACACCACAAATGATACACTTAAAGACAAGTGTGAACATATGGAAAATCATAGTAATTCCAAATATTACTGAATCGTTATTTGATAGTGAAATGAAAAAATAATGAAAATTGTGCCATGTTTTATTTGGGCAACGATGACATATTACCATTCTCATTTACGTAAAAATAGTCTCGCAAAACGAGACTTTCACGAGATTGTAATCATGATAACTGATTCTCGGATGGTTTGCGGCACACCGGAAGACTCGAGGTTGTAAACTAGTACTTTATTTGCATATTCACAATTTAATGAGACAGCATCTTTAAGACACTGTGCTTTAACAAATGTTCTCCAGAAATAGTAGGAATTGTTTTTAAAGTGTCCCACTTTTGTATGAGATGCTATCAATAATAGTACATTTATGATTTTTATGAAAAATTAAAGTTGCATAAAGTGAAATATTTCAGAAGGCTGTAACTCTGTTTGAGCTCTTATCTTGAACATTTGTGTTGTTCATATCTGTGTTGTTCATACCTGTGTTGTTCATACCTGTGTTGTTCATATCTGTGTTGTTCATATCTGTGTTGTTCATATCTGTGTTGTTCATATCTGTGTTTTGCTATCAGTGTACCTTTCTATTTTTGCTAAAGTTCACTTGTCTAATAAATTTACAAAAAACGTAGTCACATGACTCAATTTATTCCAAATTGGTAAAATTCAAAATTCACTTTGTTCGGGCTTTCTACTTTCATAAAATGTAAAAATGTTGAAATGTATTTTTGTAGATATTTAGCTAAATACACAGACTTGTCTTATTTAACCTTCACTAAGTTATAACATTGTCTTATTTAACCTTCACTAAGTTATGACATTGTCTTATTTAACCTTCACTAAGTTATGACATTGTCTTATTTAACCTTCACTAAGTTATGACATTGTCTTATTTAACTTCACTAAGTTATGACATTGTCTTATTTAACTTCACTAAGTTATGACATTGTCTTATTTAACCTTCACTAAGTTATAACATTGTCTTATTTAACCTTCACTAAGTTATGACATTGTCTTATTTAACCTTCACTAAGTTATGTGTGCATTAAAGGGCAAAGGGTTTGTGGTATCATCTTTACTAAAATACAAATTCCTAGTAATCTTAAAGAGGCAGACATAACAAAATGTGGCTTTTTGCTCCAAGATAGTCAGGGACTGCACTCTTAAACTTGTGGATGTTAAGGCTACATGGCTGACAAACACTGCAAAGAACTCTTGTGGATCGTAAAGAGTTGCATCGAGAGAAGCATTGATTGTAATCTTGAAGTGTTTTGCTATATAACATGGTGTTCCATGTCTTTCAGGCCCTGATGAGGACACTATAGCTCCTGAAGGCATGGAAAAGTTCTGTGAAGATTTAGGCGTAGAGCCGGAAAATGTAAGCAGTCATTGCCATCCTTCACATGGTGGCCTTGTGATACTGTACTGATAGTTCAGAAATATGTTGTTCGGCAGGTGTCTGATATAGGGAGCAGATGTCTGATGTAGGATACAGACAGCTGGGTGGCTGGTAGCCTTGGTGTAAAGCTGTATACTAAATATACAGCTTTGCACTGATGTGGGTAAAAAACTGACCAAATAAAATCGGACATAAAATTAGTGTCATTGAGTAAACTAAATTATTTACCGATGTTGGAAAAATTGGTGTTCTACCGTTATTCTGCTGCTAAAATTGTGGTACGATCTTTTGCGTCAACTTTAGGCACCATGAAATATTGTGTCATCTACTGGCTAGTTTCTTTTTTCCCCGATTCTATAATCAGCTGTTCTCTTCCATGAGGTTGCGTACTTGTCTCAACTAATTATTGGAGCTGGTTTCATTTCTTTACAAGTTTTTAGTATTTTAATACCAGCACTCCGAATTCAAGAATAAATTTTGCTGCTGCGACACAGTCAACGTCTCCCAAGGGATGTTGCAAAATTTTAGGAAATGGCGCGTGCTCGTGTGACAAGCATACTATTTTCAAAACGACTATAGACTTTTGTTACAAAAAGCGGAGAATTATAAAAGAAAACGATGTTTATTTGATTGTTTTTCTCTTAAATGGCTGCAACGAGCAAGGTGAGTGTCGGTTGACCCCCAAATTTTGCGTGCTCCCCACCTGGTCATTAGCTCTACATACAAGGTGATAAGCAGAACTACCCGGGCTTTGTGAAATTTCGGGGTCTAACGGAGCTCCACACGTAGTAGTTCCTAGCTGTATTGACATTACAGCTAGCTGGCTGGCTTGGCGGCTGCCAACTCCTGGTCATCCTCTTGGTGTCTGCAGTTGCCATTCAACAAACTATTTTTGAATTGAATTGTGTCCGCTGTCTGCTGCCAACGTCAAGGAGGGTTGGCTGTAGAACCATCTCAAGCTTGTGGACTTGCTCAATAAGTAAAGCGTTTTTAGCATTGACTGTGTTTCTATTTGCATAGCCCTAAACATTCTGATAATACTTGTTGAAAGGTACGCCTATTTAAAAGTTTTTCGTAAGCTCTTTTCTTTAACTAGAGTTTTACTTGGCATGTCAGTGTTTAAGCCGCTGTTGAAACTGATACTGTGAACATATCATTAATAAAAGTCAGTTCAATTATTAGATGATCGTTAGAGTACAAGACATACACAAGTCATAATGATAATTCTTTTAACAGAAAAAATGATTGATAATGATATTAGGATAACAAAGTTTTAGTTAAAGAGTGACTTATCCACCTTACTAACTTTGCCGTTAATTCGCCCTTCGTTCTTGGTTATGAGGAAAGACTACTCTAACAATGAATTTGGCTTGTGCCCAGGGGAATTCTACATCGTGTTGTCTGAATGCTATATTTCATCATGCTAATCGCCAATTTTACTTTGTACAGATGGTCATGCTGTCCCTGGCGTGGAAGCTTGATGCCAAAAATATGGGTTTCTTTACGTTAGCTGAATGGTTGAAGGGTATGACAGAGTTACAGTAAGTATTCTCTGTTGTGGCTCTAAACAAACCAGTTTTTCAGTTGAGTGTTGGACATGTCATTCAGATGTAAGGAGATTTCATGATGTGTAGTGTAGTTACTTTTACTATGTACATACATTTTTTTCTTACCGAATTCTCGAAGGTAGAAAACCATTGTATGATTGGTCTAGGTGTTGAAATGTTTGGCTAATTGACCTATTGCAAGCTCCGCCCCCTTGCGAAATGTCCACAAACAATAAGTTATACCTAGTAACGTGTTGTTTGTCAGGTAAAATGGCGGCTTGGAAACTAAGGTGTTTCAAAAATGCTACGTTGTAATTGGTCGGTTAAGCCGTCACTCGAAATCTTGGCGATAGGTCAATTAACACTTCTGAGCTGAGGGGGCAAGAAAAGAGCTTGCAGTTGATTGCGTCCCACTTGTCTTTATTGGCGTCACCACTGCAACTCATCTGTAATTAGCTTTACTAGCATCAGAATGAGAATTGTCAAAATAAGTTTGCTGTAAAGTGGTGAGATTAGCAGTGTTTAACTGGGATGAGTGTCATTCTGCAGCTCAGCATTGTGGGTAAATATTGCTGAACCACAGAGGGCACTGTAGTGTTTTGAGCTGTAACTATTCCTACTCATGTTTCTACTTTAAACACCTCAGTCTTGCACTTTGACTATTAATGTTTTAAATCTGTATTTGGTGTGTGTCCAAAGCATTGCACCCTGTCATACACAAGTATATGCTTTGTTGTTTATTTCAGATGTGACTGCATGCCAAAACTACAAAGAAAATTAGATTACTTGCGTTTGCTGTTTGATGATCCACTGTGCTTTAAAAATATGTACCGTTACAGCTTTGACTTTGCTAGGGTAAGCAGTTTTATTGTCTTTTATCTTTGAAAGTCGGACTTCTTCTTTATAAATACTTTATTTGAAAATGCTCCTTTTCATGTGCCACATATTTATATGTAGGCACATTATAACTAACTTCTAAGTGACTTTGCCAACCGGTTGATTGACTTGAAATTACGTATTGTAAAGACAAAGCTCAGATTTGACTGTATAGACTCAATATCCATTATGTGTATTTAGAACAAGGATCAAAGAAGTATGGACATAGAAACTGCAAAAGCCATGTTACAACTGCTACTGGGAAAACACTGGACTCTCTACAGCACATTTCATCAGTTCCTAGAGGTATAGCATTGCCGCATGGCTCCCAGCACTGATGTACAGCAGTGATCAGCACCTGGGGTATAATCTCTGTGTGCCAAACTTATGCTTGAAAATTGACCATTGGCATGACGGATGTGTAAAGTTTTACTCCAATCATGTGATATGTTTGGTTAAATTTCTAATCTGATTCGAGTTTTAATTTGGAGATTAGACCATGGACTCTGGTTCTTTCTCTTAAATGTATAGAAACAGAAGTTAGAGTGGAGTTAACAGTTATTACTCAAAATGTTACTGTCAAACTGTTGAGTTACTTGCCATTGACTATAGTTATAAATTATGATGTAGTCTTTGGAATTGACTCCTTGCATTAGGTGGCTACTGGCATAGTATTCATGGTTTTACAATACTCAAATAGCTAAAAAAATAGTATTCTGTTTCATGATATATGTAGTGTTGTTTCGCGGTGGTGATGTTCTTTTGGAGATTCAAACTTATTAGGTAACCATTGACTTGGAGTGACTGCTTGCCTGTTTGTGACTGATTTTTGTTGTATTGTGGTCCTATGATGTCAACAATGATCACAAATAGTTGTTGTGATACAACATCATAGATATTTGCATGCTCCTAAATATGCTAATGTATAGCAGGAACTAAACGACAATGCTATTTGAACATCATCTATACTAAACAAAGTGCAGTTCATTGACAACTTGTAAATGTGAAAAGAAAAAAATTTTCAAATAGGTAACCTTTGCACTAATGACATACATTGGGGGCTCACATAGCCCGCATCATGTAGCGTTATTCCCCAACACCATGCCATGATATTTACTGGACACGGTTGAGTGATTTACGGCAGATCATTTTCGACTCAAAATTCCTTCTCAAAAACATTTAGCAATTTTCAGTGTACTTCATATTCATACGTTGCTATATGTTGTGTGTCTAACTGATTTGACCAAGCAATTACAGAGATAAGGAATTAGCCTGCAAGTTCCACTTTAACTCTTACCTAACTTTCACATCCATGTTGCAAAATCAAGACTGAAAAAAGAACAGCAAAGTCTTATGAATCATCTTATTTTGAGTAATTTATTGTGTTGAACGAGTCGGGCAAAATTTAAAAATGATACTAATGTGAAAAGTCCTGTACTACAGTAGAAATGAAAAGCTTAGGTCAGTTACAAACATTAAGCTAATGAAAGTCGTCCAATGGCAGAGTAGAGTAGAAGCCCATGAGATAACATGAGATGGAATCAGTGGACTGATGTATATTAGCACAACTAAACCAACAGTTTTGAAAATCTTGAATTGTTCTAGTTCTTACTAACTTAATCTCTGTTTGCCACCATTTTGATGAATGTGTTTCTCGCTCCAGCACTCGCCATACTTGGTGATCAACAAAGATCAGTGGTGCAACATACTGGAGTTCAGCCGCACAATAAGTCCTGACCTGAGTAACTATGATGAAGATGGAGCCTGTAAGTTTTCTTGGTCTACAGCGATTTGATGTTAGCTGACCTTGTCTTACGACAAGGAGAAGGCCATGTTAGGAGTCGTTTGTATTTACTAGTGGTGGGATTTTGAATTTTTTGTAGAATCGATTAATCGGAAACCTTGAGGCTCTGTTCTGAATCGGTTTTAGTGACGTGACTGAGCACTGACTACACTGTTTGGTATGATAGGTTTGATTACTCATTAGACAACATTCTGAAAATAAGTCTGGATCAAAACAGGATTTTCTGATTCTTTGGCGAACAACAGATGACGCTTTCCCTATGCTATCATACGAAGTTTAGCTTGTGGTTAGAGGAGAATGACCCATTTATGCGACTTCTTAAAAAAATTTTATAACATGAGGAAGATTTGCATGCGACACAGGAGACACGACCTCATTTGCACGAATTTAAAAATTTTTAGTGAGATCACAGAATTTATTTTACTGCTGTGGAATTAATTTCAATTCAATGTTTTTCTTTAACAACCATGTTGGTGACTGGTAATCAAATGATTGTAACACAAATATTTACAGCACCATCATACAAGTTGAAATAGGTGTAACAAGCATCAAAATGGTCTTAGTGTCTCTCACTGTGTTGTACAGACCGTGCAGAGTGGCACTCCTTCACTGAGCCTTGTTAGATGATAAGCATAGTTCTGTGAGATGTTTTCAGTTATGATTAGCACTTCCTCGTCACAACTTGGGAACAGTCTTAGCGTTCTGTAAACTAGACAGATTATGCACAACTGGACAGGTTGTGCGCAAGTGGACAGATTGTGCACAACTGAAAAGGTGGCGCACATCTGGACAGATTGTGCACAACTTTACTTTCACTGCTAGTAAACTATCTTCTTGGAATTTAATCTTCTGTATCGCATACATTTATGCATATGGAATTAATGCTTTCGTCTGACACCAAAAACAATTGGTCTTTACTGTTGTAAGATTAGGTTGAGTGAAGACACATTATATCTGAGTATGTGTGTGTATTCTGTTTCAGGGCCTGTCTTGTTGGACGAGTTCGTAGAATGGACACGAGGTGGAGCTCAGATGATGTCTCCATGACAACATGTAATACTTAAACAAATGCTCAACGTTAAAGAATTACCTGTACACCAACAGTCTCTTGTATGCACCATCTCAATGTGCTATTAACATGAGCCATGTATTTGTTACTTCTGTTTGACTTTATAACCATGGTAATAAGGATACCTCTCCTGGTTGACGTGTTTTCTGTTTGTATCTCTCATTATCGACTAGTATCTCATATAAAGTAGTGCAGTTGTAACCCCATTTTCCTATGGAATTGTGGTTTTATGCAAATTTCAAGGCATACTTGCCTACACTAAAGAATTGAAGATGTATAATGTGCTATCCTTCTTAAACTTGTGTTACCAGGTCATGTTCTCTCGATATTCATCTGGAAATTGACTTGTTTTAGTTTGGCCATACTTTAAGTGGTTGGTGTACATCGTTAAATATATGTCCAAAGTTTTATTTTCTTTGTTCATATTCTGTTATTGTCCGACAAAGTATGCAGTGCACAATAATTGCAATGTGTAAATATGGACAGTATAGTGCTTACCCTTCAGTATTTGAGCCATAACAGAGCTGGGTCGTGCTAACTATACTTGAAAGTGAGTCATTATCAAGACACAAGCAGTGCATTATCTTTTTCATGGTAATGAAAACATTGAGCTTTGTTAGTGAATAAAAGCTTTTGATGACATAATTCAACAGCCATCCGATCATCTTTCAGTGACTAGTTGAAACTAGTGATGTCACTTGCTTAATGTCTTGTATCTTAACACATGCACAGTTTTGCTGTGTCTTCTAACTTTGCATGAATTCACTCTGCTGCAACATACAAGTCTTCAAAATAAACTGAACAGTCTTCCTCAGAATTCAGTTAGACTGTGCCTGGGAGTAATTGGCCCTAGGACTGCCAAGCCTTTTTGACAACTTAGTCAAACATTTGTCACAATTAAGTGCCAATTTTCAAACTTTATCCAAAATTCTAGAACTCTAAACGTTACCTTGTAGCACCTAACCATTGATTGCTTGTTTGTGATTTAACATGCAAGGCAAGTTGTCGCTATTTCGGCAAACTGCATGGAGCCACACCTGCCCAGATTTTCTCAATTGAAATTGGTCTAGTTGAAAAGAACTGAATTATTAGTCAAAGTTTTGTGCGTCGAGACTTTGTCAAATTTCAATGCTGTCCAATTTATTTTGAAAATTGCTATATGAACCTGACTTAACACTCCCAGATGGTTTGTGCCATGACAAGGGATGTGGTAAGTTGTATATGAGTGTCTTTAAGGTTTGCTTGTGAAATTTGCAAATGGCATTTAGTCACAGGTCTGCTTGTAATTATATGGAAGCACTTTTTTACATTATCTGTGAAAAGTTATGCAAATGATTTGTGAATCTATCTTATTAGTTAATATTTGTGAAATCTGATCTGTGTGAATTCTTTCCTCGATGGAGGAATAATAGGGTTTACCTCAAACGGTGCATTAATGTTTTCCCTGGCTTTTGATAAGCCAGTCCACAGGATTAAATGATCCAGTCCCTGAAGAAGATATCCCATCACATATACCTTTGTGAGATATGTAGGGGTGAGTGGGAGGGTGGCTTGTGTGTGTGAACAGATCCATGGTTTAACATTCTTCAAAATTCTAAGCCACTATGGGTACCCAAAATGTAGTTCTTGTAAATTTCCCATGGTCTCGGTTGCATCAAAGTAGTATGCTGGATGTCAACACTGCCATTGTTAAAGAATGCATTTAAAGTCAAACTTATCCTGGAGCTAAGTTTCAAAGTTAAGTGCAACCCAGCCCTGATGGCCTGTGGATGCCAAAAACAGGACCGGTGATGGTGGATTGTGTTGTGATGCATTTGACGATCGTCTCGTCAACCAATGATTAATTACCACAAGCTTAGTTGCTTTCATTGCTGCTTTGTAAATGATATTATTATGGCGTTATTCTTTTAACACAGAGATTGATTTTTACTCTGATGACAACTGTAAAATACTGTATGTATGTATGCATGTATGTATGTTTGTATGTATGTATGTATGTATGTATGTATGCAATTATCAATACAGTCAGATGTTCTTGTTGAAGGGCTAATAAACCTGTCAAAAAGCATTTTTATTTTGTCCGTTCACTTTTAAAAAACTGTTCATCATATTCCTTACACGCTTCACTACATCAAATTTTCTTGAGTCAAAAATATAGGCAGTATTGGCATTAATTTTTAGGTAGTTGTGCAGTGGCGCTTTGTTTTTTGTCAAAAATTAGAAATTTTAATAACTTCAGTGTGTTAAAAAAGATGGAGTGACCAATTTTTTTAGAAAATTGTATTTCTGATCTTATAACATGGGTCTAACTGAATAAACTAACCCGATTGATGGCGGTGAAATCCATAAAACACAAATCGAGCATATTTCCAACCCACTCAAAACAAGAAACTGGCCATAATGCAGTATCAGGAACTACAAACTGGACATACTGATATCAGTTTGAGTAGAATTGTGCAGCAAAAGAGTGACAAAGAGAAACGCCACTATTCGTTAGTCAACTTTCCTGTTAACGCCATCAGTTTTTGTGTATGGGAGTGAAATCACATTTCATCCGCTAAACTAAGAGTTTGCTCAGGGCTGTTCCAGCAAAATCTGTATGGGAGGGGGGGAGGCATTTTTATTTCGTACCCACCGCCCATATTTTTCATTTATTTCTCCAACCCATGACCCATAATTTTTTAATTATTTTAAATAGATTAAAATATAAAATCCAACACTTGCAAACAAATTGCCTCCAGGAGGACCTGTTAAGAACTTAGATGATTGACAGACAAGAACCAGTTGTCTTGTCCAATGTCAAAAACTAAAATAGCCTGTTAGCAATACTTTTGGCAGCCACCAGGTGTCTCTGTTCACCATGTGTATAATTTCAATGAACATTTTTTCATTTATGAGGATCTATGAATCTCAAACTGTCTCCATGAACTCTTTTATACTTCTATGTCAAGTGAATATTGGAACTTGTTTATCTTACTCCTCAAACTTTTTATTTAAAAATTATCAATTTTCTTAAATGTGTTAACACCAGTTTAGTGTTGCATAACTTTTCAATTCAATAGGACTGCAGACAAACAGTTGGCTCAAATCAAGTTGTCCATGACTTGATTAATGGCTTAGTGAACATATTGCACTCTGTTCACTGGCAATATGGGCTTTTTGTATTGGGATAAGTTAGGATATATGCCAATTGCATTTTTTGAGTGTTGACAGCTGAAGTAATCAATCTGTCTAACAGGTCAAAAAATACCACCCATTTTTAATGCATCATTACTTACAGGAATGACCACCCCATAATTCGAGTGTTTTTCTGAAGACCACCACCCATGAATTTTTATTTCTGCTGCCTTCCCTCCCCTCCCACACGGATTTTACTGGAACAGCCCTCAGGAATTTCATACTCTGGGTGACCACGTCAAACTTGTTTGTCAGTTAAAATGTATGTACTATATAAATATTTATTTCAGGTTAAGAAATAAATTACAATAGTAAATATCACAATTTATTTTTGACATTAAAGCAGATGAAGTATTCAGAGTAATGTACACACATTCCTGCTGTGTCAGGAACTCCATGGTTACTATTGCTTGACATACTAAATCACCAGGTGCATGCATCAGTAGAGCTGTTATTCCAAAATATTATAAATTGCTTTTGACCCAACGATATACCACCCGGAAAATGCTTACATACTGCAATGATATAACAACGCTACAGAACAAAGAGAGCTTGAGGTGATGATTCAGTGGCGTGACTTACAAAGTGAACATGAGTAATGTGCTAGTTCCAACCAAAACAAATGACAAGTCTGGTGTGTCCTGCATGCAAGAGGTCTTAGATGTCACACAAGACTCAAAAGATTCGTCATTTATTTACAGCTGAACACAGCAAACTTATTATTTACACAACCTGGTTTTATTTGAAGAAGAAAGCATCCTACAACATAAATGAACAAATTCAAATGCCATACATTATAATCATTAAAACCTGTTTTAAGTCTACAATACTTTCAAGATGTTTCATAATTTTACAGTGAACCACATGTATATTGCTTCTAGTTTGAAGTTGTCTATTTTGACACGGTCTCCCCGTACGTGGCATAAACAACATAGGTTTCATCAACATGTCCAATTGGACTCACACAAGAAGGTGGTAACAGTGCAAGCGCCATATCACAACTACATGGAAATTTCTGTACATAGATGATGTTAAAACCCACAATGCACTCTTCATTTACAATATCGATCAGCCTTCATCTTTTCTCGTCTGAAAAGAAACATTCTGCATAAATTATATTATATATGTTTTTCATATGGAGAAGTTATCGGCATATATCTTTGGAAACATGAAAATTTGGCCTGGCATGTACACTTTGGGCAAAATGCTAAACAGCATATCCGTCTAGTTTAAAACATTAAACAGATTGCCACAACAATGACACTTTGTCACAAATGCTATAACACCACATTATTTTAGAACTGGTGATCAACACATTTTGCTGCAGAAATTAGGAAAAATATGAATAAACCTGTCTAGCAAAAGTTCATGCAAACAAACCTGTCTAGCAATGTCTCGTGTAAACTCCCCTCTAGCCTTGCTTTCTTCAATGCCGATTTGTCTTCTTTGCTGACTCGCAAGTGGCGGTCTTGGAAACTCTGGAACTTCTTAACGTAATTAACTTCTGCATCTTTTAACTTGCCTCTCTCCTCCTCAGGTATTCCAGCAAGAGGGTCGATCTCTTTACTGACGTTTGAACGGATCTAAAACAGTATGTGAACTTATTAGTCATTAGAATTGTGATGTTCGTGGGACATTCTGAAATTTACAAGTGAATTTTGTTTCTAATTTGACCACAGATGTTGCTTATTGGAAAATGTGCATCACAATAGGAACACACAAGAGTTAATCAGAAGCTGAAAGTACATGAACACCTTTTGCAAAACAAATATGGTCTATATCAGCTTTTTTGTGTGATAAATCAGGGTCCACATCCACCAAACTTTACTTAGCCCTTTTATTACTCAAAACTACTACAAATGCTCCAACCAAGTAAATTGTCATATTTAGGAAACCACCAATTTGGACAGCCAAAAGTACTTGAAAACTCATTTTTTATTACCGAATTTAGGACAATTACTTAAAAATTCCAAGAGAGCTATCTCACCATCTTGAAAAAGTACTCAATATATGTCAATTTTATTTGAAGTCCTAGCTTCAAAATTTGATACCTTTTCATACACTGCGAGTATACTTTACGAAAGTCCAAAAATAAAGAACACTGATATACAAAGTAAATATGCTGCACATTTTCATTTGAAAAATCCAAAGAAGATTAATANTTATATTATATATGTTTTTCATATGGAGAAGTTATCGGCATATATCTTTGGAAACATGAAAATTTGGCCTGGCATGTACACTTTGGGCAAAATGCTAAACAGCATATCCGTCTAGTTTAAAACATTAAACAGATTGCCACAACAATGACACTTTGTCACAAATGCCATAACACCACATTATTTTAGAACTGGTGATCAACACATTTTGCTGCAGAAATTAGGAAAAATATGAATAAACCTGTCTAGCAAAAGTTCATGCAAACAAACCTGTCTAGCAATGTCTCGTGTAAACTCCCCTCTAGCCTTGCTTTCTTCAATGCCGATTTGTCTTCTTTGCTGACTCGCAAGTGGCGGTCTTGGAAACTCTGGAACTTCTTAACGTAATTAACTTCTGCATCTTTTAACTTGCCTCTCTCCTCCTCAGGTATTCCAGCAAGAGGGTCGATCTCTTTACTGACGTTTGAACGGATCTAAAACAGTATGTGAACTTATTAGTCATTAGAATTGTGATGTTCGTGGGACATTCTGAAATTTACAAGTGAATTGTGTTTCTAATTTGACCACAGATGTTGCTTATTGGAAAATGTGCATCACAATAGGAACACACAAGAGTTAATCGGAAGCTGAAAGTACATGAACACCTTTTGCAAAACAAATATGGTCTATATCAGCTCTTTTTTGTGTGATAAATCAGGGTCCACATCCACCAAACTTTACTAAGCCCTTTTATTACTCAAAACTACTACAAATGCCCCGACCAAGTAAATTGTCATATTTAGGAAACCACCAATTTGGACAGCCAAAAGTACTTGAAAACTCATTTTAATAGCGAATTTGGGACAATTACTCAAAAATTCCAAGAGAGCTATCTCACCATCTTGAAAAAGTACTCAATATATGTCAATTTTATTTGAAGTCCTAGCTTCAAAATTTGATACCTTTTCATACACTGCGAGTATACTTTACGAAAGTCCAAACAGTATGAATAAAGAATATTGATATACAAAGTAAATATGCTGCACATTTTCATTTGAAAAATCCAAACAAGATTAATACCATTTTCACACCTCCTTTACTGAAAAACTTCAGATTTGTAGAGGGCGTTAAGTTTCATAATGGGCTTAAATTTTATTTTTCTTGATTTACTCACACAGCCAAAGACTTCCATAGCAACTCAAGAATATTTCTCCATTCTGAGTATGTCTTGGAGGGACTTGGTAAAGTTTGGTGGTCACCATTTCCCAAGTATTACTCCAATGAGTACAAGTCAGAGTAAATGTATGTAATTTTAGGCTAAGGGTAACCTTTAGGAGTTACAGACCCAGGTTGAAAAGTCTTAATAAATTTCTCTGTCATTTCTTAAAATGTAAAAAGCAACTTGATCCATTTGATTTCAATATTCAATTATCTTTGTTTTAATTACAGAATAATACTAGCTCAGAGCATCAGGATTGATTTTGCGACAACATAATAACTGATGTTACAGTCAGCTCGAGTGTTAAAACCCACACTTCCCTAGGACCCTGACAGCCATCTCATTCTCCATGACCAGTACAGCAAACTGTCCATAACATATCTTCTTGACGAGTGATCTAATTAATTGATCCGTCTAAGCCAGTGACACCCTCAGCGGTCAGGGCAACATGACATACAGAAAGTTGGCATTGACTATTTGATGAGGAAGTTTAGTTTACACAAATCGAACAATACCTTTATCATTTCACCTGTACCAGCTGTCTTGTTCAAACAGCAGACATCACCTTCCTCGTTACATGTTAAAAAGCAAGAGTTACTGCCCATAAGTGCTAGCTTACCCTGAAAAAAGAACAGTTCATAGGTCAAACTAATCACATGATTGACCTGCACAGTTTCTCAACTTAGAAATATTAAGAAATTGACAGTGTTGTGTCCAGTTTTATATTTCTGCTCCATGAAACAAATCAAAAACATTTCAATGCAAAACATTAATTACTAAGAAAATATTTTGACCACATTAGGCAAAATATTGAAACTCAAAATGTGTCGCCACCACACAAGTTACTTACATATACTCTCTTATGACGTAGCTCAGGTCATGACGCAGCTCAGGTCATATCAATAACAAAGATGGCAGATTCATGTTGCTGTTTGTGGGATATGCAGTTATAATGCACGGTATGATTAGGATTCAAATTTAATTGCCGGTATTTTTTTCTGGGACCATTTTGATGGTTCAAAAACTAATTGAGAAGTTTTTTGTAATAAAAACAGAAAAATGCAAATATTGATAAGTGGTAACTTAACAATAGATAGAAACCACAGTGAGGCGACGTCAATTAGGAATATTAACCAACAAAAATCATCTCAGATTGATGCTGTTTCCACTTTCACAACAGAAAACTGCGTAAACGTGAGACGTGCACGGAATCAAAGAAACCCTTGTGGATGTGTACATTGTGACAGTTTTCCTATATGTCATCCCACACTCCATGAACATCTGACTCACATCCTGAAATATTGGTTCCCACTGTTCCCGAGATCCTATGGCATCAGATCTTCCAACAACCCGGCCTTTTTCATTGGTTGCCAAGTACTTGTCATAACCGGACTTCAGCGCAACTTTGGTTTCCGTGATTTTCACAGCTACGAAAATTTCTTCAGGAGCAGGACCATCACCTGAGAGAACAAAAAATTTTTATAGAATATGAGATACAGACTGTTTAATGCCACATTCACCTGGGTACAAGCCTACCTAGATGGGATAAGCCAGACCCTCTTATATGTAACGCTTGGTCCATGGCAAAGGCTTTGCAAAAGAGTTCTTGACAACATGCATTAATCCAAGGTACATTTCATGTGAATTACACACTGATGTCCAGTTCAAGCTCACGCATACATAAGTTAGGATATATGTAACTTTACACACTGATGTCCATTTCACACTCACACACAAGTTAGGATATATGTAACTTTACACACTGATGTCCATTTCACACTCACACATAAGTTGGATATGTGTTACTTAAAGCTACATTTCGTCCTGCTTCAATTAGGCTTTTTTCTCTCACAAAAGTGGTTTTAAAAATTAATAGTCTTTACTATGATAGGTTTCCAACTACATAAGCAACAAGAATCTTAAAGTTGCACATTCAGAACAAAAATGATGTACTAGAGTATGTATGCAGTGCCTTGAGCTGCGGCACATTATGAGGCAACAACTCAAAATGGAATGAGCACGGACATGTTTTTAAACCCCGAAGCGCTTTGGTTAAGAATTCAACATAGACTTGCCAAATAAGGGCAAAAAGCAGCTACAGACGGATTGTACCTCATAAAGGGGAGTTGGTTGAAAATGTCCGACAACCTCTATAGTAAGAAAATCTATTATTGCAGACTAAAAATTAAGAGGAGACTGAAAATTAAGAGAAAACTATAGAAAAACGAGAGTCCTCATTTGATCCTCATATTGACAGTTCATAAACTGGCTAAAACACTAGCATCTCAATACTGAAAATGCCAGTAATGTGAACCATTGCAAGGGTCAATTTTGCTGGTGGTTTGAGTGTAGTTCACTGGCACTTTTGTAGCCACACCACTTACTTCAAGGCACAAACCATGCAAATGGAATGGGAATGAGACTTGTTAATTAATCACTGCATTAATCAATTTAATAAAGGGAGTGAACATGCTTAAAATTAACTTTTACTTTAAAAACGATTTGGACCATGAGGAAATAATGAAGCTAAATGTTGGCGAAAATGACCCCTTTGTGGACAGCCCATCTGTCTGGCTAAAACAGTAGCATTTTTTCTTCACTAAAAAACTGTTAAGTGTTTTCGCCACTGATGTGAACTTAGTAAGAGCCTGATATGCTTACCTTCATCATGTGGTGGTCCAACTGTAAACAGGCCATTGTCCATTGATGACATATAGGTACCATCCCCTATCTCCACACAAATATTACCCGTAATATCCTTGAACTCTGACGCAACCCACCAACCACCTGAGAAAACAACAGCAGAGTAGAGTCTTTTTTATTTCTGTTAGTGATGACCAGGGATGGAGGTACAAAGAAATCTATTGATTACAATAACCAATTTCTGACTAATGTTATTGCCAAAATTGCTTTAAGGTTCTAGCGTTGCTGTGAACATCAACAATTTTTCAAAAATATTGTGTAGTTGTAGATGCAGTATATAACTTAAAATAGCCAGTCACAAACTAAAACAGTAGATCACATCCTTTTTGAATGCCACAAAACAGAACTATTGATAGAAGAGTTACGGAGTTGGTTGTTATCAATAAAAAGTATCAATTTGATTATTGACAAAAAACGATGATTTTTGGCTTCCCCATCAATAACAAAAAGTTTTAAATTGTATTCTTTTGCAATTAAAATATCTTATTTACGTATCTAAGTGTAAAAAATAATCCCCAGTTTTTGTCATGTTCTTATACATAATTTTATAATCAAAGAAGAATTTTATCAAGTAACGGTAATTTAGACGAATACCAGGTATCCTGGAGAAAGAGAAACTGGTTAACCAAAACTTCTTCCTAAAGTGGGTAGGTAGGTTGAGGGAAGCGGGTGTTTGTGTTTGTGTGTGTGTGTGNTGTGTGTGTGTACGTGTGCGTGTGTGTGTGTGTGTGTGTGAGTGAGAATTCATCTTTAGTTTGAAACATGGTTATGCTATTAATACCATTGTTTTGATATCAGTGGACTAGCTAATGTTATATTTTTGTAATGAACATCTGAAAAAACTAATAAAACAAAACAAGTAAGAAATATTTAATAACTACCCAAATAGTACACAACTTTCATTTTCCTGACATGTTTCGAGGTGCACTCCTCATTCTCAAAGGTACAAGAATGGGCATGATGTAAAGGTCAAGGAAACAAGTAAAAGGTCATGAAGGTGTGACACATGATAGGTCAATAATACAAGAGCAAACAGACCACTGATCTTAAAGCTAGTGAAAGCCTAACAACCTATCCTGTCTTTCACCAGCATGGCCTTTTATTTGTAACCTTGACCTTTACATCGTATTGGTTACCTTTGAGAAGGAAGAGTATACCTCGGAACCTGTCAGGAAAATGAAGTTATGTACTATTTGACTAAATGTTTGACTGTGCTTCTGCTGAACAAGTCTTTTGAAAGTATGGAATAATATTATCAGATAACCTGGAATCTGTGTTTAATGTTTCCAATGTCACTGTTAGAGAAAGTAGGTTACCATGTTTCTTGGTATCTGAAGCATCAGTATGTGATCCACAATCTGTGTCTTCTTCATGTTTTCTCTTCTTGCTCTTTTTATGTTTCTTGTGACTGAAATATAAGATTATTCAACTATAATCCTCACGTTATTGCCGTGATGGTGTATGACACAGTAGCATACAATCACTATAACTTCATGTTACTCCAGTGATTTTGTATGACTCAGTGACGTACAACTATAACCTCGTGTTATTCATTAAATGGTGTATGACAGAGTGATGTAGCCAAAAAATAGAAAATACGGTAGAAACTAAAACTTTATACAGGGTTTTTGTGAACGTGGCCATGGGTTGAACTTAGTGACTAAATTAAGCCAGAGTCACTACAAGTTTTGCCTACAAAATAGGTTACTACTCTTATGCATGCATTACTGTTCTCTTCACTCAAAGATGCGACTGTGAATAATTTTCATATGAGTAAGTCATTGATTATTTACCAGTAAAAATTATTGCAGTGACTTATTTTTACATCAAATTGGTAAGGTTTTAACTGAAGTAAATATATTTCCTATGGAAAACATTAAGTAAACTGGTCTTGTCATGGTCAAGTGTTAGGCAGGGTAACCTACAGGCACTAGCCCATCAACACACTACATTAAGTACCATACCATTGTTGACAACTGGTCTGCTTTTAGCAGGACAGTCATGCTTTGTGATGCTCTAAGTTGCCACAGCATCAGAATGGCCTACACAATAACATTAACATATTCACACCACTTTAAGTTCATGCATAGCAAGAAGTTTCTGTGTTATTACACACAAGCATAACCAAAGAGAAAAACCCTTGTCACTACAACGCTGGGTTTAGCACATGCATGCCTTGCTCTTGCAGTAACCTGGAGGCAGATATCCCACTTTTTCATTTTGATAGGAAGGCAACTACCGACAAAATAGGCAGCGGCACATCCTAATTATTTCATGTATGCCTGAGATTTTCCTCCATGACGGCTGAACTACCAAAATCAGGTAATAAGTATCTTTCAAGCAGAGTGGGATACCTTTGGAGGCCACACAGGTGTTTTAAACAGAAATGCCAGCTGGCAAGATTTTTTCTGATTCGTTACTTTATCTGCCAAGAAAATTGATAAAGGACCTAAATTACTTTCAATATGCTTGAGGTCAAACACAAATGAATAGAGAGGGACCTCTCTAAACCCAAACTTGAACACAAAATTTCTGAGCAAACATTTCTTTTCAAAACTGTCATCACCTCCCGAAAGAAAAAGTTAGCACTTGGTGCATGCACGGGGCATGAGCATATTGTTTTCAAGTCAACAACAGATTTTTCTTTGCGCCTTTGTGGTAAAGGCCAGACAATTGTGCAAGAAAATGACGTTTGTCAGATTGATTTACTTAAACGGCTACAATGGGCAAGGTGAGTGTCACTTAGGTGAGTGTCGCTAAATTTCCTGATTTTGCATGAATTGTACTTAAGCCAGTAAGCAACACATAGCCCCTTGGTTGGTTGGTCCGTTAGCTGGTTAGGGTCTACAATACTTCCCATTGCTTTTTGTACTAATTTCGTCCCGTGTATCTTAAACAGGCAGAAGGTGAAATCCTCTCACAGATTAAGAGTTTTCACCACGTCAAAAATACATTCAATACTTAAAACTATCACTTAAATAACCACTTTCTTTCTTCAATGATCCATTCTGCTTCCATACATATCTTCAATAAAGCATATCTATGAGAATTAAAGTGACTTTGGCAAAGAAGTCCAACTTTTTTGGTCACTGTTAACGTTTTCACCGNAGGGTACAGCTTACTGCTGGTTTTTCACAAGACGGAAACGTACCTCCACGGAAACAGTTCCAGTGTTACCATGGTAACCGATATTGCAGTGTCGGTGCCGTTTTTACTGACATTGGTCATGAACCTATCATGTGATATCAAAATTGTTCAGAAACGATTCTGTTTGAAGCAGAAACTGGAATAGAAAATTTGGTAAAAAATGACTCATTCCACACCAAGAAATTGCCTCATTTTGCCCCCCAGAACACTTCCCTTGTATCTCCTAAACCACCAAACTTTGTAGTGTCATACTTCACTCATTTTCTCTCATCCCTAATGTGATTTATCAGACTAAACATGGATCCGTGGACTGATACTTAATATCATTGTTTTGATATCGGTGGACTAGCTAATGTTATATTTTTGTAATGAACATCTGAAAAAACTAATACAACAAAACAAGTAAGAAATATTTAATAACTACCCAAATAGTACACAACTTTCGTTTTCCTGACATGTTTCAAGGTGCACTCCTCATTCTCAAAGGTACAAGAATGAGCATGATGTAAAGGTTAGCGAAACAAGTAAAAGGTCATGAAGGTGTGACACATGATAGGTCAATAATACAAGAGCAAACAGACCACTGATCTTAAAGCTAGTGAAAGCCTAACAACCTATCCTGCCTTTCACCAGCATGGCTTTTTACTTGTAACCTTGACCTTTACATCACGTTGGTTCTTGTACTTTTGAGAATGAAGAGTGTACCTCAGAACCTGTCAGGAAAATGAAGTTATGTACTATTTGACTAAATGTTTGACTGTGCTTCAGCTGAACAGGTCTTTTGAAAGTATGGAATAATATTATCAGATAACCTGGAATCCGTGTGTTTAATGTTTCCAATGTCACTGTTAGAGAAAGTAGGTTACCATGTTTCTTGGTATCTGAAGCATCAATATGTGATCCACAATCTGTGTCTTCTTCATGTTTTCTCTTCTTGCTCTTTTTATGTTTCTTGTGACTGAAATATAATATTATTCAACTATAATCCTCACGTTATTGCCGTGATGGTGTATGACACAGTAGCGTACGATCACTATAACTTCATGTTATTCTAGTGATTTTGTACGACTCAGTGACGTACAACTATAACCTCATGTTATTCATTGAATGGTGTATGACAGAGTGATGTAGCCAAAAAATAGAAAATAGGGTAGAAACTAACACTTTATGCAGGGTTTTTGTGAATGTGGCCATGGGTTAAACTTAGTGACTAAATTAAGCCAGAGTCACTACAAGTTTTGCCTACAAAATAAGTTACTACTCTAATGCAGGCATTACTGTTCTCTTCACTCAAAGATGCGACTGTGAACAATTTTCATATGAGTAAGTCATTGATTATTTACCAGTAAAATAATTATTGCAGTGACTTATTTTTACATCAAATTGGTAAGGTTTTAACTGAAGTAAATATATTTCCTATGGAAAACATTAAGTAAACTGGTCTTGTCATGGTCACGTGTTAGGCAGGGTAACCTACAGGCACTAGCCCATCAACACACTACATTAAGTACCACACCATTGTTGACAACTGTTCTGCTTTTAGCAGGACAGTCATGCTTTGTGGTGCTCTAAGTTGTCACAGCATCAGAATGGCCTACACAATAACATTAACATATTCACACGACTTTGAGTTCATGCATAGCAAGAAGTTTCTGTGTTATTACACACAAGCATAACCAAAGAGAAAAAACCTGGTCACTACAACGCTGGGTTTAGCAGATGCATGCCTTGCTCTTGCAGTAACCTGGAGGCAGATGTCCCACTTTATCATTTTGATAGGAAGGCAACTACGACAAAATAGGCAGTGGCACATCCTAATTATTTCATGTACGCCTGAGAATTTTCCTCCACGACGGCTGAACTACCAAAATCAGGTAATAAGTATCTTTCAAGCAGAGTGGGATACCTTTGGAGGCCACACAGGTGTTTTAAACAGAAACGCCAGCTGTCAAGATTTTTTCTGATTCGTTACTTTATCTGCCAAGAAAATTGATAAAGGACCTAAATTACTTTCAATATGCTTGAGGTCAAACACAAATGAATAGAGGGGGACCTCTCTAAACCCAAACTTGAACACAAAATTTCTGAGCAAACATTTCTTTTCAAAGCTGTCATCACCTCCCGAAAGAAAAAGTTAGCACTTGGTGCATGCACGGGTCATGAGCATATTGTTTTCAAGTCTTTTCTTTGTGCCTTTGTGGCAAAGGCCAGACAATTGTGCAAGAAAATGACGTTTGTCAGATTGATTTACTTAAACAGCTGCAATGGGCAAGGTGAGTGTCACTTAGGTGAGTGTCGCTAAATATCCTGATTTTGCATGAATTGTACTTAAGCCAGTAAGCAACACATAGCCCCTCGGTTGGTTGGTCCGTTAGCTGGTTACGGTCTACAATACTTCCCATTGCTTTTTGTACTAATTTCGTCCCGTGATTTTAAACAGGCAGTAGGCGAAATCCTCTCACAGATTAAGAGTTTTCACCACGTCAAAAATACATTCTACACCAAAAACTATCACTTGAATAACCACTTTCTTTCCTCAATGATCCGTTCTGCTTCTATAAATATATTCGATAAAGCATATCTATGAGAATTAAGGTGACTTTGGCAAAGAAGTCCAACTTTTTTGGTCATTGTTAACGTTTTCACTGTGCACGCGATAACCACAAAGTATTTCAACTGAGTCGCGTGAGTTAGGCAAAGACTAGCGCGAGACTAAGTGAAGCGCGTGACCTGGCGCGTGACACTTCCAAAATATCAGGAGAAATTAGTAAGATTTTTGTTCCTTGGATTTTTGTATGTCTACAGGTGTGATTTCACGTAACTTCTTCAAAATGGCACTCGGTGACAGAAACTTGAGCGAACCGCACAAGATTTTCATGGCTATGTTCAAGATATGTTGATTAAATTGTATCCAGAGTCATGGTATATGTTAATTATAACTCCATGTGCATATATGCATGCTTAATTCAATTTGATTAGCTGTGTTTTGAAATTAGTAATTTTTTATGGGGATGTACTATTGCTCCTGTATACCTTCGCCGGTATTCAGGACGATTAATTGCCTACTAACCCAGACATTAGCTAACTTGTTGATATAAGTTACATAACAAGACAAAACGCAGAACAACCCACATGGTGTGAGGTTAACACACAGCAGTTTTTAGCTGTATTTGACATTAGTCTTTACAGCTAGTTACCTGGCTATACAGAAATGGTAAGCCTGGGTAGAGTTCAATAGATGTTTTTCGCCTTGCGGCAAGAAAAATCTGGCCAAAATCAGATGCCCTCATTGAAAAATGCACAGTGATATCTTGCAGAATTAAGCGAGATCTTGTTTTTCTACTGAGCGTTATTAAACTCGACCCTGAACTGAAGGCTACAAATACACAACTGACAAAAGTCGAAATGACAAACATGGCCTCACTCAGACAAGACGACAGTCGACAGACCACCTATAAGCTATACCTTTTACTCTTAGAGCCCTTCAACTTCAATTTACCACTTTTGACGAATGAGTAGGAGTCAGACATATTGTAGGCCTACTGTAACTTGACACTTCTAACATTTAATGGAGATGGAAATTGGTAAAAGGTTCTAACTGTGAATCCGATTGAAAATCTTATTCCCTGGGAGCAGCCATGACAGTTATCGCGAGAATGGAAGTGACTGGCGAGAAATAAACAAATCGGTCTCCCAGAGAAAAATGTGATTGGCAGCTGTTTTTACCTGTTAACAAACAAAGGATCATAAAGAGGTATGCGTTAAATATGTACGTGTTGCACTGACAGACGAAACGATTAGTCTAGCATTGTCATGTGCGGTTGGTTGTAGTCGGTCATCTTCATTTCCTGAACTTTCAAGTCTTCTTTTGGCATCCCCGTCTCAACTCACAACTGTCAACTGTCCCTAGACAGTTACTAATAGTACTGTCTCTAGCTGGCTCAGTAGAGACGGTGTAGCTCCTATAGGTGCTTCATACGCCGGAAGCTTTTCGGGCAATTATTCCTCACACCCACTAAAACATCAAAGTCACATTATAAAGACCTTATGCGCGTACAGGGACACCTTAGGAGACTGTCTATGTCTTTAATTCCTTCCAACTCGATCAAATACTCCCGTTATCTTTTTCTTTGAGCAGTCCTTCATTCAGTTCCCAAAATTGGTAACTGACCATTTTTAACACCGCGTGCGGCAGGTGGTATGATGTCATATCCTCTGGCCTGTGCAGTGTAAAAATGGCCAATTACCAACTGGACGAGGGACTGCTCGAAGAAAAAGTATTTGTGCGAGTTGGAAGGAATCAAAGACATCGACGGGCTTCTAAGTTCTCCCACTATGCATATACTGTATTTATTACAATGTGACATTAATGTTTCAGTCGGTGTGTACTGTGAGGCATAATTGCCTGAAAAGCTTTCGGCGTATGGAGCACCTATAGGAGCTACACCGTCTCTACTGAGCCAGCTAGAGACCGGTGGTCACTGTCTAACCTGGCCCAATGGCAGCAGCAGTAGAGACGGTGGACATCCCACACTGATTAAGCCATCAAAGTATGTTGCTATGTACATAGAGGGACACCTTAGGAGGCCGTTGGTTATTTGAACTCTTTCTCAGCACGAACAACTGACATCATGTCTCCTGGCAAAAGCAAAACAAAATGTGTCAACACATTTTAGAATACGCATTTGCATGTTTCCCTATATTGTTGTTGGTTAGAGCTAGCACAAATTACAACTATCCCTTCTCTACACTGCTTGGTTCAAGTTAGAAACAGTTATGTGACCAAAGCAAATCTACATTGAATTTCATAGGATTGTCACAGTCACTAGTTACTGATGGAGTGGGTATGTTCAGGTGACACTTAAACAATTTTGCAATGCTGCCAAATATAGGGCTACAGGCTTATTTTTGAATATAATGCATTACCATTTTTTTCGTATTCTATTCAATTCAAGTCATTAATTTTGCTTGTGTTTTCACCCAAACAGCCTTTCAAAATTAATAAGAAATGACTGGCTAAACCATTTATGAATAAATAGTAAAGCAAACAGCATGTGTTGCAAACTTCAAACATGATTGTTTTAGAGTTGCAAAATTGCAATGCACACTTTCTTTATAATTTTTATTTGAACTTTTTAACATTAACTTCTGATCAGTACATGTATGGGAGTTGCTGACTGAAAACAAAGACCAAAAAGGATTACTATAATGAACCAGTTCCTGTTCTCAAATATCGTATCAAATATTCAGAACAAGGTTAACGTATGAACATTAAATAATTAAAAACAACTTACTGATTATTCAGCCTTCTTTATTCCACATGCCGTCAAAATACGTTACATGGTATGCAGAGCAGAGCGCAATGATTTCAAACTTTATTGGTCAAAATGATATTTCCTGGGAAATTTACAACCACTCTGAAAATGCTGCCATATCCTCTTACATAATTTTACAATGTGTCAAAACTAACATGTTGTCAGGCTTTTGAATGGATCATGCTGACTTTGCTGCCAGCATGAAAAGAATCCTACATTCACTCCCTCACCGGTCAAGATTGGTCAACCAGTTTGTGTACCTCAAAATCTGCCATAAATGGCCTCCGGCTATTGATGTTATCATTCTCTAAGTGATCAGGCCCATCATAAAACACAGGGGTCGACAATAGTATTTTTTAATTTTCATTTTGAAAGCTTTTGAATAGTTCGTAAAAAGTACTCTGAGGCAATGGCAAAGTTCCAAGTGTCGCATGGCTTGCCTCCAACTTTCACTCTCAGTATCTGCTTGTCTGATACATTCAACTTTTTTGTGTGGTTTAAGAGGAGCAAGAAGTTCAGTCATTAGTAAGTGGTGTTTTTCAGTGACTATATCACTTTATTACGGTGAAATTTTGATACAAGTACAAGTGTACCACTCAGTCAGTTGTCACACTGGAGGCTGGAGCCCTGTTATTTTAGTCACATGACAGTAGGGTTGCTCTTGATGGGAATAGCCAGTCATTTGTGAACAATAAATGGCCATTGCATGGTCATCATTTCAATAATTAACAAGATTTGTGGGACAAATTGTCAATGTAATAAACACTTAGTGCCCCTCAACACAGTTTTTCTGATTCTATGATTGTTCAAGGACTGCATGTACTTTGATCTGGATTAATACCAGCATCTTTCTATTTACTGCTGTCTTTTAGTAATTTTAGAAAAAAATACCTTCAAGGTTCTATGTTCAGTTAATGCTGTCACTCCAAATTTAATAGTCGGGATTTAAAAGGTTTAGGACTGTGAATTTTACCTCAAAGAATTTCAGTTCCCAATATACAGAGCTTGATTTGGCAACCTGCTGGTGACCAATGTGACCTCAGATTTTGTTATTTAACATGGTAAAAATCCAGGTCGCCACACACACATCAGATTATGTACTCAAAATAATATAAGTAGTAAACAGGCAGTAATTGGAATCGTTCGGCAAAATCTGAAGGGTCCATTTATGAGTCATGCTCAGGAAAAATGTTTGAATTGTCTGCATCTACCATATAGAATGTGAGCCTGAACAAGGTTGTAGTAATGGACTCTAGGACAACTTGGTGTGTGCCAGACTCTAAGTTTTGGGGTTCGACCGACCAAAACAAAAACTTGGGGAACATTTGCCGAGTTTGTCGTTTCTATGTGTCATTTCCAAGAGCCCGAACCCCCCCCCTCCCCCCACTCACCGTACATCTTTTCCTTGTTTGCCTGGGAATTTCGCCAGGTCACACGTTTGACTTGCTAAGCACGGAACACTGGCATAACATGCTTACCAGTTACAAACAAACAGCATTTGCACTGTGTCCGTTTCGGAATTGCACTTGACGTTAGGTGCAGGTCTCAAGTCATGAGCCCTAATCGGTAGTTTTGTAAACATCACCCAGAATTTTTAGGCTTTCAATTTAAACATAGTGATAATCATACCCTATTAGTTTAACTACTCTTTCTGATGTTTTAATGTGGAAAGATTGCGTGATAATGTATTGTAGTTGACTATCAATGAGATGCAAAAAATACGACTGAAGGGAAATATGCATCCATGAAGGTGGAATAGCTTGCATGAGTAGATAACTTTGTGCACAGGCATGGATGTCTAGGTGCCTTGGTCTTTATTGAGAATGTTCTGTACCATAAATGCCATCATGCCCCTTTTACTTAATCAACCACTGTTGTATGCTGGTGCCTGATAGTACCCAGTAACCCTCACATATATTTCATTGTTGATAATTATTCTTATTGTTCAGCTACATTCATTTGTGCTTGTGACGGATTTTGAAAACTTGTATTTTAAGCTTCCACCCAAGTTCACCTATTGTTCTCGTGCGTAAGTAATGTAAAAAGGTTCAACAAAGAAAAACTATATAGTTGACACCCAATATTGAATAATGAATCACCACACAGTTTGTGTCCAGAAACCACAGTTATGTGCTCCTTGGTGTTGACTGGGGATGTATCACTGTGATACCTATGTTTTGTGGACATATTAATATGTTTGCAGTTGTAAGTATATGTTTTGTTATGTAACTTCAATATATATCAGTGAGAAGTCACTATAGAACCCATGTTGTACACACTCCATCCAATATTGGACTTTTCATACTGGCGATTTTGGGAATTCTGTTAATTTCTAGATCAATTCGATGCAAAAGTATACGGCTACTTTAAGTGTTGTAACGATTTGACTACTTGTCGTCAACATCATCGCTGAGGAAAAACATCAAGTAGAAATCACTTTCTAGACAGTAAAATGGATTCCAGTCTTGCTAAAATTGTGAAAATTCACATCAATGAAGTGATTTCTCCACAGCTACATGTAAATCTTCGCATATCATTAAATTTAAACTTTGATAAACTGGGCAAAATCACCTCATCCACATCCAAATTTTTGTCTGGTAGCAAAGGGCAAAGTCATCTCTTGCCAGTTGGACTAACACTGAACCCCTTTCATTCGTCATAGCCATAGCGAACAGCCTTGCCAAAACTGTTGCTCAAAATCTAATCAAAATTGAGCCTCGAATTGTAAAGGGTTTCCAATTAATTGACCCTAAAAATGTTGCCAATTTCCACCATGTAAGTCACTAAGGCTAATATCTATACAAGGAGCCATGGAACATCCTCTCAAATTATCTCACTGTCAGCAGTCTCGAGCCTTCATGAATTTGAAAAAACTTTAATTTTGAAATTCTTTGATATGTAGTTGCCAACATTCGAAAATGAAGACAGGACATCTCAATTTAGCTATGCTATACTGCATGAGGCAAATTTCTGCTTCAACACCTAAAAACACCCCAACATCATTTTTTGGTTGTGCATGTAAAATTGCAAACTCGCATGCACATGGTTTGGAGAAGTATACAGAAACACAAAAGACAATTTCTCTGTGTCAGTGGTTAAAAAGAAAGACATTTGATGTTATGGCGAGGTGTGGGACAACTCCTCAAATAGGGGGACAGTCCCTCAAATAGGGGGACAGTCCCTTCAAAAGTGAGACAGTTGCCAAGTATGCTAGCTATAACTACAAATCTTAATTTTATTGATGTGGAAGATGAAAGATTTTCTGCTTTTTGATTGGCCCTTCATACTAACTTAAATATGGTATGAGCGGAGTGTTGTGTTAACTGTAAAGTTAGTTAAATTCTTCATACCAGCTTCGGGAGGTAAAGGCATCGAAGATCACAAGGTAGCACTGATGCATGAGGTAACATTTTAGGTAGACTGAGAAATGACGGGTTTTTTGTCCCTAGCACTTTTTTAATGTTACAAGTTTAGAACATTTGAGGTAATTGACATCAAACCTGTTTCAAATTCAACTAGTGATTATTTGAGCAAAAATATTTGCTAATATCAGTAGCGACACTGCCCTTTATGGACGATAGCAGTGTCCCCTGGTGATAATTTTGATGACACTGAAGTTGACCGATTACACTATGCTACAGTGTTGACGCTCCACTGTAATTCACCTGTTTATTGCAAAGTTATCTGGCCCTGTAAATATCGATTCAAGACCAAAGATAACCATTCTTATACTGACCGCAACTCCCCAAAACATGGACGCCTCGTCAACATTAGTATGAAAGGGCCAGAAATATGTGACTTGTTTAAAAAATGTCATCAGACAGTCTGTTTCAACACATTGAAATTCTGGAAACTGTAGGAGAAAGATGGTCTGCAGCTGATAATGGATTTTGTCAAATCTGTATTGCTTCATGTTATGGTCAAAATCTGATGCTCAAGTCTGTTTTGATGTCATAATAGTGTCATGTGACAGCACTGAAAATAAACTAAAAGTGCACAGTTTTATTTCACCCATATTTCTTTTAGTGGGTGTGTGTAAACCCCTCTTGACCTTAAGATCATGCATACCAATCGGACAGATTGGAATCTCAGCTTCCCACCTTGATTCCATTTATTTGTACAAAGATTGAAACTTTTAAGTGTTGAAAGCTTACCATTGTTTTTGAGTTCTGAACTCTTTTTTTAATTTCTGTGAATTCCATTAAGACTAATTGATAAGAGTCTTGAATTTTTTAACATATTAGTTTCTTACTTCTTTGTGTTTTTTTAATCCTTTTTACAATTTTTGTTCTTTTTGTGTTGGAAACTGATGAAAAATGCTTTTCCTCTCAAGTACAAAATATTCTTTTTCTGTCTTAATTAGCATATGGCTTTGGAGAATTCCCAGTCCTTGACCTCAGTACTCCAAAGTAAATAAACTTCAATGTGTGAAATCTCTAGCATTCCTCAGAGAGAGACAGAGCAAATGCCTCATTCACAGGTTGTTGTGCACTGAAACCCCCAAGGTATTGTCGTGTGCTGGCTCTGATAGTCTGTAATACCAAGGTTTCTAATTTAACATTGATGAATATATACTAGGATTCTTGTTTGTGACTAGACCAATTTGCATGTTTTAAACAGGGGCGGATCCAGGATTTTGAGTTGGAGGGGCAGGCCAGAGTATTAGCCAGGATTTTGCCCCCGAACTGCTAATCTGGGGGAATTTTACGGGGCCATGGCCGAACTGCTAATCTGGGGGAATTTTATGGGGGCCATGGCCCCCTTGGCCCCCCTCTAAATCTGCCGCTGTTAAAGCATACAGGTTCATTAGCATCTTGAGTTCAATCTAATTAAAATTGAGCCATTCTCTTTCAACTGAAAAATGATTTTTTTCTGTGTATTTATAAAACTTCGGGGATTTTCCTGGACCATGCCTTTGCTCCATTAGTGCATAACAAATAAAAGGTGCTTGTACATTGTAGCACTGCACATCTTTAAAAACGCATATACAGCCAGATTGCCTGCTTTTTGGTTTGGCATGTCAGATTTTACATATACGTAAAATGACTGTTCTTATTCCGCCACAGCTGAACAGTCTGTCTGAAGTCTTTGTCTGATCGCCTTTTTGTTTGGAAATTTCAAATAAAAATGCAACATAAACATGAATCTGTTGTTATTTCGATTGCCCTTGGAGGTTTCTATTTCATATGTTACCAACCACTAAGTATGGTGGGCACAACTTTTTGTAAAAAGGCACAGGTTCAAACCTAGTCAGGAATATCCCTGAAACTACAAGGATTTGAAAGAAATATACTCGGGGAAAACCCATTGCAAACAAGGTCATGTAAAAGAATATATCACAAAAGTTTCTTTGTTTCATATCCACCAGTGAACTTTTACAAAATGTCCTAGTGACACTCCAGCAGTCTCCAGGCACATGCGGCAATAGTCGGATATAATGTGCTCGTATTTTGAGAATCAGTTTGATGCCGGTTATTCAGTGGAGAAAACTGGTTCTCAAAATTCAAGCACGTTATATCCAACCATTACCAGCACATGCATTTCCAAAGTGTACATGATTAGGATCTAACAGTTTCACTGGCCACTGATTACATTGTGTAACTGAGGCTGTACACCAAATGCCCTGCAAGAATGTGGCTATACCAAAGGTAAAAACTTCATGCTTCACTGGCCTTTCAGGTGGTTAAGGAAACCCCCCAGCTGTTCATCTTTGCCTTGAATGTGCGAGGAACAGTACCTGAAATTTAACAATTGATTTTGGTGTTGCACTTCCTATGGGCTTTTCAGTGTTGTGGTTGATGTCATTGGGTCCAGGTGTTCTACCTGCTCCAGCTAATCCTAATGTCATAACTGACTTGCTCTCTTTAAACAATTCTCTTTGATTTATGGGCTTTTGTTGATGTTTTACTTATGCTTGCATGTATTACTGAACATTGTAGTAATAGAGAGGTTTTAGCTCTCTCTCATTGCTGAAAATATACTTTACTTTAGAATAGACGTCATTGTTAAAATTCAAGCATAGCTTTTGTTCACTCCCTAGCTCTCAAATAGGAAGTCGGTCGTTTTTTAGTTATATGTTGCTATTCTGAGGGTATCAGAATCTTTTTGTTGGCGAAATCTGCTATTCTCAAGCCGGACAATTTTTGATCGCCATTTGGCACTTTGCTTATGTGATGCCATTTTCATGTTTGATGTCAGTTTTCCAAAACTCAGCCAAGACTTCTTGGCCTAATTAACAAAATGAAAAGGGCTAAATATCAAACTCACAATTCAAAAAAGATGTCTGCCAACACCAACACGAGTAAATCAGTAAGCAGAAATTATATCTAAAGCCTAAAATGAAACTGACATCTTGCAACGAAAGTATTCAACATAAATAATCTCAGCTGTCCAGGATTCCATTTGAATTCCACATTTTTGCCACGAAGTACCTCTTTTTACTTTACCTATTCGAGGACTTTCTTGCAGATTTGGAGTGGGCAAAAACCAAAATGCAAAATATGATAATTTTAAAAAATTCAAAGTTATATTAAATTTGTGTTGAATCCCTTTAATTGTTTATTTTTATCATCAGTCAAAACAATCTGTTTTTTCATGATGTCCATTGTGTGAAAGTTTTATCAATTCTTGATATCAGCTATTGATTATTGTTAAGAATATGTTAACCTTACATCAAATCTATGGTTTCTTGGAGGCTCTAGTCTACAAATAATAGACTTTGTTACATGAACTCTGATTGGCTGCTGCCAATCAAGTGTAAGCTGATTGGCCGATAGTCATGTGTGTTTAATTCCTGTCATATGGGAGTGTGTGTACACTAGGTTTGTTATGGCATTATATAAAGGGGAAACAGTGTGGTGGCATAATCAATACATTGCAGTTAAGGCAGAAAGGCATTGGGCTTACTGAGGAATGGAATATGGAGCCTTGCGTGGATATATGTTATACTTTGGAGGTATGCCTATGGATTTTATGCTTTGTAGATTATGATGTTAGAGTTCAGGGTTCATTGAAGGATATTTTCATTCAAGATTTGGCAATCTAGTCCTAGTGTTAAGAATTTTCAAAGTCGGACATTTTTGACTTCTCTCTGTGTGTGCATGATTGTTCAAGTTTTTGTGGAACATTTAAGAATTGCAAATACGCATGTTCTCTCATACTTTTCATCTTTCACTGTCTGAGTACTATCTCAGTTGTTAGGATCAGTGTATTCTTTTGTTATCATGAGCTGTGTGAAAGGTTGGGAAAGTTGCCAGAAAATAATTTGTCAACAAGTTTTTTAATAGTGATTGCTAGGAACCAGTTTTCCTGGTGATAGAGAGCATTTGTGAGGACATCACAGGAAAATTCTGGTTGAAACTGAGTTCATAAGGTCATTGTTTATTTTCTTTAAATTAGAGGGTTCTTGAATGAAATCAACAATTATTCACTTTATAGTTACTCTGGAATTGTGATAGCTTTGTTGCTCTAAACTAGCTAGAGCCATGTCTGGCTGTGTAACTTTTTATGTACAGATAAACATCTGTTGTCTTGTCTTCATTCCTTTATTTTCACAAGTTTATATGGCAAGTTGCCATTTCTGTTTGCGCGTCTATTGTTGATCAGTGCCCATATCTGCCTTGCAGTTAACTCAGTTAATTAAGCAGTCATGCATGCTCCAGGAGCACACCGTGCACATATTTCAGTCCTGTTGTTGTAACAGTTGTATTATCAAACAATGCCCAGAACAATGCCCGGTGTTTATCTTTATCAGCTCAGACATTATTGCCCATACTCTTACTGCTGAATGTGAATTTAAGAAATTTGCTGCTAAACCTAACAAGATGAATACAAGTCCATTTCTAGCATTCAGTCGAGTAAAGTCGTTGAAGTACTTTTCGACTTAGAAGGCACTTTTTGACTTCTAAAATTCTGTTCAAAAAGAATTCCTACTCATGGCGAACTCGAGGAATATTTTGAAACTTATTTTTGTCGGGGTTTATGTGGTCTGGTTTAGATTTTGATTTTGTACATTGGACAAAAAGAAACAGTTTTTATTTATTATATAAGTTCCTTATCTTAAGGCCCTTTTCCATACAGTCAATATTGCTGCTACCGAAACTTCACTGTTAGTGTTGTTAATAGCGAAGTTCAGCTACAGTGTTTTCATCAGCTTCAGAGCTGTAGTTCAAGACAGAAGTTAAAGTGTTCACCTTGACAGAAGCTTCGTGGTGTTGCAGTGGGAAGGCCTGCAAACCTTAACTTGCCTGTAAATTTTATAGTGGTGCTGGCAGTTGTTGTATGGCTTCATTGCCAAGTCATTAGATAATGAAGATTAATATTAGCCTACATGGGTTTAGTGCTAACAAGAAATGAAAAGTCAGGCCATGAGGGTATAGACCGGCAGCCCAGAGCACTTAGCATAGATGAACGAGGTACCAACATCTGACCACGGGGGCAGACGCACAGTTCACAGTACTGAAGAAGGTACCCCGTTTTTTTTAGTCCTCCAGCTTTTCTGTTAGCAAAAGGTCCACTTGGTCAGAAATTCGAGCCCCCCAAAACTNGGGTTTAGTGCTAACAAGAAATGAAAAGTCAGGCCATGAGGGTATCAATTTCACATTGTCATGACAGTGAACTGGAATTAGTAGGAACCAATGTGTGTGTTGACAAAATTGGTACTAATGTTAATTTTCTCTCTTATTTGAGAACACAAATATATCATGTTTTCAATACTGAAATATTTTGTTCATGTTTTGCATGTGACAAAACTTAACAAAAGTATTAATCATTGCTGTACCAAAGTTCGCCAGGTGTGGCCTTTATAATAATGGTTTATGGTCAATATTTGGTCCTGCAAAGTCAGATTTAAAATGAAGTCTATCAGTTTGTTTGACTTCTTTTGTTACACATGGACAACTTACTGGTAGTTGTAGATTATCATTTCTAGGAATTGCTTTTCAAAAACCCATAACCTGCATCTCACAATTGTCCTGTTTTGTGGCTTTTACTTGCAGAGAAGTTAAAACATCTCAAATGTGAATGCTGGAAAGACTCGGAGTGTATGTTTTCGCAGTTAAGAGTCATCAAAACCTTTGTACAATATCAACCAGTAATTTCTTCCTTGAAAATAAAATCGTGTTCCATATTTTGTTGATGGTTTATACAGATGCTGGTGTTTGATATTTAATACACCAGCATTTTAAGCATTCTTCTTTTTGTCTAGTGAAACTGAGATGATGTGCATTGAAATGAAATACAAGGGGTTGGTTTGTCTTTATTTGTTGTCTCTCATGCATCAAGGACTGGGAATTGAATTCCAAGAATAATCCTTGTAATAATTTTTGGTAATTTGATGAATCTTCTGTAAAATTACTGACAGTGCAAGAGACTCTCATTCTGTTCTGGGAGCAAATATATGAGCTTTGTTCATGCGTTTTTAATTAGTGTTCCTTCAAATCTTACTGGAGCCTAAACATGACAATTAGTGAAAGGCCAAGCTAGTTATTTCCTAAGGACTGTATAGATAAATCTGCTGTGCGCACTTTGTACATTCAGTTTCAGCTGCCATGTTTGCCTAATTGTCATAAATTTCTTAAACTGAAGTTCTTACAGCAGCTGCAACTCTCACATATTTTGATAGTAGTACTGTGTTGCCTGCACTTTCTGAAAAAATATGGTCAGTTACAGGTTTACTTAATTATGGAAGTTTTCACTGGTGAGGCCATTTTTAACTGTTTGTGATCAACATTTATGTTACCCAGGTACAGTTTCATGGTTTGAATGCGGGTTACAGTTCAGGATGTCCCTGCTAAGTTAATTTTATCTTCAATTATATTAAGTATTGGCAATAAATCATGTCTTAGGAATTTTTCATGATCCCACTTGTAACAATTCATAACTCTGGTTGCTCATGAGAGCAATATGTGAAATATGGAGTTGAGCTTTTCTCTCTGCAAAAGGGCTTTTCGCGCCACGGATTTAGAATGGTGGGTTAACAGTCTTTCTCGACCACAAGAATTTGGACCCAACGCAAAAAGAGATTTAGGTCGCAAAAAGAGATTTAAATCGGTCTAAATTTAGGATGGTAAGAAAGTTAAGTATGCTCGAAAAGACCGGATTCACAAGCTGGCCAAAGTTATTCGGATTCTGTAAGCGCAATGCTAAAGATTTAGGCCAGATTATTTCCTCGGCCATCGTAAATTTTCTCGCCACTTCACACGATCAGGGAGTTCTTTTCGCCATTTCTCGCGCTAAATGATGTTCAAATAATCTCCAGTTGTGTGATAGGCCTTTCATGAAGGTTTGGTGACAATGTGCCCTCAGCTATCCTGGGAACTCGTGTGATTTTGCTCAGCAAATATTCAAGAATGGGCTTGACAGGGGTATGCTTCAGATTTTTGTTTGTTTGTTACCTTTAAACTGTTCCTCTCCTTCCATCACCACCAGTTTTGCCCCTTCTCAATTCAGATGATAGTTTTTCCATTATATTACTGTCAGTGATTGTTATCTTTGGACATGGAAATAAAATGGCTTCTAAATTTCTTTCTTTCAAACTTTCATATTTTGCAAGAATTGTGAATTTTGACCATAAATGCATCAATCATGTCTTCCACCCCGTTTGTTTTTCTTCATAGTACAGAAACAATTTCCTGGCATGCCTTTCATTACAACATGCTCTTTTACAATGTGCTTATTTTGTTCTAAAATGGGGGGCTGTCGTTATTTTTTTTTCATAAATATCTACACTATATTTAGTAAATCACTGCTGATTATAGTATGATGAATATTTTGAGTCATCCTGTTGAGTAAATGGTATGAAAAAATTCAATTACTGGACTTACGGATTGAGTTAGCTACGTTGCGTCCTCATGTCGAGGACTTCGGCAGGCTATTGAGATGTCACGTGAGTCATCATGTGATCGATAGGGAAGAAAACTGGTTCAGGCAATTGGTTAAGAAGGCCATATATGAGAGAGTGGAGAATTCCAGTAAAACAGACGAGGGAGCCTGAAATTTCTGTTACCAAAAACTTGGGATAGGGTGCTAAAGAGTATCCTGCGCAAACTGTGATATCGATCACATGATGAGTCACGTGACATCTCAGTGGCCTGCCGAAGTTCTCGAGATGATGAGCAACGTAGCTTAAACTCATTGCGTAAGTCCAGTAATTGATTTATTTTTCATATCAATGCTGATTATATTTACTAAGGTAATTTTGTTAAAACCAGTCCTATCAACCTACCAAGCTATCCTACTACATGCAGCTAAAATCACTTTGTAGATTAATGTCCTTGTGTCTGTGATAATGTCATCTGCTTTAGTTGATTGTTCCATGTAGGTAATAGCATTCCCCAGAAGGGTTTATGCTATTGTGATGTTCTCTTTGTTCTCTAGATTTATTGATTGCTTCACTCTTAATCTTGGTTCAGTCAGCAGTGAGTCATGGATCTATTGAGATGGAAATATGCACTAGCAATGCATGTGGTGTTCAAAATCTGATGAAGGAGAATCTGCCATACTCAAAGAGTAGGACTTGGTCAACAATTGATTTTCCAACAAATAAACATTTAAGATATTGGCTATCCTAATTTCCTTTTGTAAGTACATGTGCTGTGGTATTTTTGGACTGGAGCTTTGTGGGGCCTATAATCCATATCTGCTTTGAATCAATCATGCATTCTGTGGACTCCAAATACCGTAATCGTTCGGGTTAACGCCCATGTTCAGTTAACCGGCCATCCCCGACTTTAAGTGGATTTCCGATTTAACCGCCCACTGCTCGGTTAACCGCCCTCCCCCGATTTTTTGGGTTCGCCAATTTAACCGCCCAGGGCGTTAACCCGAACGATTACGGTAGTTTATTTGCACTATGGTAAAAGAAGTAGTCTTTTGAATTGAATGGTAAAATGAAGTATCCCCTCCCCTCCCCCCCCCCCCCCCAAACCATGTTGCTGTTATACCGCAAATTTATGTGAACTAAATGTGACATAAACTATTTTCCCTGATTGTCTCTTGTACCCAGCTGACTAAGAGTGTTTTATTAGAAGCAGAGCCTCTCTCTCAGATGGCCACCATTGATGTGTCAAGCTCACAATATATATAGTGCAGATGTTCTTGATATAATATTCAGATAAAATGCTATTTAATCATACCATCCTGCCAAGTTGAGTGCACAGAGGTAGGTCACGTGTAAGTTGTTGATAAAAGAACTAGGGACAGTAAATTTGACTGGGTTTTGTCTTGTGTCCCTTGCTTGGTGAGATTTTGTAAGTGAGTAAATGTATCTGAATGAAAGTACAAATGAGCAGGCTAGAACATTAGCCCATGTACTAGACAAAAATTCAATGTAACTGCATTTTACAAAGCAGTGGGTTGAGATTTGCCCTCAATGGCAAAATGGGAATATACTTAGGAACTAGCTGTACTCATAGCTCTGTTATTGGGTTTGTATTTATTGTGACTGCATAGCTAACAGGAGGAATTCATTTCTGGCAAAACTAATTAGCCTATTCATGCTGCTAAAGTGCCGTTTACACTTACAAAGTTGACATGGATCAGCTGACACGGAGCAAGTTGTTCCAGTGTGTAAACGGATTGACAGGGAGCAAATTGACACCACGGTGACACATTTTTGCCACCCGTTTGTGAGGTAGAGCAATTTGCGCCCGTCTTGCGCTGTGTCAACTTTAAGTCTAAACGCGAAACTGGGGCAAGGCGTAAAGGATCATCTCTACTGCGCTTGCCTAATGACTTACATACGGGTTCTTTGTCTCTGCAACTCTCGCCATTTGTAAACCTGTGCATGTGCGATCCAGTCTCTCCAGCCTTTAATTTCGGTCTTGCCGTGGTAAGTGAGTTGTATGTGTAAACGGCCGCTTGACACGGGTCAATTTGCTCCGTGTCAGTTGCGCCGGGCCAAAAGTTGATGTCTAAACAGGACTTTAAAAGCTGAGAAAAGCAATGGTTTACCCCATGGGCATGCAATGAGCAATGGATGGCCAATGGAATTGTGCTGGAATTTAATTACCAGTGGTGAGCGCAAAAAAGAATGCGATGGAAATACAGAGATATTTACAAAAGTTGTAGAAGAATTTATGTCCTGATAGACCTGTTGTGAAACTGAGTTACAACATAAACAGTGTGCATTGTTTAGTTCATAGTATGAATAAAATCAAGGTTGACAGTGACTGTCCAGTCTTTAATTATCACATGACAGAATTTAATGGGCACTAGTGATCAAATGAGGTTAATGAATATATACTAGCTGCTTTACTTTGTAAGTTCAAAAGTCAGAGTTGTTCGTTCATTCTTGGTATTAACTCTGATGATAAGTGACTTTTACCTACCATCATAATGTATAATAATAAAAAAATCAACAGCCAATTTTGACTGGTGGGTTGGCAGTGGGCCATTTAGTAGATGCATCATTTCAAACCTTCAGACTTTGACCTAGGAACTTATGCTGTCTGCATTTATGATATAACAAGATAGATAGATTTTTATCTTATCACATGCTCTTTTGAAAACCTGCCAGTAACACGTTCATGGCATTAGCTCAACTGCACAGAAGATTTATCTGGATCCATCCATGTACAGTACATTCATATCTTTTTAACCCTATGGTAGACTATCCTGAGTAAAGGTTTTCTCTGGAGTTTTCACCCTGAATTGCATTTTTTGTGCATTGTCTCTGTATTCTGGTTGTTTACTTTCAGATTAAAATGGAGGGTGTACACGAAGGAGATGGCACAGTTTTGACGGATGCGACTGACTTCATTCAGAACATGTCCAGGTTTTTCAACACAGAAGACCTTAGTGATGTTGTCATCAAAATTGGTGAAGAAAAATATTTTGCTCACAAGTTTGTCCTTGCCAAATCGAGCTCAGTTTTCCGAACGATGCTCTATGAGAAGCCATGGTCACAGAGCGTGTCAAATGAGGTCGTGCTAAATGAATCACCAGAGTGTATTGCTGCATTCCGTCACTTCTTACGCTATTTGTATACAGCCGGCATTGCCCTTAACGTCGGCAATTCGGTGGGAATCCTCTGTCTAGCTGATAAGTACAATGTGCAATCCTTGAAAGATTTGTGCATTGTATACATGTTGGAGCACTCATGCAGTCCCTATGTGGCTAATGCTTTGAACTGGTATTCATGGTCAAAGGCGCTGAACCTTGACTCCATACAAACCAACTGCACTCAGACAATAACATGGAACATTGAAGATGTAATAAAGTCTCCAGAATGGCTGCTCTTGGATATAGAGTTCATTGAAGACATACTGCGTTGTGACAAACTGGTCGTTTCCGATGAGTTTTATATTTTTGACGGAGTGCAACAGTGGCTGCTGGAAGAGTCGAAGTATGGACAGCTGACCAGTTATGCCCAGAGACTCTTGCCATTGGTGCGTTTCCCGCAGATGTTGGTGCCACAACTGTACCAAGTGGAGCAGAGTGAACTTGCCAACAATGCGTGCTGCCATAATATTCTACATCAGCTACTTGGCAAGGCATATCGTTTCCGTTCACTGGCTGCAACTGTGCACCCAGCAGACTTCAATGAGCCATACTATAAGCCACGTAATTACCTGGACCTGGTTGTTGATCAGGTCAGTATGCAGAACACGCTTCGCTTTGGAATACAGTGCGATGTCAAGACGTTTGCTGGACCCGTGCCCAGTGAGAGACGTGAAGCCGAGTGGAAGATCACCTACCGTAGGAACAATGGCTCGTGGATGATGCAAATCTATTTCAATGACACTTCCATCAGAGGTGAGCCTAGTGAGCAATCAAACTGCCAGGTGTCACTGGTGATTTTCAATGGTGACAAAAAGGTCATTCAAGTTTTACATGGTGACATCTGTGAGGTGCCGACTCGCACATCGCCTCACACTGTGCAGGTTGACATCAAGGATCCTGAGAACTCCAAAGTGATGTACGTTCTTATCAAGCCAACAGTGGCTAAGACTGAGACACAATTAGTGACGCATGGTATGGCAGCCATGGGTTCCACTGAAGACGTGTGATGCAGTATTTGGGTTAGCATTTTCATATATTGCCTGTTTCGTGTTAAAATATGAGATTTTTAACCCACATGCTTTCAGTGACCTAACGCAAAACTGACCAACTTGATCCATGCTTTTCCATTTTTTTTAATTTGTTGATTGTCTGAAAATTGAAGTCGTTTGTTTGTGTGTGTGAAGGTACTTTGCAAGTGCAGGTTTCTTGGGTCTCACTAAACCAATTTACTGAGAATGAGCTTGCCAGTGGTTAATGCAGTTTTATTCATCATTTTCCAAATTTCTAAGGACATTTGAAGCATTTCATGCAGTAGCTTTATCTTTGGTTCAGTAATGCTTGAGACACACTCGGTGAAAATAGTTGCCTTACATAAATGGGGGGGGGGGGTGTTAAAAAGATAGTACTAAAGATTTCTGGATAAAGTCCCATCTTTAGATATGCCCTGTGGGCATATATGAAGAATATAAACCAAGGGCATGCATTTGGGAAAATAAGTGTGGTTGAATCCCAAAACTTTCCCCAGTTTCATAGGAAATGGGCACCAAAACCATAACTAAATACATTTTCAGCAATAAACTCCCACCTGGTTGGACTTCAGTAATGTTGTGTGTGAAGACTTTGTTGTTTTCAATTTGCCCACTGGCTACAGTGGGATACACCCAAGCTTATATTTGTCATTTCCAAATAAGCGCCCAAGCATATATTTGGATTTGGCTTTTGGTCCCTAAATTGATGATTTCTTAATACATGCTCATGGCTTGTGTGCATAAAACTCCTGTATAGTACGGATGTTTACTTTTTACTCCCACAATTCAGCGTTCTGAAGCAGCAGTCCTAACAGTTCCTTTCGTCAGTGTACAAGTAATACCACAAACTTTCTAGTGAAATCCTTGTGAGATCTTGCCTTTCACTATCGTTATCATGTGCGATCTCACTATTCTATGCAAGATATTACTGAACATACCCCAGTGGATCAGATAGATGGAGCTGTACTCCCTAGCTTGATCACTTGTATTGCTAGTCTAAGACACCATCCATGTTGGCCTGTTGTTCGTCATCAGGCGAGTTCATTCCTGTACACGTGGTAGCTATTTCTCATCCTTTCAGCTGCCAGCACATACAATAGTGCAACAATTTATTGTGCAGGTTTTGCGATTGTAAAATTTTATAAGTTAAGTAAAACAAGGTGCGATATGGTGATTTGCCCCACATTTTATGCATAGTGGGAATCTGAGCATTGTCTTGGTCATGTTCTGTTCTGGCTGAAAGTCTCTAGATGTCTGTGACGCACATCACCTAATAGACAAAGAGCGTGAGGAGTTTAAAAGTGTTGGCTCTTGTAGACAGTTTGAAGTATTTAAAGAACATGTAAAATATTTATATTGATGTGTTGAAAATACAGTTTAACTGAACATCTTAATATCTATCATCTGTTCATGTACTAGTCACAGAGGCTATAGATACTTAGTTTGCACTTTTGACAATTTCAGAATGTTTGCATTGACATAACCTTTGATTTTTCATTGTTTTTTAAGAAAGGGAACTGGTTTGATCTTATCTCTGAAACACAAACCCCATACCCCTGCACACTACACTTGAATGCTGATGAAGTCTAAACTCAGGATAGCATAAGCAACCACAATAAGGCACTTTATTAGTACCACACACCTTGGAGCTTCCTCTAATTCCACAGTAGTCCAGGCAGCCATATTGATTTGGGATAAGGGATACATGCCTATAAATACACATTCTGTCCAAAGAAGCAATTTCGAACACTTGCTAGTACCAATGTAAAATTGGTATCAACTGAGAAGCAATTTCTGGGTTTGCAATGTACCGATAGGTTGTCAATAGCCACACAGGAGCACCAGAGTTATTGGTTTGAGAAAACTGATTCTCAAAAAGCAGGACACCTGTAAGTTACTATAACTGATAGTTCATTATTCCCATTAACACGCAGTCGAGCCAAATTAAGCTTGATCTCCAGCAGCAACAAATTGTTCTTTCAAAGATGTGAAATCACCTTTAGTGGACAATAATTTGCAACAGTTTTATAAAGGAAGGTGAGTTTATCACCACCTTAGATGCAAGATAAAAACAGCAACATTTTCTGTGGCTTTACATCAGAGAAATTTGTAACCTGTGAAGTCTAATGTCATATTTAGTGTTTGTGTAACTTCATAAGTGTTAATCCAAAAATTCAACTGTAGTGGCAATTTTCATGAAACCAAAAAGATAATTCCAATACGGATGACCTTCAAATCATACCATTCATAACTGGGCTTGCTAGAATTCATTTTATGAAAAAATGACTCAAAAACATTTTACTTGGCTCTGTCAAACGCACTTGATATATAATGCAATTTTATACACTTTAAGAAGAGCATGGAAATATAATAGGCTTTTGCACCTTCCCTACCCACAAGAAATGTTATGTGGAAAATTAATTTATTCAAACAGGGAAATTCAAACAAAACAGGTGTTAGACAATAACACAATATCTAGCAAAATACAAAAGCAGCACAAAGCAGCATTGGAAAAAATCGTGTTTGATTGGAATGCACCAAGAAACTATATCACAACATTTATGACCTCGCACTGATGCTGATCTTGACAAACATATACAGAAAGTATTGGTGCTAAAGTTTGAACACTTTATATTTGGTGAAGCACTGTCACAAATGGAGAATATTAATGCTCAACAGTACGCAACTTGTACAAACAAGTTTTTACATAAGTCAGCAATTAAGGTCTTATAAATCTCCCTAAATACATGTAATCAGATTCCTACTATTTACATTATGAACAAATTGAAGATAAGATTATTGCCAACAATCCAAAATTGATGCTAGTTGGTTATTAGGGAAACAGAGATTGATTTCAAATCGCTCATGAAATCGAGTGAAACACCAAAAGGTCACGTTCATTCAAAACTGACACTTCTGATGCACCATTCAACCAATACTGTACTGTTCTATTCATTGTGATTGGAGATAAGCCTAAATGAATTGTAGACTACTTTACAATGGGAGATATCCTGGGCTCACTAGTGCCATAAGATAGTCATCATCAAACCATACATACAGCAGCCCAAGATCTGTATACACCTGACACCTACTCACAGATCAAACAAGTTCTAACACCTTTACTACAACCACACTAAATGCCAGAGACACCTTGACATGAATGTCTGGCACAGATGTCCACTCAAAAGTAAGTCTGCTGCTCCTCAGGTTTCCAGAATCTGAAGATTGTTACAATGTTAAATACAAAGGGACTTTGAAATGCTGGATATGTCAAGAGTAGGCACTTCACGAAGACACCATAGACGTACATCACTGGAAGTTACCAGTCGCAAAAAAACGAGAAACACTTGGGCAAAAGACTGTCATAACACCTGGGCACAACACTAAGCAATTGTAAAGCCATTATTCTATACAGTTGCTATTTAACAGAGAATATAGAACAAAACATGGTATGACAAGTTCCAAGGACTACATGCCAATATCTAATTCTGGAATAATAAATCCTCACCAATCACACAGTCATATGATAAATTTATCAACAAAACAGAAAATCCCATTGCTTCAACACCTACTCAAGTGATAAACATAACATTAATTCAACACTAGCCAGGTGTATACAACTAACTCTTATCTTAATTTACACTTCTTGTTTATCTTCAAATATACATTAATTAAATACACTCCTATTTCTGTCAACTATTTTTGTCCAACTACCAATACGCATTTTGACAAAATGTTCCCTTCAATATTCACACATGAACTCTTCTTGAGCAACCAGCAGTCCTGTTGTTTAGAAAACAACATTTGTAACAACGATAGCTTTTAGACAGCAGTTCCACTGGTACTTTAGACAGCAGTTCCACCGGTACTTGTTTGATCTGAAAAGAATAAAAGAAAACTAACAGTGATGATACGATGAAAATTGCAATGAGCAACTCAATATTCACTCTGACAGTGATGCTAATGACAAAAGGTCCATTTTAGAGATTGAGAGCTAAAACCACTTCATCAGAACGGTGAATCTTCCCTGTGTGTACGAAATGCAACAACTTTATGTGTTAATGCATCTTTTTAAAGCGTTGCTTTGATTTTTTCCCAAAAATTGAATCTAGTTTGACATGGTAGAGCAAACTCAATACAGAAAGCCCACAACATGTCTTTGTTACAAGAGCAAGACGAGGTCCCACAAAGAAATTGGTTCTCCAGGCAGACTAAGAGCCCAACATGTGGTTAATGCTTGCAAAACGTAATTCACGCTTAGACACGCTAACTACAAGTTAGGTCACATAGACAGCAAAAGCACTGAATGACTACAACGTAGCATTGAAATTGCTGCACTTAAAAATAGTGAAACATTCACTCAAAACGCACCACTACTAAATATAACAAAAACATGAGAACACTTATCACAAGTGCAAGTTAGAAAGAACCGCATGCATATTCACAGTCAAAAAGATAAATCTAATTATTCACAGTCAAAAAGATAAATCTAATTATTCACAGTCAAAAAGATAAATCTAATGTGAAGATGTCACTAGTAACCTAAGGATTTATTCACTGTGTTGGGTAAACACTAAATGTTAATACCAGTTGGAGTGCATAACTGACAACCTAAGGATTCATTCACTGTGTTAGGTAAACACTAAATGTTAATACCAGCTGGAGTGCATAACTGACAACCTAAGGATTTATTCACTGTGTTGGGTAAACACTAAATGTTAATACCAGCTGGAGTGCATAACTGACAACCTAAGGATTCATTCAATGTGTTAGGTAAACACTAAATGTTAATACCAGCTGGAGTGCATAACTGACAACCTAAGGATTTATTCACTGTGTTGGATAAACACTAAATGTTAATACCAGCTGGAGTGCATAACTGACACATGAACGGAATGATTCCAACACAACCAAAACCTGGTCAAACAGAAAACGACATGAGACAAAATAAAAGAACATTTAGAGAAACCAAGAAACGAGACAACAGAACCGCAGCAGACTACAGCAAGCAAGCCACAAAAAAAAATTTTACCCCAAAACCTAACGGACATGGTCACCGGCAGCCTGGCTTTTGGAGTCTGACCTCTGATATATGGCCGTTTTGTTATCGATATGTAAATGTAAGCTGCCTGGAGAACAAAACAAAGAGAAAGTGTAAGGTGGATGGTTAAACCAGGACAGTCAGGCTAAAACAAGGATACCGTTCATGTTCAGTGTCACCATTGGTTTAGTTACAGCTATTGGTTAACTCAACTATAGGCCAAAGCTACAGACAATTAATTATTGTGTCCAGAGAATGCGTTTATTCTTATTTGGCTGGAATAAGACATTGGTATTCAAATACAAACAAGACTGCAGCGACTAGTCCACCCTCAAACGCAATACACAAAACAAACACAATGGCAAACTTGAAAACAGAAATTAAAGATGAAGGACCTGATGACCCAATGTGACAAGCCGTAGGTTCACTATTACAATTACAATTACAACAGCTGCCTCAAATTGACAACTGAGCATTTGCATGCAACACTTGTTCGAAAAAAGTCAAAGTGTACCTTGTAGAAAGTACAGTAAAACTTGCCCGAGTCAGATCAAATGGAACAGAAAGATTTCATCAGAGTAAGGAAAAATGAAAGTGAGGGTCGTCTGCACAAAATACAACTACCGTGTTGCCAAAATGACCAAGCTTATGAAGACTCGACTTCTGTACTTTCAATTCAGGCATATTTTACGGTAGAATGTTATCTTGATCAACCAATAAACTATCACTCTTTACCAGGTTCCTTTAATGTATCCCCATCGCCAGCTAGTTCACCCTGACCAGCTTGTGGCATACTGTCCAACACTGCCGCAGCTTCCTCCGCCTTCTCTTCACCAATTTTGTCCTGGAGCTCAGCTGGTGTCAGGCTAGTCAGTTTCTCTGGCAGATCTTCGATAGTTACCTCTTGTGTGTCCACCTGCAAAAGTGTTGGGAAGGGGCAACGTAATAATTAGAAATATGCAATGGAGATTAGTGGGTAGCGCAATGTTATAATTAGAATATGCAATCAAGATTAGTGGGTAGGGCAATGTAATAATTAGAAATATGCAATCAAGAGTACTGGATAGGGCAGTGTTATAACTAAAAGAATTAATGAGCAATCAAGATCAGCGGGATAAGGACAGGCAATCATATAATTAGAAAAATGTAATCAAGATTAGTGGGAGAGTCTGTGCTACAATTAGCAGCAATCAAAACAAACACTGGCCACTAAACCTATTCATCAAATAAAGACAAATTTCTTAGTATCACACAGTAATGTCAAAATCAAGGAAGTTACTGACAACTTATAGGGCACGCAGGTGAAATTTTCATTTTCAAGACCAGCAGTGGAAGCTGGACACAAAATAACAGCTTTTGCAATGATAAGCAATACAAACTCTTCCGAAAAAGAGCTAATTTGACAGCAGTACATTATACGCTTTGCAACACCTTACAAGAACATAAAATCCATCAGATGAACAGACAATTCACTTCCTGCCTAAAAGAAAATCAATTTCAACTAGGTCCACCATCTCATGCATAATAATATTCTTGACCCAAGAGTGTCACCTGCTAATTACAACTGACATCTCAAACATTGAGGACCAAATAACTGTAGATTACCCACTAAAATAAGTAATTAGTAAAATTCTACGGACTTAATATTACCCACCACTAACTCGCAACATTTCACCATCCCACCGACTCACCTCGCCATTCACCACTACGTCTCCTTTCTGTGGTGAGCTAGCACGCACTGCTGCGCCGCCATCCTTGAATGGTGACCCAGCTCCATCACCGGCACCACGCTCTGCCTCAACAACAGTCTCCGACGATTTCTCCATCTCAAGGTCACGTGACACAGCCGTTTCTGAAGGATCCTCCATTGAGCAGGACTCATCTTCATCATCTTCATCTTCGTCACTGCCAATTCTGAGACAAGAGAAAAAACATTCACGTAGAGTACAGGCCGTGAGTATTCAGACAAAATTATCTGGACTTCCCCGTCGTGACGGTTTGGCGGAAGCAGAATTCATCGTCAGGGTAGCCTTCCCTCACGACTGAAAATGAAGTAGTAAAGTTAGATTGGTGGCTAAGCCATTCTGTAATTAGAAATTTGCCAACCTAATAGTTATTACAAGTCACTTTGCTGTTAACAGAATTAGCTGTCATTACGGGAAACGGTAATTTGTCCAATTACTTTTTCGACCAGTGTTTTCCGCAGCACTATTTCAAACACGGAATTTCCTAAATCAGCAGTTTTTGTTGAAGAAATCACTAAACTGCGATGTAGACTTCCAGTCACTCAGTAGAATTACGCTTGACCTTTAAATTTAATACACCTAAAATACTTGATTTATTGCCACATTAGCTTTTAGCTCTACTAGTTTCTAACTGTGCATAAGTAGTGTATTCAAATTCATCTTGGGTTGATCTCAGATATACAATAGTGTGTCAATAATGTCTGCTTAAGTTTAAGTAAGGACCTAGAAAAATTCCAAATTTGGCGACCTTCGGAAAATCATATCTCAGAAATAGCCGATTCTATACAAAATGAAACTTTCACATCCTATACTTGATACAAAACACTGTCAGAAAATGTGACAGACTGATATAAAGTCAAAAGTCAAATTCTCAGGCTTGCTCATTTCACAAAAGATATCCTTTAATTTTTGTACTTTGGCTGAATTTACAGACTTGTCTATAAGGTGATACGTGACTCCCAAGAGATGAAGAACAAGACCCAGAGATTATAGACCTTACGCAAGCTCATACATAAGCGTAACTTAAATTAAAAAAGCAAAGACTTTAACGAGTTGAAGTGTTTCATTTTGTTTCATAACACAACTTTAATTCAGTGACCTATGAATTAGTATAATGTTCTACAGTCTGCACGAGACAGATACAGGTTCAAAGCCAGAAACAAATACACTGCAAATAATACACGTTAATTTACCTGGTAAAGGGCTTAGTTTCACTGACAGAAAGTTCAATTTTCATCTTTGACGGAGTGTCCTTTATTTCTGTAGCATTAGCAAGTTCGTCATCCCTTTCCTGAAATAAACCAATATTAAGCACACTTCTATAAATGGCGTATTTAAAGTGATTTAAGACCAGCAACAGGGCAAGTAATTTACACATTAAGTAAATAATAGCTACCTCCACTTAAAGCTACCATGAGTTTAGGAATGTGTGTGTTCACACATTAGTAACTAAACACGTTCCAAGCTATGAAGGGCCAGTTCAAGAATGTTTAAGAGTCGCAAGAAGTAAACATGTTGAAACAATTAGCTTAACAATGAATAATTCATGCATTTATCATCGTCCTTAAAACGTCAACAAACAAAAATTGATGTTTCACCTAATCCCACATCGCCCATCCTCAGATCCTACCTTTCCCAACTCATCCTCCTCCAGGTCCTCATCGTCAACCTCACTCTGACCTTCCTGTGTAGTTGTGTCCTGGTTGTCTTGGTCACCGACGTCAACACTAGTTTCTGTCGATGTCTCCGTGTCGCCACCGCCTCGCTGTAAACCAGAACAAGACGAGTTATGAACAGTGGTGAAATGGACTCGGCCAAGTCCAATTGCATTCTCGTCATGGCTAGTATCCGACTGGTCACCCACGTCGCCACGCTGCAAGAGAGAGAGCGGACGTGGATGAGAGTCATTCCAAAGCCCTACAATACAGGTTGTTTACCTGCTTTAGCTGCTTCCACACTTCCTTCTGTGTCAGTTTTGATTTTGTATCACCGTGATTCAATGATTAATCAATCCCTTACTTGAGCCGATGTATCATTGTGCAAAATAATTCTGATTCTTGTTTTACATGAAGCCTCAGGGCACATCATACCGTTTGTGTTTACATGCAGAATTACAACACGCTATGCTATTTGTGTTTACATATTATACCAATATAACCATCATTAATTCACATGCATTATAAGTCTCCAAAGGAATAAGTTGGCACTGACTCAAATTATCAATTTTAACTGTATAATGGTTCATAAATGAGTACATCAGTTCACCAGTTACACAGCACATAAAAGTTGTCCAAGTTTTCCCAGCCATTCGTGTGGGACTGAAATGACAAGGCACAAGAATCCCACCTTCAAAACACAACCTTCAGTAAATAACGAAGTAACACGCGCACTTACTGCAGTCCACTTTTGTCTGGCCTGACTCTTGATCTTAGGATCATCCAAGTCTTGCATAAGACGGAAGAAGGCGAGTTCGTTGAATAAGATCTCGGACATGTCCACTAGGAGGTCTTCCCCACATTCACGCATCCTGGTGGAGAAGGAACAGAAATGTAGTTGTAACAACACTACTGTTTGTCAATAGTATGATGTTGACTAAAATTAAAATGTAAGGTTTGTATTGAAGCACTTCAAATGTCAAAAAATTCACTCTTTAAGCCTCAATACACAAGCTCAGATGTAACAGGGTTTCAGCTAATACCTTACTCAGAAGTGATTTCTGGCTTAAAAAGAACTCAGATAAAACATTCTTTTTTAAAGATTGAAGTCCTTGAGTGGAAATTACTAGACTATCATTCTATGCATGGTAAGTGTTACGATAGTCAGCTCAACAGTATGTATAGTGATTTGGTATACAAATACTAGATGTATTTACTAATCTGTACTTTAATAACAGCTTTAAACAATTTCTATTTAAGCTAAGACATTTACTAACAACATAGCCTGATTAAGCAGGCATGGTTACGTCATACAACACCCTACTCACTTGCGCCCTTCAAACTTTGAGAGTGAGTCTTGCAGGATGGAGCCAAGCTGCTTGTGAAAGAAGCGGACGAACTCTTGGCCGTCGTCGCGCTGTTTAGTCAGTGTCAACACCAGCCTCTTTATGTAGGAGAGTAGCTGCTGTGAACAGACATCATCCATATGTTCCTTCAACACAGGGATCACCTCCGTCATGATACCTTTGATTTGACGGTCCAGCTGCTGAGTGTCAATACGCGGATACTGAAATGTAATTGAATCTTACATCACAGAATTGTATAGGATCATAGAACCTTCACGGCTGAAATGTGAAATGTCTATCTTCAAGGAACATGGCCATTGCTCTGCTCCCAGTTTTGACGATATTTCAATAGAACTTGACCGATCTGTGACCGATGCCCTATGTAGAAAGTCTGATGGAAGGAACAAGCACAGTAGCAATCTCTCCCTTTACAAAAGACTGCTACAACATACACTAACTGTATCATAACCATGTTCAAAGTGCTGATTAATATCATATTTAAAATTTCACTTAGTATTTGAGGACAACAATCAAAGATTACAGACTCTATTCAACTTACAGGGACATCCGACACAGAGCTTTCACTCCCCTGGTCCTGGGCCGAGCTGCTAGTCACCTCAGAGGCTGTGTCAGTTGCAAGCTGTCTAGATGGCCCAGCCTGCTCTTTGGCCTCCTGTTCCTTCAGTTTGCGCTCATATTCACGCATCCTTTGCATAGCCTTTAAGTAAAATATTAACCACCAATTGACAATTTGCAATAAAGTTTTGATTGCGGTTGATACTTTATTAAGCCTCCATTTTGTCAAACAGATCTCGTACCTACAATGTTACAACAGACATGTAATTTTTTTACAAAACTGCACTCTGCATTTAACATCAATAGAATGAGAAGACAACATCAATCAGGTATTGATAAAATCACACGGAAAACATTCCAGTTTAAAACTTTTCTGGTACACAAAATAACAAGTTTATATCTCTCAGGGTAGACCACTACAGAGGTATAATAAACTTTGCCATGTTTTGAAATGCTGCTTGTTGTAACAGAGTCTGAAGACAGATCAGCAAAGGACCAAGTAAATTATTTCTGAAAACAATGCACACACCACACAACTACTGGAAAGAAATAAACTAAGGTATCAGAAGAAACAGGTCTTCAAGACAACGACCTAAAAGCACACAGTAAGTGAAGTATTCCATAAGCAGAGACAAAGAGCATCAGAGTGGAGTCAGAAGACAGAGAGCCCTTGGGTACCTTATCAAAATGAATGACGGTGTCCCCCAGCGAATCCTGGGCAAAGGGACTGTCGCCCATGCTTAATGTGGAGAACGGACTTTGGTTAGCAAGCGCAGCTAGGTAGTCGTCCTATCAAAACAAACAAGCAGCATTTCAACAGCAGCTAACATTGACTGATACACAACAAAGTGCAGCTGGGAGGGCCGTCTCATAAGGGAATGAACTGCGCAGCAACTGTTCTCATCCAAAACACACTTTCTGAATCTCTCACCACTTTTTGACACAATACCATCACGATGAAAAAAGGCAGGGCACAACAAACAAAATTCATTCCCTCATCAACGAAGCAAGTTGGCCAACAACCCTCCCATCTAAGACAGTACAAACACCTGACGGTTGAGGCCTGCCTCAGCCCGCTCACCTTATCAAGGTGTATTACAGTGTCTCCCAGTGAATCCTGGGCAAAGGGTGACTCCCAGTGGCCTGAGGGTGGGGTCGACATGGAGCTCTGACTGTCTACAGTTTCCACATAGTCATAGCAGTCACTCTTCACAGAGCCAGCGACCAGAGAGTGCTTGTAATCCCTGTGCATGTTGAGGGCATACTTTCTATCAAACCCCATTAGTCTTGCCTGTAGCAATAATTATCATTTAAACGTTAAATTATTCCCAGGTTAGCATTCTTGGAATACATTTCTGAAAGAACTTACAGAGCTGAAGTTCAAGGGCAGAATTTATATGTATTATACTGCAGCAAACATTCACTCAAGAACTGTAATTTGCCCTTTTTTCTTCAAATTAGTAGGGTCATTTAGCAAGCAGTGGTAGGCCTAGGCAATGGCCTAAACCCAAAGGTTCACCGAAATCTGTACAACGCTTCTGACCTGTATCAAACATGGTGCTTAACAAACACAGAACTGGCCGAACTAAGTCAAGACTGGTATACCACATCCCTACTAACTACAAACAACGCTGACCATAAGACAGTATTATGTAGGAGTGGGCACTTGTTTCTTTCACCCAAATTTTACCAGATAACACAACATAGAACAGTAAAATATCTAAGCAAAGAATTACTAGGCATTCGCTGTGATATTTTGGAAATTGATAATGAAGATGAGCTCTCTTTCTCATGATTTTCTTTGATGCTGTCAAATAAGACTTGCAAAGGCAATCAATCTCAACTGTTGTAACTCCGTCTCAGTTTACACTGTCAGCATACACATCAGTAGAAAACACTTTTTCTCACATCATTGCCGTGTATTAACAGCTATTGCATTTGGCATTGTTTTCAAACAATAGTGTGAAATTTCCATAACCGACACTGGCATAATTTCGAATTTACACTGCAGGTATTCATCCATTCTAAGTAACAAGGTTAACAATAAACCTTGACTGTACTATCTGTACTATCGACTGTCTCACCTTCACCTCTTCTTCATCTGTAGTTATAAGGCTTTCACTTGGAGTGTGCTCTGAGCCAGTGGTTATGTTCTGTTGGTTCAACCAGGGGGGTGGGGGCTACAGCAGGGGAGATAAGACATGCTGTTAGATGCTGGAGAGGGGAGGGGGTGAGGGGCACACCTAGGTCTGGTTAGATTTTAAGAGATTTGTATTCACTATCAAACAAGCTGATAAGAATGTTATTAAGACAGTTTAGCCAAATCGAACACCACAAGTGCAGAGCTTTTGTCAACTAAGATAGTCGTTGTCGTTACTAAATGTCTTCATTCAGGAAAAAATTCCTCCGGTTGTAACTCACAGCAGTATTTAAGGTCTGAGAATCACTCTACGATATGTCAATCAAATCGCAAGAAACACCACTGACTTTTAAGATACCGGCGATGCAAAGCAAAGGTATACAGTCAAACTACAGAAAATCAAGTTGCCATAAACTCACTACACATATCAAGACTTACAGCAGAAATGGACTCGCTGGCAGTTTCCTCTGTCAGAAATCGTGTGACCAGATCTTGTATCGCATAAAGCGCCCTCTGGCGAAGATAGTCAGAGGAGAGCATCTGAAGCTCACGGAACAGCTCAATGAGGAAGTGAGGCCGATTTTCGTTCTGGGAGATCAGCGTAGCCACCTCAGAGTAGATGGTCTCCCGGAGAGCCTCAAACAGTGAGAACTCACTGGGAGCATCTGATTCACGGTATGATTCGGACCTGGAAGTAGCAGGTTTTAAATCAGTACGTGCTCAGCTTGGAACAAAACTTCTGCAAGGAAGTGCAAACAACAAGATTTTTTTGTCACAATACACTTCCTAGCAAAAAATGCTGCCGATTATCTATGAAGTGTTTTCTTGAGTCACTTAGTGTTTTGCTGGCAGCAAGATAAGTAAGGAATATCACAAGACTGACTTTATATGCATAAGTGGCTTACTTCATTTTGACAGCTAAATGGTGAGAAAGTGCAGTTTTAAACTATAGAATTCCTTTTAAGGTATCACTAACAATGAAATGTAGCCTTCCACCAATGGATTTCAACCTGCCAAAGCTATCTTAGAATGATCACCAGACGTGAATTACTTCAATCCACAGATGTGTCAAGTCTAATTTTCAGTGCTTTACACAGTTATCTATCTGCCCAATGTGCCAATCATGACAACACACAAGTCCATATCAGGCACACTCACTGACCACACACAAGCCCATATCAGGCACACTCACTGACCACACACAAGCCCATATCAGGCACACTCACTGACCACACACAAGCCCATATCAGGCACACTCACTGACCACACACAAGCCCATATCAGGCACACTCACTGACCACACACAAGCGTTCTTACTCACCTTTCACTAGTGGCCCTTGCTATAGCCTCTTGCTTGTCTCTTATGCTAGACATGACACTTGACATGCTGGCATTGTCCATGAATGCAGTGCCACTGATACCACCACTGAGATGACCTGGTTGGTCAAATGGGTTGAACGGAGGGTACGCTCGATTGGAAACCTGCTGGCTGGATGTCTCAGACACCATCGACTGTTGGGAACGTGCTGAGCTGTCCCTTGCATTAGCTCTACGACGGATATTAAACAGAACTCGACATTACTTAAAGCAGTCACACAGTAATTGGCATTTAAGCTTTATAAACACATTTCAAAAGCAACTTTCAATGTTATGCAAAAACAACCCCCTGGCTGGTACAGGTTTAACCAGTAGTGCACGATAATGTAATTATGATGGAAAAATATAGTTGCCAATACAAACCATGCACTGATTACATTACATAGTGCAGTCACAAAATGATGTTGCTATACAAACACTTCAGAAAGCACTATCAATGTTTTCACACACAAATCAAAATTTTCAGTCTCAGACTGTTGTCAAAGATTTTACAACTTGTGATCAATAATTTAATCCTAAATCCCACCTTCGGCTGCGATATCTCCGGCGCAGAATCTCCTCCAGGTTAAGCTTGGGAACCTCTACAGGCTGGGCCTGCACTGGTAGTTTGGCTGGCTTAGTGGGGTGGCTCGACGCCATGTAGCCCCTTGTGGGGGTGCCACCAGCAGCCCGGTCCACAAACATCGGTTGCCTTGCTGTGGCACCTTGCGGGCTCTCAGTCTGCTGTCCAGTTGTAGAATATTGTCTCCCCACATCTTGGTCAGCGCTGGCCGAGCGAAACGGACTGTTGAAATTGGACGGGAACTGAGGGCTGAAGTTAAACGGCTGGTTGTAGAACCCTGCCATTGGTGGATACATTGGCATGCCTGGGGATGCATAGGGTGACATGAATGGACTCGGGTAGGGAGCAGACACATAAGGGTTCCACGGGCTCTGGGCACTCATCGGACGCTGATAGGCGCCAGAGGCATAGGGGTTTGCATCCGAGTCGTCCATATTGAGATTGTCGATGTCGGTCTCCGTCTGCTGGATCAAATGCTGGATTTGTTCCTGCTGACGCCGTATCTCCCCCTGTTGGGCATACAGCTGGCTGTAACACTGGTTGAGAGAGAACATGAGCTGCTGTTGCTGCAGCTGTGCCTGGTGTTGAGACATCAGGTTGTGTAACATACTGGACCGGTAAGGGCTGTCACCTACAACAATCATTATCAGCTAATTTGTGATAGTCAGATGGACCTGAACATACAATGCATTAACTACAGACATCAGGGAAACAATGCAAACCAATCTTGTTCACATATTCACTAATAAAAACACAGAACCAAGCTGTCAGTAAGAAAGAAGATAAAAAAAAAATGGTAATACCAAAAAATCGGTGAATTTTCTTCTAATGAAAACCTGTTTAATTTCCAGTAAAAATTGGAAGTTATTTATTAAATCAACACTAACTTTCTTTTGGATTCTTAGCCATGACAACTTTACAGAAGTTAGACGACCAAAAGTCGAACCAACAGTATCAGTTGAAGAATTGGCAACACCTGTCGTCAGGCCCCTGCTATCTGGACCTGGTCTTACCTGAGATGGTGGCCCCCTGAAGTGCATCAGAGAGTGCCTGCTGGTCCTGAAGTAGTGACTGACACAGGCTGGTGGTGCGCTCCAGTTGGTCACGTAGGCTGGACACACGCTCGTCACCATCACCCTCCTCGTTCACTATGTCCGGGGCCGAGCGGTAATTCTGAAGGCATTATAACGAACAACATGTGAATGTCCATTGAGATTAGTTACACAGACAACGGGTATAAAAACCTGAGAAATTTGTGTTCCGTAATGCTAATTGAAGAACAAAGCCCATCTTAACCTTGTCACGGCCTTGAGAAGAGCTGTCAACAGGGAGCACCAAATGAAATACAAAGAAACAGTAGTCTTTCTTGTAACCAAGCTCACCTCTTGCCGTCTAGGACTAAACCTTGGCCAGCCAGCAGAGTAAATGTGGTTGGGGGACATCCAGTGAGACCGTAGTGGACTGCTTCGTGGGTCTGCAATATAACAGAACAAAAATGGCTCATGAGTTATGTGCTTTTAGTATACTTCAGGCAAACAATTAAGACATGAGAATAATGACGAGCACATGATATCAAATACTACAAAGGGCACAGTAAGCTACACTATTTGTGATCATCTCACCTTGAGGATCATAGGTGTGTCTAAACACCTTGGGTCGGACACCGCGGGCACCAGAGGGACTAGTGTCCACCACTGGCAGGCTGATGGGTCGGTCTCGTTGACGGGCACGGTAGTCATCCTCGATGGTGTATGTCTCCTTGTCAGAGTCCTGCTCTTCTTCCTCCTCCTCCACCTGAACGATGCCGTCGTCAGGGTAACCTGAAAAGTAGGTAAGAAAATAGTAACAGTACACTGGAGACCAGGCTCAACCACAAGATCACTGTGGCTTCTTGAGCCATAGCTCAAAAACGTTATGTAAAGTTGACCTTCCATAAAACAGCAACATAACTTAACAGATGTCAGACCCATAAAAGACAAAGAGTGACAATAATGATAATATATACAAATGTACCAACAATAGACAGAGTAAAGAGGAAAGTGGCGACACGCAAGATTTTTTATCAAATCCTAGCAATACTTAGTTCATGAAAACCATACTGATCTGGTTATATTCACTGAAATCCAATCATTAATGGAGTATTTAAACCACTCTCCGCATGTAACACTATTTACCATCATCTTCAATCTCAGCCTGGTCTTCACTGGCTCCATCATCTTCGTAGATTTCCGCTAGATTGTCCGTCGTTGAGCCTCCCCATGTTGCCATAGTAGTGACGTCACCACTCACCATACTGGTTCTGGAACATAATGTAACAAGTCAATCACTAGCAGACACAAGTACAACCCACACAGCAAGACGTGTTCATGAAAAAGTACCTAGGAATACTCAAACACATAATTTAGGGTGGTTGGGCTAATTTTGAAAATTATAAGACTGACACTATCTTCCCTGTTATTTGTAAATCCAAAATCTAACAGTTAACAGTCTAAATGCCGACGTAGAGCTTGTGCAAACTATTACCAAGAAGAGTCAATGTCAAATTGAATCTAAACTCACAACTGGCAAACATGGCAATGCAAGAAAAAAAGACACTCAGCCAGTTAATTTGCAATATTTGTCCAAGTGTCTGTTTCATGAAATGAGACTTGGGACTCATGTCAAACATTGTCTAATGCTCCCAATTGGCTGTTACTGCAGGAAGTTTTCGCTTCAGGTTTGATTCAAGTCCCAAGTCTCTATGACAAAATGAGCCTCTAACTCCTCACCCCAACTGATCTGAGAATGACACAGTGTCACTCTGATTGTCCTGAGGTTGGTTCCTAAAGTACGACTTCTTGTTACGGTCCTTCTTCATCATGGCCTCCAGCTCCCTCTTCTTCTGACGCAGCTCTTCCCTCAGCATACGCTGACTGCGCATTTTGTCCCATAGTTCATCATTTGATGGAACTGGGTTGGAAGAAATAGTGGCAATAGTTTGTGACGTTTATGTCACTACATATTTTATAATAATGCGCTTAAACCAAAAATAGCAACCTTTGTTTACTGCAGAGCGTTACTACGCTTTGCGACCCTGTTCACAGCAAGGGTACACAGCCTCATGACAGTTCAAGGGCAAGATGACAACCAATGATATGATTAGATGAAATCCTGGTATTTTTGTTTGACAGCCAATTCTTGCAAAACAGAATTATTTTAACTTAATGATCTTCATGACCATTCAATAAGGACAGGTCAGAACACACCCATTTAGAAATTATGAAAAATTGGCGGCGATGTTTTAGGTTTTAGCACCATTTAAAAACCAGTCAGTGGAGGTCTATGAGGACGTTTTTTATATGCAATCATACAATCATCAGCACTTGGTAACTAAATGCCGCTATACGTCCATTTGCCCACAACACCTGCTGCAATGGCATCATGCCAATGACATGGAGCTTATACCAAAATGAACCCTGGTTAGCCAGTTCACTCTACAGGTATTCAGAAAAAATAGTTCTTTAGACATATGTTTGACAAAAGTGAATGGGATGCAGAGCAGGTAGGAGAGTATCAAAGCAAACAAGTTACAGTGAAATATTTCCATGTCTCATACTGATCATAATTTTCATCCAGAAATTTTTTGTAATACCCCACTATATTTTATTTGTTATGCTGCTTTTAGGTATTATAATTATATCTTGAAAACAAACTTGGAGAGAAAGAAGATTAATGCGACTTGTTAAAATGCACACATGACTAAACAGCAAACATTGTGCTTCTGGGGGTGTTTTTAGTATGATCATAAAAATGGCCACCAGATGGCACAGAATATGTCTTAGCTGTCCAAAATTGAAAAGACATCCTTGCCTATTGCAAAACTATTTGCCAAATTTCGTGAAAATCCACAAAGGAACTCCAAAGATATAAATGCACTAGGGGACAGAGGGGTAGTCAGAGCCGACCAAAAAGTCGTATGCAGTCATGGTCATATGTACAGGAAAACACCTGCATAAGTTCACAAAGGAATCGCGAGCTGCAGCTATGATCGCAAAAATATAAAACCACCACTAGGGGACGCCATAGTTGTCAGACCTGTTATAAAAACAATGTTAGCCATAGTCATCTCATCAAGAACACAACTGCTAAGTTTCATATAAATACGTGGCGCAAAATAAATATATTAAAAACTACTCACCATCATCAGGAATGTCAAACGTGACAGAGTTGGTCTCAGTGTTTTTCACTTCCTTTTGGATCCCAACTGGCTCACTGCCGTCTTGACGAGGAGTTCTCAACTGCAAGGCAAAGCAACTCTACACAACTACGTAACTCATACAGAATACCAACACCAGGGCACTATATGGCCACACACAATTCACTGGACATCACACAGTATAGCTGCCAAAATACAGCCCTTCGTGAAAAAGCACAAGTTTTGGCTAGATCATTTAAGATTATGTAGAACCCTAGAAGAATGTCTAAATCTGGCTAACTCCGGAACATCATATCTCAGAAATGGCCAATCAGATTCACATGAAACAGTCAGATACTACGCTTTATACACTGGTCTCTAAAACCCTTTTGCAGGGGATGCTATGAAAAGGGACTTCTACAATTCTTTGAAAAGTCACATAAAACGGAACCTGGCAAGTCACTTTAAAGTAAGAAGGATGGTCTAAAGCATTTAACATATTGTCACTTCTTTATGACCATAGAAACCACTTCGCAGTTGAGTGAGGAACAATTCTGGACCGGTTTTAGCAGAAAGTGGTGCAAATCAGTAATAGGAGTCATTTCTTTGACGGAACGTTAGTTTACAGCAGCTTCAACTCTTCAGTCTATGCTACAGCTAGTTTTTAGTTTTGTTCTTTGAAGAGCTTGTTATAGCCGCAATTGTCATATGGCAGTTTGTTTCAGAGTACACAGAATTAAACCACAACACTCAAGACTTTCTCAAAACCGCACTCATTTCAAAGTGACCTGCTAGTTACTTATTCAAACTTAAATACAGGGCAGTCATAGACTGGATTCAGCCTCAGTGACCAACAGGCCTGACATAGCCAAGACATGAAAGCACAAGTTGTCATTGCCACCAGAGACCGCATATGTGACCACTCCATCTCAAGCTGCCTTACCACTGGGAACTGTTCCTGTAGTTTCTGCAGTTGATCCTGTATAGCCAATAACTTGGTCCTCTCTACCATCAGATCCTCCAACTCTGACTGCTGCTGTGACATGCGCATCTCGTAGTAAATATTCCTGTGATAAGGTCACCAATAACATTTTACACAACTATAATCCATGTTAGCCACATGACCAAAGCCAATTAAGCCAAAGGTCAAAGGTTGTCTGGTCCTGTGCATAAATTGCTCACGTTGCAACAAGGTTTACTGCCACACATCAAGCAATGTACATGTTTATTAGTAGTATGAGACACCAATACACCAATGTACATGTTTATTAGTAGTATGAGACACCATATACACAAGTACATGCACAGCATTCTATGAGATACAATAACATTTACTAGCCCCTGATTACGATGAGCATGAATTTAAAGCAAGAATCGTCATGTTTTCATAACAACACAACCTGCGAAGTACACGGTGAGACAGAAATGTATTACAACCCAAACGTTAAATAGAAACTTATGTCTTGTGCATGGCATTAGTGATATGTACACAAAAGAAGTATTTAACTATGGAGAGCTTAGAAATGGCAACACGCTAATTTTAGTCACCGTATCAATTCTTATGTCTTCACCACTAAAGTCACAGAAATCGATAAAACAACACCTAACCTTCAAACTCACCTGTCTGTTATGGAATCTCCCGAAGGTACATTAAAGCCTGGTACCTTGTCAGATGTGGCTGTAGCCTGTGACGTGGTGTCACCATCGTCCATACTGGCAGCTAGCTCAGCCAGATCATCTGGCAGGACTCTGGCAGCGTCCGGTGACTGCTGTACCATAGCTACCAGCTCCTGCAGACGTTTGAGTTTTTCTTTGGCCGCACGCAGTTTCCTGGTGAACAAACGGGTCTCACAATTGAAATTCTTGTTATGTGGTAACTTTTACTTTTCTACTGGCGCACAAACTAAGTTTGACATCAGCAGTTTTGATACCTTCACTGTTATTTTTAAGGCACCCATACAAAAGCAGCAAATCAACACCTGACAGACAACTACAGCTTTGGTAAACGACGCCTCCACGGGCCTGTTCCTCCAAGAACCTATTAGCTTTTGCATTTTGACTTTCAGCTACAGATAGCTTAGCCTGTTTTTGTGAAAGTCAGAAAAACTATCTACAACTTCGAAATCAGAAATCCATAGTCAGATCCACTAGACCGAAGAAAAAACATTTCAATAAACACAAAAGACAAGAAAGCATATTTGGCAATTCATAGTTACATTTTTACTTATGCCTAAAATCAAAATGACATAAGTCGAGAAAGAGACCCTTGGTTTGATGGAAGCATGAAGAATGAGATGATCACTCTAAGGATAAAAATGGCCGCCCTATTTGTAACAGGAACTTACAGATAATTGTTATTTCTTCACACCCAGTCAGACTCCGTACTCACACTCAGAAGGTAACAGTCAGATATAAAGTGTCCATATTTTGAGAACAAGTTTTTCTCTATTGGATAACAGGCATCAAACTGGTTCTCAAAGTGTGGGCCCATTATATATGACTATTGCCTAATCAGACACTCATCTGACACACCCAGTCCACACACTCCACTCACTCAGCTAGTCAGACCACGTCTACAAACACTCGACTGACACACCACGCTAGACTTTGTACTCACACTCAGACACACGCAGTCAGACCCAGTCACCAAACACACAGACACTCACCTGACTTTCTCCTGTATCTCGGGGTCGTCACCGAGGGCGCCCAGGTTACTGCTGAGATGAGACTCCGTTTCCGTCGTGTCACCCTCGGTATCCGCCTCACTCTGCTCAGACACCATACTCTGTTCTTCCTCCTGGGTCAACGGTCCCTGGCGCTGGGCGTACTCCTGCAGTTTGGCAGCCACGCTTCCTTTACCCTGCATCTCTCTGAACAAATAAATAAAACAAACACAGGATAAATACTAAAGTCGTGACTAACCTTCACAAAACAATACTTTGAGCTCACTTTGGCACACATCAATGTTCAGTAATGTACACCACCACCATGTGCTTTGAGTCTCCATCCATCATAAGTAATACCTTAGAATATTCTAAAGGCACTGCGACCACATCTCCATTTTCTTTTTTTAAATCAAGGCTATGAATGTTCTGTAGCACCTTATACACAATTTTGAGTGTCTTTAACTGAATACTTACAAAATTGTAGATATTAACTCGGTAAAAGTACATATTTTCTGCAAGTAGAGCACCTGTAGAAATAGACTTTTTACCAACCATTAATTGGGTCATATGACCCATGTTTTTCTAGTAAAATTTACTATAGTCAAAAAATAAAGGTATATACATTGCAAAAACAACGGAGTTAATTACATGGCTAAATTTTGTTTGACATAAATTTCATTTGACATAGATTTCGTTTGATGTATTAATATTAAATTTCATTTGACATAAATTTCGTTTCATATAGTTGTTCAAGATGAAATCTCAAAAAACTCATTTCAATCTAAATCATCATTTTGTTATTATACTTGTATGGAACTTTTGAGTCTTTTATTAAAGTTCATTGAGTTTTCTCTTGTGATAGTCCATCAGCCAAAAGTGGAACATTCAAAAACAATTGATAATCATAGTGTTTTGAAAAACAGTGCCTCAAACATAGTATGCACATGTATCCAATTGGACACTTCTGAGATGTGATGTTCTTGAGTTCAACAACTTTGGACAATTTTCTAGGGTTCTACATAACCGTGACAGTGGAGACAGAAACACTACACAAACAGCACCCATTTCAAGAAAGACAGAAAAGTCCACATAAGATAATTTAACTTGAAGGTGCTAGCCCACCTCAGGTTCCTCATGAGATCTGGGTCCTCATAGTCACTGTAAGCCGGCAAGGATGACTGTTCTTCACCGTCAGCATGGATGAACTCTGTGCCACTCTGGTAGTACTGCACCAGGTCACGTAACTGACTTAGACGGTTGCGCACTTCCTGTAGTTTCCTGTAAACAAAGTGAGGAATTGGCATTGACACAATTTGATTCACATACAAACAATCTTCACATAAACAGCAGTGTTGATCTTAATAAATAATCATGAAAGCTGATCAATATCTATAAGACGCTTCCAAAAATTGTCACATTGAAGCTGTGAAGATGACTTAAAAAAAGAAAGTAAAAAAATTGTTACTGCTTTGACAATATTTTGGCAACTTTCATTTCTGTTTGACCTGTTCACAAATTAACAGCCCATCTGCAATTTTGTTTCACTTCCCACACCAGAAATTATCTCCCTTCATACAATTGTAAAATCCAACGTAGGAATAGTCCAATGAAACAAAATCTTGTGTTTTTGTACAACAAAAACAAGAGCAATGCAGAGCGTTGCTATGCACTCACCGTGTGCACCTCATAGCGCAGATACAAGTGATGAATACTATTTTAAACATTCCCACTAGATGGAGCTAGTAAACTTAAAATAGCCTCTAGGGGCACAGAGCAAGTCACCAATGCTCTCCTCAATATGAACGCACCTGCCAAGAGTGTAAAAAATTAAAATTGGCACTGGGGGCACAATGGAAGTGAAATATGTCCACACGTCGTCATCTGTTGTCATGTTCATAGAAATACCATTGTCAATTTCACAAAGATCCAGCAGGGAGAAACAGCTGCAGACACAAAGAAAGCAATCTGCCCATTGACCTATCGCAAGCTCAGCCCCCTTGCGTAAAGTCGACTAACAAACAAAAAGTTTTACCCGGCAACGTGTTGTTGGTCAGGTAAAATGGCATCCTGGAAACCAAGGTGTGTCATTAATGCTGCGTTCTTAATGGTCAGTTAAGCCGTCACTCAAAATCCTGGCGATAGGTCAATAGGAAACACCACAGAAGTCAAATTGTCCAAAAATTGTCAACGATACTTTTCCCACTAGGAACACTAATTCTTAATGCTTTGATCGATGGAGAGATAGACGACAAAATCAGACTAAGATGATAAAAACACAGCCACTAGGAGGCATACACTATGTCAAAGTCATCTCAAAACAAAAAGGTGTCACCGCCTCATTAATGGAAACCTACTTGCCAAATTTCATAAAAACTTAACAAGGAACTCCAGAGATACAGAGGAAAACAGAGTAAAATTGCCACAAGGGGGTACAGCAGGAGTCGGATCCATCCAAACGTCGTTGTCATCCCTTGTCACCCTCATACAAATACATTTGCCAAATTTAACGAACCTGTAGAGGGTTTATAAGAGACAGTCATGGGCACAATGAAAACAGAACTGCCACTGGGAGACGTCACAATAGTCAGCGCTGTCAAAAAATCACCGTGACACGTCCTATTCACAGTAAGAAGATTTATGTCAATTTTCGTAATGATCGCAAGAGTGGTTTGGCCAACACACAGGCAGACGCTAAAAACAGACTAAAAAACATTAAAAACTAGGCGACGTGCACTACATCAAATCCATCTGAAAATGGAAAGATGCAATAGCTTCTTTAATAGAAATCTATTTACCAAATTTCATAAAAATCCGTCCAAGCACCAAAGATATAGAAGACGGGAAATATAGAATTATCACTAGGGGGCACAGCAGTTACTGGATCCATCCAAAAGTCGTCGTCACCTGTAGTCACTTTCATATAAATACAGTCACCTGTTGTCACTTTCACATAAATACAATTGCCAAATTTAGCAAAAATCTATGACAAAAGATTTAAGAGATACAGCCATGGACGCAACAAAAAGAAAACTGCCACAAGGAGGCGCCACAGTAGTCGGCGCTGTCCAAAAATCATCGTCACATGTCCTCTTCCCAACAAGAAGATATATATCAATGTTCCTAATGATCCTAAGAGTGGTTTGGCTGACAGAGAGGCGGACACCAAAAACAAGCTCAAAAATAATAAAAACAGCTACTAGAAAGCGTGTGCAAAGTCAAATCCATCTGAAAACAGAAAGATGTCATCACCTCTATTTTCCAAATTTCATAAAAATCCGCCTAGAAAGTCCAAAGATACAGAGGAAACCAGAAAAAAATGAAATTGCAATTAGGGGCCACACCAGTTGTTGGATCTGTCCGAAAGTCATCGTCACTTGTTGTCACCTTCATGAAAATACACTTGCCAAGTTTAACAAAGATCCTGCAGAGCAAAAGAAAAAGTTGAATATCTACTAGGGGGCACATCAATCATCGGATCTGTCCGAAATTCATCATCGTCCGTTGTCAACTTGATATAAGTACACTTGCTAAATATAATGAAGATCCTGCAGAGGGTTTAGCAGAAAAACACACTGCACAATAAGAAAATGATCACCAGCCGTCCTATTAACAGTAGCAACACAAAGTCTAATTTTCACAATTATCCTTAGAATGGTTTGGTTGAAAGTGGGCGGATGCCAAAAAAATGGAAAACAGTAAAAATGGCCACTAGGTGGCGCAAAATACTTCAAATCCAACTGAAAATGTAGGGATAGCATGATCTCACTGACAAATGCATATCTACCAAATTTTATTGGAATCTGTTGAGGAGCTTTTAAGATACAGATGTAAACACTAAAATTGCCACTAGGGGCACACCGGTAGTGGGATCTGTCTGAAAGTTCGCTCATGCCATCCCCTCCATGAAAGGAAAAGGTGTGCAAAATTTCATATAAATAGAAGGG